>CARXXK010000001.1:157594965-157855421 GCA_949089665.1 Macrosiphum euphorbiae | reverse complement strand
CATATCCAACTATCGTTACGATGATATTTTAACAGACTTAGTTTTTTCTTGACAAAAAAATGGTGTCATAATGTTTTTCTTTCGAAAGTTATAATAGAACTTCGGTGTAATAATATAAAGTGTGCGTGTCGCCTAATTACCAGAAAACACAATTTCTATTATTCAATCTTAATCTGTGATGTTTTTTTTCTTTTTTACTACGGCCGAATAATTGTGAAAAATCGAGCGACGTGCCAAACCCTTCAATTATATAGACAACGTGTTGGTAATTTAGGGTTGTATTTTAAAAATGGGGGGCGTATCGTTACGGGTCGGTTGTATAGTATATAGGTATAATGTATATACTATACAGTTATCATCTGTGACTGCAAGCCAAAGGCTATTTAAACAACCAAAGAAAAAAAATGAAACCGGCTCATTTAACCACCCTATAAAAATAAATTAAAAAACATAATCAGAGAAAAATAACACAAGCGTCTCACTTTAGAAAAAAAAATATTTATATTTAACTACCTACCGGGATTGACACTGAATCCAATGAACATTGACAAGACCGGAGAATAATAATAATAAAAAAAATGTGTTCGTTTGCGGGGAGTGATTGCAGTCAATATTCTGATTACAAAATGGTTATACATAATATTATTATATTATAGGTAGGTAGGTATACACGTTAATAGTTCGATAAATTATCGTTCCGGAATCAACGTGACAAGGATTTCTTTTTCACAACACTAAAAAAAACTCGCCATTAATGCGTGTTTTTATAATCCATCAGGACCACCTGATCGTATGACACGTATTTTTTTATTTTTTTATTTTTCCCACTGAACAGCGACAGTGTACCTAATATATATACCTTATACCTATACGGTTTATTCCGATATAATTACACTTAATGCCAACCAGTTTTCATACGTCTATCAATCAACTAACCGGTCGGAGTTCGATTGAATCGTCTGAAAACTTTCCCTTTCTGCGGCGATGACAAACGCTGCACATGCCCTGCATTCGATTGCCGCCGAGTGTCTGTCCGATATCATAGTGAGATGTTATTATAATATTTGTACGGGTAGGCACATATGATAACATTATATTATATTATCAATATTTATATGTAAAACGATGCGTTTAACGTATAGTGTCGGATTTCGATCGAAAATTTGAAGGAACAAAAAAATCTATAATTACACACCGGAATTGTGTAATATTATAATAATAAATGTTAAGATAATTATTATTATAAATTATAATGGTGAATAATATGTGTAATTTGATATACGGCATAACATTAAAAATTTTAACATCTTTACAGCTAGCTCGCGATAAATTTGTTTAATCTATGACATCAAACGTACATTAAAAAGACGTTTTAAACGTGTTTTTTAGAAACGAAGACTGCGTCGTTACATGTACAATGTATATATTTTCTTAAATAGTAACGGCGTTTAAATATGTTCAGTTTATATTATTATGTAGACATATACCTACCAAACCGACTGCAGGCCATTTTGTGGGACTTGATACAAACGGACGACGCGGTTACGTTGTATAGCGATATTATAGGTATAACAGATTACGTTATAACGAAATGACTATTATTGAAATGTTTTTAATTGTCTCGGACTTGTTTTTTATTATCAATAAAATACAAATGTTATAAATAAAAATGTGAAAAAAAATGTATTCGTTATAACTATTATAATAAGTGTTTTTTGCTTGTTTTGTCTTTACGAGTGCCCTCGGGGCGTGTAGCTGCAGAATATCAATTTGTGACTCGTATTTTTTATTTTTGGGAACCAAAAACAAGTTTTGGTACATAAAAATCACTATCGAAATCAAGTTTATGAGTTTTATTTATTTTTTGCCAAATGACGATGAAAAAAAAAATACTTAACAATTATATTGATAAGGCAAAAAAACAAAAAAAACCCATTTCCAAAATCGCTGTCGTCGCGGTATGCGATATTATACTGCTTTTTTTTTATTATTATTATTTACAACTGCGGGTGTATAATGCGCTCTAAATGTCTGCAACTCCAGCTGGTTTAACAGCAGCGGAGGCGTTAAATTTATAGAGCATTTTACGCACGTTGTATCGTCTATACGATATAATAATATAGGTGCTATATATAGGCGTACAATATGTATTACAGGATCGTTTCTCATGTCCCGCCACAGGTGTGAACGTGCCCTTTTAACGAAAAATAAAAAAATTCAAACCCGAGGAAAACATCCATCGACGATCGACGACAACGATATTATTACTACGACGACGATGCAGCGTGTGTGTGTCCGACACTCTTACTCGTCCACGATACGACTGTAATACAATAACGCAAGGTATCTACATAGTAATATTATTATAATAATCCACCGGCGATCTGTTGTGTTTGCACTGCAGCGAGTTCGGGCAAAGACGTCGGTGTGATAATAATTTTATCGTATATATTATACGGCGTTGTGTTTACTCTTCCCCGAGGAACTGGAGATAACTCGTTTTCACACTTAATGCGGTGTGTGTATTATACAGAGTGATTCACCTGGAACGTGCACCCCCAATTTCTCCTGTACATTTAAGACTGTGATGTTTTGAATTTTATTTGGAAGTCGATATCTAGGTATATACAATATTCACTTGAATCGCAGACCATATATAATTAAGTTCACATTTCCAAATACTTTAATGTTAGTTCTGTAGTAGATGTCATTATTAAGGGATTTCTGATAGTGGTGATTCAAACCTCTTTTATATATTTCCATGACCACTAAATCCTTTTGTACTGTAATGTTATAAGCGAATGACTTTTGAAGATGATGATCGAAATCGAAATTGTAATAGTAGTAGCAGGGTCATTGTAAAACGATAGTAAATTAATATTTCGATTTATATGATTTTCAAACTTGAGTATAGAAAAAAAGATATACTAATTTAAAAAAAAAAAAAAAGAATAATATATCTCCAAAGGATATCCTAATCATTAAATTTCATTACAAATCTATTTAAAAATATGGTCTTGAGATAAACTTAGTAAGATAAACTAAGTATATAAGTCCTAAAGATCGTATAGTTTGAAGAAATGAAGCACGATTAAAGGGTAAAATGGACTGGATAGTTCGAGCATGACGATTGGCGAATCACTTCGTATACTAGGTATAACACATAATAATATGTCTTCAATATAAATTACGCAAACGGCCACTGGTCAGATCTTGGGCGACGAAAGGCTTCACGGGAGAGTCGTCTTGGCTCGTATTCGAAAATATTTCACCGCGAGTTGATAATAATAATAATAATAATATAAAACGATACGTGTCCGGGTGTCCGCCGCTTTTCGAAATTCGTCAAAAACATATATTTAAGACATATATGTATACACTTGGGTACATATAGCCATATAGGTAAAGACATGAGTATTTTTTCCTCTCGTCAACGATATAACTTACGATACGTGTTATTGTTCGACTGCGGCAGAAATTCAACGGTCTTGCACGGGCGGCAGCGCATTATGTATATGATGTATTTTCTCTTTGTGTGCCCAAAAAACAAGACTGGAATATTTTATTTTTTAGTCGTTAGTGCGACTGAATGGCAGGAAATCTTGAAATATTTGTTTTATTCGTCCGTGCTCCGCTCGTCCTATAGAGGTATTGTATACACACACAGAAACGAACCTCGCGAACACATCGTAAAAACGACGAGTTTTAAAAATATCGAGTGAGCCTATTATATATATATATATGTTGTATTATGCCTACATACAATATTATATGTATGTAGTATGTACGTACGATATACATAAAAACCGAGATGATCATTTTATAACTGCGTAAACACTGCACTCATTATCTCGAAAAGTGTATTGAGTTTTTTTTTTCTCAACGAGTATAGTAACTGCAATAATATGTTTTAACAGATATTTATCTATATATAGTAATTAGGTTTACCAATATTTCAATATTGTTATCGTCATAATTTTATAAGTTTTTTACCCTTTCAAACAACGCGGACAACATACACCGAGTATAATAGTGTACATATTATAGTAACATTTTCTAGACAAACGAATATGCTCACCGCTGTAAAAAAAATTCATCCGGCATAATGCGATGGATATTATTGTATTATACAGACGTCAGACACGCGATGGGTATGCGCGAAATTTGCGACGCCACGCACGCTTCACAATATGAGACACATTTCGCATTGTAAAACCGCGGCCGTCGCTATTATTTCATGTGTTATTGTCTGCGTGAACGGTTTTTTAATGCGAGTACAATATATTATAATATCGCATAGATGTGTGTATATCATTATTATAATATCTAAGTATAGGTACGCCGCGGCCAAGTAAAAAAAAAACTCGCAACAAACGTACATTTGATATTTTAATGAAAATCCGATTTTACCATTTGATTACCCATTATAGGTGGTTATTGTAGGTATGTGTTCGCGGTCTGTAATTATAATATCGATTATGCAGTGGGCAGACGATTAGGCGTGCAAATTATACGGTTTAAACGCGGGCGGGCAATAGTGAGATGGTTCCGAGGCGTTACATGCGGACGTCGATCTCTATAAACGCGTAGAGTTTTCCGGCGATGGTGGTGATAAAAAACAAAATAAAAAAAACGTTGATAGGTGATTTGAATATTAATTTTATGGACATTAAAAACAAACAGAAATCGGATTTTAATAGTGGTAATATATATATAGGGACCCTCGCAATAATAAATTCCAATCTTACACGACTTGACTCAGAACGTCATGTTGTTAAAACTTAAAAGTGATAAAAGATTTCTGCTCACAATATTATTTTCGAACCAACTATAACGATTGTGCGCCACGCGGACGAGAAAAGCCACAAAGTGGGCAGCTTATGGTCCATGAGGCGTTTAAATTATACCACGGTATACACTCGCGCGGGCAATGCTGCGATCGTTCAGAAACGCATAGAGTTTTCCGGCGACGGTGGCGATAAAAAACAAAAATAAAAAATGTTGATAGATAATTTGAATGTAAATTTAATGGACAGTAAAAACAAATAGAAATCGGATTTTAATAGTGTTGGTAGCAGCCGCGACTGTCCAATCTTCCGCCACTCAGAACATCGTTTCGTGTTTTTAAAAGTGATAAAAGATATCTGCTCACAAGTTTCAAGCCTACTAACGATTTGTTTTTGATGTTTAATATAATAAAATTCAGTACGATAATGTATGACATATTTTATTGCCAAGTGATTAGGTATATAATAAAATGAATAAATTACACAAAATAATATAGGTATATGGACAATGGACATTATTATTTATACTTTAAGGGACACAAGCTTAATAGGCAGAACGGCAATTATTATTATTATAAGTATACGTTTATCGCTGCGACATAATATAATAGGCAATACTCTGCAGGGTAATACAATAATAATAATTATAATACGTATGAATGCCCAGAGTCACACGAACGACAATGTTTTACTGCCTATCCTCAGCCTAAACACCTAATCTTAAATAGATATTTGATGAAACTTCTTAGCATAACTTCTGAGAAATTACATTTTCCAAACACAATAAAAAACGCACGCATCCAATGAGAATATTATCGATGGTTACATATACATAATATTATTATTATCGTGATATCGATTATCGCTGCTGTAAACGATGTTATACCTATGATGTAGGAAAAGTTTTTTAGGTTTAATTTGAATTTAATTTTTTTTTTTTTTAAACCTAAAGAACGGTGAAGACAAATACAAATTTGTATCCACTCGATAATTATATTAATTATCAACTTCTGTAGAACACGAATTTTAACATGTTCTATAACTGCAACCCTGCGCAGCGAAACGTAAAAACATAAATATTTGTCGTAGATGTGTCGAAACGATATTACGCTTATTACCTATGACGTATGAGTTAGTGCCAGTTAGTTTTCTCGTTAAGAAAATAACCAGCAATATAAACAGTATATGCACCTTCGCTTCGCACAATAATAATAATAACAATAATGTAATAATTTGTCATTATTTTTTTTTTATTTTCGTCAATACCGCGTAACTGCAGCAGTGATGTGTTCGACCACGGTCATGGTTGTAAAACACGGTGACACGTCGGACGTGCACAACTGCAACAGCAGAATGAGATTGCCAATACCCGCGGGAAGACCCGCCGTCGTCGTCGTAGTCTTGCTGCGATTGCGTAACAATTAACACTCGACCTGCTGCACACGAGGAACATGCTCGCGGTATTATTATAATATTATTATTATTATTATTATTATTATGATTATAACACGTCGCTTGATGTAATAGTGATTTATAGATCGGCCTATTATAGTGCAGAGATGCGATCGGAAAACTCAAGTTCTCGTTATTGATAATATATTAATATAGGTAATATTATTATTATTGTTGTAATGCGGTTTCTTTTTTATTCCTTTTCTCCGTTGGCTGAGCACTATTAAGTTGGCGGTCGTAAATCAATAATTGTTTTTTAACGTACAATATAATATATTGAGATGTGCACGGACGTCATAATATATCCATCATCGAGCGAGACAGAGTCGTATATAATATATTATATTATCTGCATTCTGCTGATATAGGTTCGGTCACACCGGTTTACGGCCTTTTTTCCCATTCCGCATTGTCGTTTTTTAACTCTATAGTAGAATACTGCAAGTAGTAGTCGCTGGTAATTAATATTATATTATTATACAACTGATGATTTTTCAAAACTCGACATTTTTTTTCACAGTATGTAACGATGTGTTATGCTCTTGCAAATCTATAAAAATAAGACCTTAGGCGCATTACAATATTGGTATAATAATATTTTGAAATGAACAACGCCCTATGGTCTATACTATAATATTTAACTACTCTAGCTAATAGATTACTCTTTTACCATATTATTCAAATTAAAAACTATTTATCCTTCTCTTAGTGTCAATTTCTCTAGTGTATTATCTTATGTTAATGCTTCATATACTAATAACGTCAGCAACTATATAATTAACATCATTCTTATAAACTTCATCCACGTCATACTGGTTAGTCTTAGTTGTTTATAAACGCCTTAGGCCTTAAACACTACGCACTAGGTTTTTTTGTTTAATTAATCCGTTGTTAATATTTTATTGTCCAATGGTTGAAATAAAATAATTTATATCATAAAATTACAATAAATAAGTATACACATCAAAGTATTATTATGTACCTGTTTGGGACGTTTGGGTCGCATACAAAAATCCAAAATATGAATTTTAATTTAACAGTCAGATAATGGATTTTCAGATGTCTTGGACGTTGCTCAAAACAATAAAGAGATCGTTTTACACGCTATACTTTTTACGGATTTGTTGATGTTTTCCGTTTAGTCACAGCAGCAACCCCAAAACGCAACATAAAAATATATTATATACGTAATAATATGTGACGTCGTGTAGGTACACATGTCAGTGTACATACAAAGAACGATATAATACATCGGAGATTCGTGGTCATCTCCGTCGCCCACTGAGCTGTACATTACATTAAAGTGTATAATATTATTATTATTGTAATATAATGCATAGTGTAGTGGCAGCAGTATATATATTATTATTATTATATTATGTATCTGTGCGTCGTCACGGATGAGACGGGCCCCGCGGCGGGTGACGAGCCAACCGCGGACGGCCGCCGAACGAATGAATGAATTGGCATTCATCGTATTTAGTCGTAACCACCGGCCGGAGATAAAATAAAAAAACCGTTCACGGACCCGTGACCGAGAGGAAATTGACATTGCGACCATATTATTATTATTTTATATATATATATTGTAACGATGATAATAATAATATCATCACCGTCGTCGTCGGCGTTGGGCGGACTGCGGGTCGGCGACGCTGCTGCAATCGCGACAGAGGGCTGTGCGCAGCCATTTATGCTGCCTTACACGCAATAATATCACATTATATTATTATATACGGTCTCGTTTTCATTGCTACATATTATATTATAATATCATACGACGACCGAGCCACGGCGAGGGCGATCGTTTCATTCGAATCGCCCTTTTTTTTCCTCGTCCGGATGTGTCAAACGGACCTTGTAAAGTAGACGATGATGATAGTCGTATATAATATTATATGTGATGGATATGTGTACGAGAATGCACCGTCGAGTGCAATCATGCTCCATTGACGATGTCAGTGTACGGTGTCACCTCACTCAATGCAAATTATATGATATAATAATATATATTATTGTGCATCCAGATAGTGTATAATATTATATTATATTGATATACTTGCAAACGAACAATATTATTATGGTTTTTTTTATTTCGCCACGTGTACAGTTTTCACTTCACGCTACATGTACTATATACAATACTTTATTATAAACTTATGCATTGCAGAGTAATCTTAGGAAAGCGTGGGGAGTCCCAGTTTTAACCTTTTTTTTTATAAAATAAATATGTTTTGTGCAGGTTTTTTGTTTTTGGCCCATTTTTCGTAAAGTTTCGTTGTCATGGTTACATATTAACAAAAACATATTTATGATTCATATGAATGATGAATCTATAGATTTCCGTTGTAGATGAAAAATATCGGTTGCTATAGTATTTATTTAATACGTTTGTTTATAAATATTCTGATTTTGGAATTTTTGAGTTTACTAAGACCCCGTGAAATGCATATTATAATATACATATATATTGTTGTTTTTTTTTTAAAATGAAATATTTTTAGGTCTTTTGTATTGTAATATATTAGAACCTATAGGTATATCATAATATATTGTATTGTATTATTTATTATTACTGCAGATTTGAACAAAATTATTATGCAAGCGTAATAACATGATTCGATTGGTATCTATATTTGAATCCGTTCACATATTTATGTATTCAAAAACCGTTGTATATAATATAATAGTAAACATGGAATATTTATCGTCCGACTTCAGGTGCTGCAGATGTCATGATCACGTGATTATATATATTGCACTTGCAGATGAGATATTTTGTTATTACCGCGGTATATATTATAATATTGTAATTCATTTGAAATCGTACGACGAACAAAACAGAGAAAACTGTATACATAATAATATTATAACTACTTATATACATCCAAGGTGCATGTATATACACCTTGTAGAGCAAACACCGCAAGGCCGGCGGTAAAAATTATATTTTCAAGACCTCGTAATAGGTTCTAAGGAAATCGTTATTTTTCTCCTATATAATACCTATACACAATCGTCTCTACAGATTATATAGACACACACGTGGACATGATACGCCGTGATGGCGCGTAACTGATGATTATATGATATGTAGGTACCTGGGTTCGACGTAGGTATATAGTCCGCTTGGTGGTCCAAATATTATGTATTGGGATGAAATATGTCTATACGGCACTCATAATATTATACACGACGTATAAACACAGTACTTCGTTCAACAAGAATCCGCGATCGGCGCTATATCCTATAGGTTAGGTATATAATAATATATACATATGAGTATATGCCCAGAAGTCGCTTAGGTCCACACTCGCGTATATATATATTATAATATATTATATACTCATTCGAATCGAAAACGCAGTCCAAATATCCAGTCTGTAAGTACTATATTCGTGTATATATGTGTAATAATACCAATTCTTCTGAACGCCCCGGGGACAATAACGCTCGCGCCAGACAGTTTATAGGTACGCGTTTTCTGAAACGAATGTTTCCACTTGTCAGCCGTCATAATAATAATAATAATAATAATACCGTAATTTTTACTATTTGTAAAATTAAAAAATATATGTTTATATAATAATATTATGTACCTTTATGTATATTATATATCATGTATAAACGAGATCTTGTTCGGCTGCTGTGTGCGTTATACGAGTGTACGCCGGTATCTACCTATACCTATACCTACCTATGTGTACCATATACACACCACCCGACAGTAATTATTACACTGACGTGTGTTTCCCGAAGGCGAGTTCGCGCTAATCCTCGGTCCATGCGCCCTAATTACAATCTGCGTTTATCCCAAATCCGTAAAAAAAAATAAAGGCAACAATTATTTTAATAAGCCATCAGAGTGTATATTTGCAGACGCTGAAGTTTTGACACGAGTCTCAGAAGAGAACCGGGACGGTTCAAATGCCCCGGGACTCGGCTTAAAAGCGGTAACCATGATGCGTTGAACCGACGGAAAAAAGGAATCTCGGTATATATAATAACGAAACAACTTGTTAGAAGTGGTATGTAAATGTGTCTATATGCCTATTCTTTCGAGTTGAAAAAAAAAATAAATAAAAAATCATAAATGCTCGAGGTTTTATACGAGTCTCGTAGAATAGATATATAGGTATAGGTAAAATGTATATAGTTTTAAATTTTAATTATTAAAAACATATTTACGATATTTTTAACTTGAAAAAAAAACGATTATTTACTATATTTTAGTATAGGTACTTTCTGTGTTTAAAAAGTACAAAAAAGTTAGTATATAATATATTATGTTATATGTTATGTGATTATTGCAGTTATCACGAATAAGTACTTCAAACGCAGTATTAACTATTAGGCTTAACTATATATTCTGTATTATGGAAAACATTGACGAGACTTGAAAAAAGATAGATTTTACATAGTTCAGAAACCTATATAAGTGCATGAAAACTATTATAGCTTACGAACAAATGAATAGGCGCATAATGAACGCGTGAGTATAATATAATAGATTATAAACTGTCTTTATATGAGTGCATCGTAAACACTTTCGTTAAAACTGGGATTCAAATATAGCGTATTAAATCGCACTAGAACATTTTTACGTCGATTACTCATTATAATTCGTGTATTTAAATTTATGTTAAACGCTCTGCATATAAGCCATATCACAACTTCGTTTAAAACATATTCGATTCAATCGAATCGAAATGTGTGGTATCTTATAAAACATGTTTTGGAGAAAAATTAGTTTAATTTAAATTTTGACTGTGTATAATTTTACGTACGACGTATTAACGAGACTATCGGAAAACCACCTCGGACATAATATTATTCTATTATATTATTATATGCGTTGCTGTAAGATATAATTCTTTTCGTCGTGTCGTGATGCGATGATTGGGCGACCGGTCGTTCTCGTTTTTAATTAATCGCGTGCATCGCCAGTCGGATTTCTAAACCGTTGTTGTCCGGACGAAATAATCGAGGAGAAGCGATAGAAACGGTTCGGTTATTTTTTCACCCGATTTTATTTCTCCACTGAGTATTATCATATTATACGTATAGGAGGTACCAACTCACTACCGGGACATAACCGCGTGTGTGCCTCCGTCGTTGGTGGTCGTACGCAATTTGGCATATTATTATGCGACGTAGGTATACGGTGGCAAAATTCAATCCTTCCGCTTGAACACTAATGCTCGGCTGCAGACGAGTATAATAATAATAGTAATAATAATCCAAAGTCTAAACCAAACACGAAAATAACAGTCTAGGTTTATATTATTATATAATATTTAGGTAGCTACGTCTGCACAGTGGCGGGAAAACGAATCGTTTGAAAAAATAACGCTCGCCGCAGCGGCTATCAATGCAAAATACGACGGGCGCACGTTATCGTGTCTTAAAACATTAGAAGAGTAAAAAAAAAATGTTTAATAAGTAAATAAAACGTTAGTATATAATATAATATAATAATATTATAGATTGGTCGTATACATAATATACGCGTATCCCCCGAGACGTCGGGACCTCCCGCCGCTACACCTATATATACATATATATATATGTATATTATACGCATATGATATTATTATAATATTATATATCGACGAGACTGCGGGGTGCATATTATATTATATGTGTATAATTTCGTATGCAACTGTGCAAGAACATTACGCCGTGTCTGCTGGAGGATCTGTAAACGTATTGCAGCAGCAGCCCCGTTAATCCATTAGTTTATTATGATGTATATATATATATATATATATATATATTATGTATACGACGAGGCATTGTATAATATTATGTAGCGCCGCCGCGGTAGCATTAACGCGTGTTGATTTCAAATCGGTGCGGGTGAACTTGCTACGCAGGTTTTGCGTTCCCGCACTTAACCCGGTAAAATTCTCAACAATTTTTTCGTCGTGTGTGACTTATATCATAGGTAAGTAAATGTCCCGCACCATAGAGGCATGTTGCGTAATATGTGTTGGAAAATTCGCTGCACTTATAATCAGTACTACCGTCCAGTCGGTAGAAAATATACCAACCGTAGAGATACTGTACTTCTGCAGTTGCAGTCTTTGGTCCGATGTACACTGACTTTGTGGTGATCGCGAGTTTTGAAAACGTTTCGTGAGAGTCGTCGCGGACGCTATATTTTTGATTTATCGTGAAAAGTTTGTCGTTTCATTTATTATTCTTGAACTCGCCACCAGCTGTAACGGCAAAATGTACAAAAACATCCAATACTGCAGTAAACTGCACGGCATACAGTTGTACTGCATGTTATGCAATACGCAACAATATATACTTCTCATAATTGTATATAGACGTATACGCTTCATACATATTATTATTATTATATGACTATACTATCTTAATGAAAATGTATTATGGTAATATATTGTTTGTGATACAAATGCTTTCTGCAGTCATATCTGCCGGCAAGCGCAGCTGGTAGGCCGGTACAACGGTGTAGCACGCACAAGTATAAAATATGACTTCGTGGTGTAATCTCAAATATGAGTAATAATAATATGCTCGTCACTCGGAAACCATAGCGGAAATGGATACTTCATAAAAAATCTACATACACATCTAAACTTTTGAAGATAATAAGTATACCTAAACTATAGGTACCCATACTACACTTGAAAATTCTAAACAATCAGTATAATGTTAATATTATTAACGATAAAATGGGGAGACACGTGCTCCATGAGTCAGCTTGTATGCCAACTATTGCAGGGATAACGGGTACGATAGTACCGTTTACGTTCGGTATACCATTGCGGCTGGGTGTAGGTATATAGCGGTAACGGTGGTCGAACCGCGCACACACACACACACGTCACACACACACATTTATATTTATATATGTATATATGTGACCAACTCGCTGTAATAATATGTGATAAACCCGTTGGTCCGGGTGTCACATAGGTGCCAGTAAGCCTATAACTAATTGCTGAATTCGAGGAGCATACGTATATAATATGTATATATATGCGCGGGTCCATGAATTACAATCAAGTCGACCATAGTTTTCTACCCTCACCATCGTCGTCGTTCCGTTTCCCCTTGTAAATATTATGTAGATCGACTTGAGACCGCCATCACTTGATTACAAACCGGTTGCTTTGATAGTTTTCTTTTAATAACGTAAAGATAAACACATACTCGCTTATTATTACATAGGTGTACGATAACAATAATACTAATAAAATATATAGTACCCATACATTAAATCCGTGGAGGTTTTTATTTTTCAGTTCTGGTTTATATACGCGATTGAACAGTGATGCTGCAGAGATACCGTTATTATACGCATAGATACGTACAGCAATATTATATTAATAATATGAAGCCACTAAGGCATCATAGTATATTATTATTATAGTGCTGCAAGTATAATTTTTCCTAATCTTTTTATTTTTGGTTTTCTCGTCACACGTCCGCTCGGGAAAGCGTAAATTCGTGTATTATATTTACATTAGTTATCGTCGGAGATGTTCTTTTTGGGAAACCGTATATGCAAATGAGCGTATTCGAGCCGTGTGTACTTCTGTGTATAAGTGTGGCGTATGTGTGTGTGTGTGTGTGTGTGTATACGCAAACAGAAAACCTGCGGCGGCGCGTGTGTTTGCCTACTAAAAGCATTCCGTGCCACGGCGGTCCATTAGTAACGGTCAAAAACGTCCGAAGAAATCGTATGCGCGTGCGTGAGTGTAAGTGTGTGCGTGTGCGCGTGCGCGCACTCATTGTGTATAGGGACCGAAGCCGCACTCATTACTGTAATTAACAAAAATAAAAACCAAAAGAGGAGGCCGACGGAGGTGGCCGGAGAGCAAAATATTAAAAGAAACGTCAATACAACTGCTACGCGCGGTATTCCTCGCCTCTGCCCGGCGATCGTTTCTCGTGATCCGGCGGGCAAGCCGATCGGCAGAGTCACCGCCGCAGTCAGCAGCCGTCCAGTCATTATTCATGTTATTATAATATATTATTATACAACCGCACATCGGCCGTTGCCAAGTCCACGGATAAATCTACCGTGTGCGTACAGTATAATGTTAAGAAGAAGACGAAGAAGAATGAATGAATGATGATGAATCGGAAATAATCGTGCGCGCGCGCTTGTGGTAAGACCACGACAAAGGCACGCGTCGTTATTAATTCTCCGGGGCAGCGCAATAATATTGAGGGATTAAAGTTCGTTTGTGGCCGCCGGCCGGTCTGCGACGAGTTAACGAAAACTCCGGCCGATTTCGGAGACATGTACGTAATAATTTTTTCTTCATCGTTATACATAACTTACTATACTGTTATAACTGTTTACTTTAAACTATTGTTATTATACTTTTAAAGTATAAACTCGTTCATATTTTTATATTCGTGTAGAATATTAGAAATAATAGGATCTACAATTGTTTTATCTAATAAATATATAATATTTTCCACAAGACAATCAAGAATTAATAGTTGTTCTGCACGCGAATTTCGTTCATATTCGCAATAAAAACTATATTATAATATTATTGTTTAAACTGTAATAATATAGTACAAGTATTACGTTGTATAGATTTTTTTAATTTGAACCTGTCAGTCCGTTGTTGTTGTATAAGTATTTATTTCAAATTATGTTTCTGAGTATTTTTTCCTCATTATGTAATAATTATTTAGTGTAAGTATTATCGTTATTTGTTAATCATTAATTTGGTTAGGTATAGTTTTACTATCTAATCTAAATCAAATAGGTATATAATATTATATATAGATTTAATATATTCTTGTACTATATATTATACCTAAAAAGTTAAAACTATAGTATTCTAAGTATTGCATATAGGTGCTGATTAAAAACGATTTTAATTATTTACAACACATGTGCCTACAACAAAAATATTTTATCGATTTTGTTGACGTAAGAATCGTGACGGTAGGTAGTAAAAAAAAGTAATAACATTGGTATTATAGTTATGGGTAGGTACATAGAATAGTTTTATATTATTTTTTTTTAGCAGATGTACTTGGATATAATATTATTAGGTAGCAAAATCTACATTATTCTCTAAACCTATAAGAAGCAATATTGTATTATTTTTTTTATTTTATAAGTATCCAGAGTATTTTAATTTTTTATCAACTTAAAACTTTTAAATTTTTTTTTTTATTAATAACATTGTATGGTTACCTTATTATTTTGTTAATTAAAATGATTTGTTATAGATATGGCTATTATACAATGAAACAAAAAATAGACCGAATTCTGAGAAGGTAGTATGTATCTGATTAACGAACTCTTGATTAGTACACATATTATTAGTCAGTATTTTTCTTGTATACATGAATTGATTTTTAGATAAATATTGATACCAAAGGATATTAATAGAATTAATATTTAAATTTATATTTTTTAACGTTGTTTGAAAAATGATTTATTTCAAAAGTATAGGTACTAAATAATTAAATGAGAAATTAAAAAAACTTAAATTTTTTTATTAGACAAAACGTGTACATTTTAAACATGCATATCAAGGAATTTAATGTAAGATTTTAAATTGCTATTGAGAAAATATCTATAAAGTCAAACGATCTGTAAATTCTCAGTCAACCCAAACTTTGGCAGTATATTATAGTCGAATGGCGCTAACCTGTCGGTACAGAATGTATCTTAAAGTTCGATTTCTAAGACGATGACATTTATACACTAATTAATATTAATATTTTTCTATTTAACCTAATTAGTTAGTAATTTGTATACGATATTGATTATACTTACGCCAAAATTATTACATGATTGATACATATATAAGGCGCACTAGGTATATGTGTAATATGTGTAGCTAAATATTATGCTCTCGGTTTCATAATCTAAACGGCTGTTGGATATAATGCATTCAGGAAAACTGTTTATCATGATAAATACTCGAGAAGTTTATAATATATATTAGCTCTTTGATACTTATTATCAATCGGCGGCGAGGTCGGTGTATGGAACTCAAACTACAAAATATAATAATTGTTACAAATTATTGCGTCGTGTTTTGTGTGTGCACTAGACACACGGGTGCTCGCACATACACGCGTGCGAGCCGGCACGCACGCGCACTCGGGACGGCCACACATGTGACTATAATATAAATCAACACCTCTCATGTACCTATATCAGCGCATGGTATACCTAAGTCATATTATTTAATTATTATCATAGACACTCCGGAACCCGAGACTTGCGTATTGTTGCATTGCACAGCTCGGTCGGTCGGTTTATCGGTGTATAAAATTTGCCGAAATCTCTTGATCTCTTGACACTGGGCCGTGATAAAAATAAAAAATAAATTATAAAAAAACCGTGTTAATTAGTAGCAATAACAATTTAAACGAAACGTGTTTCGTTGTATAACACTAGAACCGGGACGAAGTTTTGTTTTTTAATTACATATTATAATATCAATTTATATATTATAAACCTATTATTATAGAATATATATACGAGTTAAACAAATTATTGGAGAATAAACGTTATTGGTATACCTACGGCTGGCTTAAAACGGAAAGTGTACGGTTTATAATAGGCACCTACCTATATATGTAATATATACGTACATGTCGTACATATTATATTATTATGTAAAAATACATTCATCTAAATACACATTATACAATTAAATATATAATATTTTTCAATTGTTTCTATTACATAATAATATATTATACACACGCGGATATAAGTTCTTTAATACAGGTATACGTTTTGTGGTTTCAAAAGTGTAGTATGTTATACGAAATATTTGATATATACCTACCTACTTATAATTTTTCATTTGTAATTCATAATATTAATTCATATTGCGGATTATGGTTTATAAATGCCTCGCCGAAATCTTTTACACCTGTGCGCGTTGTGCAGGTTCAACATCCGAAGTCATTCCCGTTGGTTTTTGTATTCATATATACATAGGTATAATACACGCCGTGCATGTAAACTTAAAAATATATTCCTATACCGTGTTTTAAATTTTTTTTTCTTTCCTTAGTCGCGTGAGCTGTCAAGTTGTATATATGTATGTAAGTACGCCCACCGCACTACGCTGTTGCTGCAGTGTTATTCTCATTGTTTGTGAACAACAAGTGGGTTTTTGGCGAAAACCGTCGTATAAATCATTTCGTAAATCTGCCCGAACACGTGTATACCTAACCTATACCTAGGTATATTATACGCCGTCCGGATGTAAACGTCAATGTCGCCCGAGGCTTCAGCTGGTCTGCCTGTGTGCAAGAAGATCGTTATCGTCGGTCCATTCAGCTCCACAGCGTGGCCAATAATAATATTATATATATTATTATGCGTGCCTATTCATTTATATGCTCGTATATAACAATATATTGTAGGTATATCGTATACATATATATATATATTATATTCTATAATATTCTATAATATTCTACAATCAATCAGCATTATATAGACACACATACGTCGTGTTAACCTATTTATTTTTTTCGTAGAATTTCTTCTCTGCTCTTGTTTCGTTTTACAAAAACATATTTGTATAATATATTATTATATTGCATGGGTACATCGCGGGTCACGTTAGATTATGCAGAAAACGTTACGTCAATGGTCAATATTATATATTATTATTTATCTTTTAAAAAACACAATTTTCAACCTCACGTATTATATTTATTAAAATATATTCATGCAATATCTTCACCGTGTAAAAAAATTTTGTTAAATTTAACTAATAATGCTTGGTAGGTATATGTAAATTCGTACAAGCGGTATTACAGTAGCTATATATACTGCATGTGAGAATTAATTTTGCACGAACAACTCGAATATACTTATATATTTGTCATAATTCAATTTAAATATTTAAATTTACAAATTATGAGCTTGTAAGTTGTAATGTATACCTAATATGTTTTAATTTTATACTATAGAAATTGGGTGATGTTGGGTTATCGCAGATGTTACACTGTTATTAGGTGGATTTAAATTTAAAAAATGTTTAAAGTGTTTAACGTTTAACAAACATAAACCATTGCTAATATAGTAATATATTTCGATACGACAAAAATACACACGACAATATAATTAGGTATCTACTACCTACATATTTTATGTAATAGGTACATCAATACTTTCATAATATATTCACTTGTCGTTTTATGTCAATATGTGTCTACCTATGTTTATTCGTCGTTATCAAAACCATCAAATATTATACTAAATTAAATATATATTTTTTTTAATTCCATCGATCCGAATAAGCTAATATACTGCCGATTACTATTATTGTCACTGCAATGCATGAAAATGGTGTTCTTTTCGGGCTCAATAGCAAGTTTAAAGTTATCGTTTATATAATAATGACATGTATACGAATGAGCCAATATAATATACTATAGACGAGATGGTCGCGGACGACAAAAATATTATAATTGACTACCACTGTGTGTTTTCGCTTGTCACTCCTTCTGACCACGCATGATTGACAGTCGTCCTTGCAGACCGGCAAAGACCGCGATATTCTCCAGATGCGAGTTTCATAATATTCTGTTACGTAGGTACCAACAACATCAAATGGACTATTACGGGCGCACGCTCAAGTGACCTTTGACGTCCGTCCCGGTGGTAATTAACTCAAGTGGATTGCATTCGAAAGAAAAGTAATATAGAAACAAACAATTGATTGAAAACATCCGGTTTCCATGATTGCTACGAACAATATTGTCCTCGTGTGTTTGTATACAATATAAAAAAATCGTTAGTCCTCAACGACCTTATAATGTACATCGCTACAAATCTTACCTTTGCATTTTCCGCAGTTCCGATGAACGAGTGTCTTACATTGGAAAAACTGTGGTCCAGGATATTATTATATAATAATATATAGGATTGCAATTCCTCAAAACATCATTGTACACTGCACGAAGAGTCTGACCTCAACTGCTCAGTATTTCCTTATATACCTAATAGCAGGGTAACGCTGCCACGACTTGGCCCAAACTTTACTGTATAGGAATAATATTGGCCTTATTATATCGCACAACAAGACCAACAGATATATACATCGTATTATAAGAGCGTGTATAGCATATGTATTATGTACTTACCATAATACTATAGGCACATTATCATAAGTTTACATCGTAGGTACCTACACCTACTATTATTATTATTATACGCGATTTAACAGCTGCAACTATAATAACAATGATGCTGCCACATTTCATATTAATAACACACAAATTGTCCATCGTAACGTTTATACCATTTATTTTATACCTATATACACTCGTTATACTATAATATATTAGTATAAGACGAATATGGTCGGTCATTCCGTGTGAAATGTACAAGGGTGTAGGTACACTGTATAATGTATATACAGTGGGTATATAGTTAACGAGGGTGTTGGCACAGACCTACTTTAATATACTGTATAAAATATAAATGTAAAGTATAATTAATGTATACCAATTATACGTTTACACAAACGTCATAAGAATTTTGGCGTGTGTATATATATTTTATATTTATATACTCCACTCGACAGTTGGTGTTTTATTGAACTCTAGTCATGAGCTGTTTTTATAAGTGGACGAATTTTTTGAAAGCATAATGGTTAGTGGTTAAGAAATTGTAATTATTATTACTGTGTTAAAATTATTATTTAAATACCTATAATACCTACTCATCGTTGGGTACATTGATAATTAGTAGTAAGTCATGGCAACAATATTGTTTTCCTGATCTAAATATATAAATTTCTTTATTGGAAGCTTTAATAATTCAATATAATATGAGTATGTAATAAAGTATGTATAGATACGACATTCAATATCTTCTGCGATTATGACACTCGAGTTGTACAATAAAAACGGATATCTGTTATAGTTTGTATACCTACATTTTTATTTATTTAGAACAATAGTTTTGAGATTTTGACAGAGCTAAATTTTAAACTAAAATTGTATGTAATATAATATTATGTAGGTATTTATTATTTTAGGTTTCTATAATATGCGAAGTAAAACAATTTAATGAATCACAATTTTCATTGTTTTTTTTCGAGTTTTTGAGAGAAATATTAAGATTGGATTAGCAGTGAAAGCCTCCTACGACTACTTCCTACTACTCGTATATTACTATAAATAAAGTAATATCAGTAATACAAATACGGGAGCTCGTTTAGTTCCATATCATTTATACCTAGGTAATTTAATTCGTATTCCTGATGGTCAATTTAAATGTATACTGACCTAACGACGCACATTTATTACGATTTGTTAAGTGGTAATACACTGTGGTCACTTATATTATGCCTCATTCGTAATATATATATATAATATATACGCAACGTTGTCGTATTAATCATATATAATTTAACTTGTAATTTGATATACTCTCTCAATCTTCGAATCATACATTATTTACAGAGAATTTAAGTTAAGACAAATATAAGAATATTACAAAGTTACTATTACAATCGTATTTACTATCTCAAGTGGACTATTTGTTTAACTATATAGGTGTCGTTCATAATCGCTATTGTACATTTGTACAGGTTTCGACCTTTTATCACTTTTAATCTGAAAAATGCCCATTAAAATCAATTAATACAACATAGGCATGGTTAAAAATTAGAACTGTTTTAAAACAATTTTAACAAAGACAATTATATTTTGTATGAATAATTCACAATATTATTACAAATATCTATGATACCTATTATATTGTAATTGATTTTTATAAATAATGTTAAGACCCTATAAACATTTAATTGCATTTCTTTGACTAGAACGTTAGAAGAATATTGAAATTAAAAATAAAGTTTATTATTTTTGTCTGTTGTCTACTCCCAATATTATTTTCAAATAAATGCATTTGAATCAATTCTTATTTCTTACAAGAATGAAATATTATTGTACTCAGAAAATGCAATTTGAAGTATACTAATGTTGTCAACGCAAGAAATACGTAAGACATAGTACTTGATTATAATAAAACGTCATGTTTTTATAACTTAATATACTCGTGTGTTAAGTTAAGTAAATATAAAAATATATAGGTACAAGTGAGAATATGAAATAAAATTTAGTGATCACATATTAGCATAAATACCTATACATTTTTATTTAAACGTCCAAAGAAACGTGTCAAAAACATTAAAGAGAAAACTTCATGGTGGGAATTAACGGTTATTGTTATAACAGTAATAAAATAAATAGAACTTCTAGGAATCTATGAAACTTCTGACGTATAGGTAAAACGAAATGATGATATGCAGTACCTAGGTACCTATACAGATGCATATAGTTGAAAGAAGAATAAAAGAAGAAGAGTATATTTGAAAAACAAATCATGAACGAGAATAATCAATTTATATAATACCTATATACAAAATGGGTACCTACCTATATATACGACATAGTTCTTAGTGTGTGTGTATTTATTATGTTTTAGAGAAATTAGCACGGATGTGGTCATTCGTCGTTACGAGCTGTTAAATGATCCATTGTAATACCCTTATTCTTATAACAACCATAAACATATTATTATAAATCTAAAATTTATGTGACTGCACGCATCATCGTATAGTGTAGGTACCTACTCAAGTATAATATAATACTTGTACGCATGAATATAATATTAGGATTTCCTAATTAAACGCTTTCAAACACGCGCAGTAAATAGGCATCGGACATTATAATACCGATGAAAATTAAATAATCCATTGATTAAAATGTGTTCAGTGACAACTGACAGTTATTACTATTTCACTTTTCCCTTACGCGTTCGACGAGTGTTGTACCTCCATACGTATTCTATACCTGTGTGTATACATTATGATAATGGTTAATATGAGCTTTCTTTTATCATATTTCATCGCCGCCACCGTCAGCCAGTCACGGACAACGAACATAAAAAAATCATACACTTGTGTACTCGTATTGCAAGTACTTGTAATAATATATTAATATTATATTGTTAAATACTCAAATTGTATATATAATATTGCAGGTATGTGCGTTGTAAAATTCTAAGTTTATATAGCTGCAACCAGCAGGTAATTTAATATTATTAACTAATATTATAATATAGCTGACGCTCAAGCGCGGTCCATTCGCAAATTTCTAATACTATTATATCATAAAGTTTTAAATTTTAATAATGAATCAATATACTAATACTATAACGTCAAATTGTACATGGTTAACATTGTATAGTGACGAAGTGACGGTGTAGGTAACCAATAATTTATTGGCTATAAATATTATATTATTGTGAAGATTATAATATAATTTATAATAATAACACGGCACTGTTTTTGATTTGAGAACAATCGATAAATCATCTGAATCAATTATTACATTAGGTCTATAATTTACTAAACATATTATAGAATTATATAAAATAGCTTAATAATAATAATATATTAATGTGTAATGCCTAAAAAAGTAAAAAGTATGTACCTACCTAATAAGTATTTATCTAATAATAATGAAACACAGAAGGACGAAAACGTAATATTATTGCACGCACAGCTTTTAAATTAACTTTATTGTTTTTGAAAAAAAAATATAAAACGGAAAGCGTTCAGGGAAACGCGTGTGATTAGCTACCTATTTAAACGGTTTCCGGTCAAATGGTATATAACGTACTATATAATATTATATTATATGCATTTTCGTTAACAAAAACAAGGTCGAGTTTTTATTTGTTTTGTTTTATAATGATGATAATATAAAGTCTGATTATAATATATAATATAATATTATGACTGATTTGTATTTTCGATCTATAAGTTACAAAATATACAGTCGATCTAGCACACTGAAAACGACGATGTGCCGCCTATAGTTGTGAAACACAATAAAAATGTTAAAGATACATTAAATTCATTATAATATATAACGGCAAGGGTTCAAGGGAAACGCGTGATTAATTTTTATGACAACCGAAATATATAAAACACTGTTGTCTGTTAATAATAACACATAAATAAACTCTGCAGAAACACGTGTATATTAATCATACACTAATTAAGAACACGACCACTCTATAATATAATACCATTAAATATAAATACTGCCTTTCTCCCGAACACTAAAACACAATATGTATAGGTAGGTACCTATATAAGTATATACATATAATATATTGTATAACGATGGTGATTTTCAATTTAAATATTTATCAATATTACTTTTTCGATAGATAATATATATGCGCCTTAAGTATTTTAAAATGTAGGTAAATTATGCGAGAGCACTTACCCGCTTCTCCTCTGCCTTCGCTTCCAGTTTGTCGCATCCATAGAGTAACGTGTTTAGAAACTGCGAACACATAAATTGCAACAAAAATTAATCATGCGTATATATAGACGATTAATATTATTATATATTATATACATTTCTCGCGTCTAAAATGTATAACATGATCCAGAAGTTGTTACGATAAAAAAAAAATACACACACACACACACACATATATATAAGTGTTGGAAGGAAGAATGCGCAAGGAAGCTGTGTTCTCATGTGTGACCGACTTCCTAATAAAGTGGATAATAGAAAATGAAATCGTGTATAAATGTCCATAACTAGAAATATAATATGGTCTATTCGCTATAGGTATATATAATCTCCGTTCACAATCAAAGTTATTGCTTCATGTTCTCTAACTCTGCAGCTTGTATTGTTACCCTGTTCACGACATAAGAGTGAAAGGATCATCAAACTTTCAAATATTCCGTTTAGTATAAAATGTGTATCAGAATGTTTTTTTTTTTTTTTTAATATAATAGACAATTCAGAGCATAATATTATAAGAAACAATAACTTTGTAATAGTAGATAGGCCAATATTATACGTAACGCGTGTAAAAGTTTTAAAATTAAATACAGGAAATCGGTGATAAAAACCCCGTATGCACAATAATACCTGAACGATACCTATATATTTATTACTAATTTAGGAGTTTATCAACATTTCTCAGATAATGCAATATAATATTATGCACGTAAAATACTTGAAGATGCATTGCTGTATATACATTGAAATTATTATATCACTGTAGTTATAATACTATAGTCTATAGATACATCACTCGAACAATAATATTATAATATTGCAGGTAAAAATAAGAATATGTTTAAATTGTTATTTTTATGAACACCGCTACGTCGCACATATTATAATATGTAGGTACTTAATAGATAATATATAGAAAAGCAATAGTTAATATTATTTTAAGCAATTTCAAACCATCGGATGATGTTAATAGATGTTTCATTTTTTATTGGATAGATTTTTACCAAAGAAACCTGCGTGGGTGAATGTTAGTGCGTAGGTCCGGTTATAAATTTTCGAACGTCCACTACCATTATACATACATGGCCATAACACATAATATAATATGATATTGTGGTGGTAAACATTTTAATACATGACATCTCACAGCGATGTGCCCGTGTGTAAATAGGTGCTATTATATTATATCGTATTTTTAATTATTAGTCAATAGATTTTTTTACCCATAGCACTCGGTCAAGGACTAAAACGAGAAGAAAAACTGTCACGAGATTTAGCAATCTCTATATGCACACGTTTAATTGATATCGAGACGTTGACAGTTCAATATTGCATTTGTACGGTTTTTGCCGGTTACGTGCAGTCTTAAAATGTATTATATTATATACGGTATCTATGTGATACACATTAATATTATGCAATACCAATAAAATTAATTCCCAAGATCAATAATAAACACACATAATGTTACCTACCATGATTTGAAGTTTGAAAAAAAACTACATTAAAACTGAAATAATTAACTTGAAATGTTTTCCACGGATTAATTTCTGTTCATATATTATGAACGTATATTATAATATTATTATGCAGTACGTCGAGAACGGTTTTGAATATATATTATACCTATTTACACCTTATTATAATGGTATAATATATGGTATATATTATATTATAAATGTCTAATTGTAAGATTTTTATATTGTATTAGTCATTAGTGTAGCTGTACAATGTACATTGGTATAATAATATTATATAAAGTACGTAAATAATATTATAATCCACCGTATAGTATCAAACCGTTTATACGGCTTGGTACATATAATTTAAATACCATGAGATCGAATATATGATCTTATGATTTGCGAGAAAATAATTTTCGTTTTTACTACTTATACCTACCTATATAGTATTGGTATATCTAATATACAAACAGAAATGTATGATTCCTCATATTTTCTATAAGGTCAAGTATATCTACTAAATAGTAGCCCTTTCATAGATATCATTATATATCATACGTACACAGCACACATCGTTCAGTTGTGTACTAACGGGAGGAGCAGGAGGGGTTCGAGGGATCCAGAACGATGTAAATTATTTTAATTTTACGAGATTATAAAAATGTAACCCACAGTCTGTACAGTGTATAAAAGTTGGTGGTAAAAGTCAAAAAAATTATACTAACTTTGAATCAACCAAGGCTGTGGTGAGTAGAATGACTGTCAATTCTCTATATTATAATAAAGGCGAAGATACATTATCTGTATCGGATTGTGATGAAATAGTTGTTGGTTAATTTGATGTTTGTTGTGATCTTTTATAACTTGAATTAAAGTTTTAAATTGTAATTTGTATTTGATAACATTAAGTTAATGAAATGTTATAGTCTAATAAGTAGTAAATAATGCTGGTTCCAAAATCTAACGAACGTATACATAAACCTATTAAATAGTAATTACCTTATCACTGTATTTAGTATTCTCCAAAGACATTTAAAATGCGAGCGCAACGAGCGTTTTTTTTTTAATCATACGAGAATTTTGTACGAGAATTACTGTTTGAAAGTTTGGCAACCCTGCGCACAGCTCATCTGTGTGGAAAAAATTATATGGACCCCCCCCTCCCATGAAAAATTCCCAAATAAGCCACCGATATCGTGCCCGTGCGTACCTATGTATATTAATATTAATATTAATACACATTTTTACGAGACCTACACACACATATTACGTGCGCATAATACAACGCACTGTTTATATACATAAGCTCATCACACGTCGCGACGTCCACCGCGGGAAGAGCCCGGAAGCCAGTGGAGTACCAATAGGTATGCGTACGGATATAATATTATGTAGTTATTTAGGTGTATAATTACAGTAATTTGCTCATTGAAAACAATAAATTGCCGCGGAAAGGTGGGATAGATTTTCTCGTCGGGTCTATTAACAGGTATATATACCATATAGGTATATGCTCAGGTGTATACCCTATATTGCTAACACGAGCGTGTTTTTACGCCTCCCGGACTGTGTACAAAATCTTGTATAATATAATACTATTACACGCGCGTATAATATATATGTATAGCATTACATCGGCGGCGGCAGGTCGGCTCCTATATGTATGTATGTACGTATAATAATAATAATAATAATATAATATACCTACACTGTAGTGCAGACGATAAAAACCTGATCCGATCGATTACCACCGATAATATTATATACCGCCGAGTACCGACACGTATGTACATTTTTTTTTTTATTATTATTATTATTGTTACGCGTTTTGTATTTTAATTACTATTATTTTATTGTCCGACCAGTGGTGACTAAATTGTGCTTACGTTTACGTGTAGGTACCAGTAATCGACACAAGACGCTGTGAAGTACATATAATATTACATAGGTATATAATATTGTATTGTACATTATACCATTACTATAAACATAAATAATTGTACAATAATTAATAATATATTGTAGGCACTCAGTATAATATTATTATTTAAGACCCGCATAATATACAACTCCATATAGGTACCTAGGTTTTAGTATTAGGATTTTTTGATACTATAACTCTGCCTACAACCTACTATATAGGCTCTCAGTTATGATAATGACCCGGCAACTATAACATATTTCGTTTATATATATATATATATTTTTTTTTTACACTTTTACAACAGCTATACTTGGGAAACTAATGAGTGTGTAGATATTTTTGAATTCCTTTTTGATATACGATTGAACCCCACGCAAATTAATTGTTGTTTTTTTAACCACTACAAATATGGAATATTATAATATATAGTAATACTTCAAAATAATGCTTATTCTGTTAAATTACTATACCTAGCTACGTCAATATCATAATATAGTGGATAGGTATAACATAATAATATATTGATTAATATTATTTAATTTGGAGGTACCTATTCTATTTTTAATTTAAATTTTTTAACGTATCTATCAACTAGAATTATGTACATAATATTATGTTATAATATGTTAAATATTATTAAATAAAATAAGGAAACGGATCAAAAATGTTCAATATAGGTTTATTACTGCCTGCATAAGTGCACTTAGGAATACATAGGTTGTAGGTACCTACTAGTACAGAGTACTTAAAAAGGTACATATACCTATTATATAGGTTATTATAACTGGAATATATTATATGTTTTTAATTTTATGTATGATAAAATAATTTTTTCTCCATGTATTATCTATCTTTATAATGGCATTAAACCAAAGTTACAACTGTCAGCGTGTACATTCACCGGTTTTACATGTAAAATACTAATTTTAACTAAATAAAGTATTATATAGAATGGTTTTATCTTTTCATAGATATTGTCTATCTGTACTATCATAATATTTTATATTTATTGGAAAATGGAAATTGTATTTAACATTTAACACTAATATTAATAAAAAATTTTTAGACTTTAGAATAAATCAATCTATAGTACGTATAATAATATATTTTTTAAGTCATATAGGTACCTAATACAGTTGTGTGGAACAAATATTTTTTAAGACAGTTGTATACAATTTAAGAGATAATAAAAAGCACTGCCTACACACAAAGTAAACGTGTGAGCAGTGAATAGTAAATTAATTAGGTAGGTACAAATGTACAATATATTATGTCTTTGTACATTCAAAATATTGAATACAATTTCGAAAATTGTTGGTAGAATTTTTTAATCATTTTATCATTGCATAATTTAAAAATAAATTCGTTATAATTTATATAATATGGCTACAAAAGCAAAATATTCAAAAGAAAAAACATGCCAATATAAACGCATAAAATGCAATGCTTTGCTATATGAATACATAATAAGACATGTCTGCAGAAACTTATATACAATAAATACAATAAATAACAGCTATTATTTTTTTTATAAGTTTAAGTAATGTAATGTTCATACATTTTGTTTATATTATGTGATTTGAATATTTGTAAACAATTTAACTTATTTTATTTGAATGAAACGATTTAAGTTATCATCACGTACTTCAATAAATATCTAAACTTTGAAACTTCGCCAGCTTTAATTATAGGTCTACTTTGTATTATTATAGATATGATATTATATACACTTTACGTTTGTTTAACTATTGACAATATTATTTTCACTAATACTACCTATATTTAAGAGCAAATAACAAAAAACAAGTAAGGTATCTGGCACATGAACGTTCAAAAGTAAATAAATAATATAGTCATAGGTAGTATAGGACATATTTTATATACATTATCGTAAATAAAATATTTTAAACAATAATAATTAGGTAGGTACGGTAGGTACATTTAATTTATTTAACCAATAAATAATATAATAGGTACTTAAACCTAATATAGAAATAGGATGTTATATATATCATATAAAATATACCTATTATAAAACGATAAACATACGATAAAGATTTTTTAAAAACTTACAAGGTACATTTATAAAAATAATTTTGTTAAAATGAGAATATGTTTAACATTTTTAAACTATATTTATAAATAAAAATATTTAATTTTCAATTTATATTGATATTATAAAATACATTTGAATGTAAGACAAAGTTAAACAATTTTTTTTTAGAAAATAGATCGTACAAAAATGCTCGACATCGGACAAACTTATTAAAATCCAGTTTGATGTTAACATAACCAATTATCCATTTATAGATATCAGGTGTAACTGTGTAAGTATTTATATAGTGTAGGTATACATGGGTACATCATGAAAACGTGACCAAAAGAATGTGTTTCGCAAAATGGAAATTTTACCAGAACTAGTATATATACCTAAGGTAGCAACTACCAATATTATTGACATCACGAAGTACGCGGTATTATGTAAACAGTTTAAACACGTATGGGTACGTATATTACATATTGAATTCGTTCTATTGAAAAATAGAAGAATACTCTATAATATAGTATAGCAACAATTAATAAATTAAAGAAAAAGTCGGTATATACGTACCTACCCAATAGGTATACTAATGATCAACTACATCATTGTCTCGAGCAGTAACGCGAGTTTATATACGTATTATATTATAATATGCAATAGCCCATGTGTATGGGTACCTAAGTATAACTACGTCATTTATTTGTGCTTTACCGGTTGATATACCTGGGTAGATAAATCAAACGGAAACAAGCTTGTTTTAACGATCTACTATAATATACCTATGTACCTACACATATCTCGGTGTAAATCTAAATAAAATCGCGATTCGTCTAGTGGGAAATTGTTTGTAAAACATCACCCGACGGTAGCGTAAACCTACCTATATACCTATGTTATAATAGTCGAGTTGTGTAATAATAGGTTACGCGAAGCAATATAATAGCGAAGCGCGTCGGAGGTATTATTCGTATTGTGCGCTCGTGACTTACCTGCATTTGCCAATTAAAGTCCAACTGTTCGTTCGCCCAATTATTGCCGTTACAAGAGTCGGGAACGATTTGATCTCGGGGCGAACAATTCACCGAGGACAATTCCATGCTACGGACGAAACGACGGAATCCAAAGCGTCTGCTAGCATGTAGGCTGCAGTGCCTTTATGTAGCGGATAGACGTCGAAATAATAACAGTAGAAAATGATAAACGAGAATTTTTTTTTTTTCTCGAAAACGAACGAACCGAAGTGTGTGTACGAGTTAACTGCGAGAGACGCGACAAAAGCGAAAACAAATGGAAAAAAAATTATATTTAAAACCTCGGCGAAACACGAAAATAATAAAAAATAAAACCGCACAATATCGCGAAAAAAACGCACGAAAAACCCCCGGACAACAGATAACAATATTTTATTTTGATTTTGTCGTCGTCGTCGTTTCCTTGTGTATAACAATTATTATTATTTTCATTCACCGACGGACAGCTCGCGCGGAGTAGTTCGTGTGCCGCGACGGTGGTTTTCGAACTGGTTGCGGCGGCCCCCGTGAACCGGACCGGCGGCGGCCAAAGATGATGTTGTGGGGCATCATGAATGAAATGGGCGTGGCCCCGGCGTATCGGCACACCAGTGGGACAACGCGAACCCCTCCTCTGCGCATTATCGTCGTAAGGTCCGTAATTGATTTGTAATAAAAAACGAAAATCGTTTACGCGGTATAATAATATTATTATAATAAATAGTAAACCGGGGGGCTACCTGTTGTTTCCCCGACGCGCACTGTAGCTGCAGCTGCAGTTTTCGCCCGTTGATTCAGCGTGATTTACTGTACTTACGACAATTACGTACAGCAAAATATGCGCTGTAGCTCCGTAATAATGTGATCGCTGCATCGGTCATCGGGGGCGTACGGGTCACATGCCGCCACCCGAGTGCTTTAGATTATAAAAAATAATATAATGAAAATATTACGAGACCGTCATTTGGAAGTTTATTATTATTTTGTTTCAAACCTTGTAATATTATTATGATCCACCAGTGGAACAACGCGAACCTCTCCTCTACGCATTATCGTCGAGAGGACCGTATCTAATTGATTTGTAATAAAAAACGAAAATCGTTTACGCGGTATAATAATTATATTACAATAAATAGTATACCGCGGGGCTACCTGTTGTTTCCCGACGTGCACTGGAGCTGTAGCTGCAGTTTTTGCAGTTCATTCATCGTGATTTACTGCAGCTATCCTACTTACTATATAGAAATGCGTTGTATAGCTGTAGGCTGTATAACTCCATAGTCCAAAATAATACAATAATTATCGCTGAATCGGTCATAGGACGTGCAACCCGCTCACCGCCACCCGGGAGAGTGCATTACCTATATATTATTATGATATGAGAACATAATTTTGGAAGTCAATTATTATTTTACTTGTTTCAAAGTGAATGTACTATATGTTATATTCCAACAGGAATAATATATAGGATTAGACAAATCAACATTAACTATAAAATGATAGTGCCTACTGCCTACCAACAATGCGTTGTACAAAAATAAAAAATTTATCTCACCTCATTCTCTACGTTCAAAGGGTTAATATGAAAAAATTAAAGTAGGCGGATATTATTCTTGTCATATTATAATGCGTATATTTTGTATATGCATTATATATATTTTTCTATGTTCACTGTATGCACGTATAGCCATATTTACATGTATATTTTATACTAATTGTGGCTAGATATATGTATACCTAATAATATTCATCGCCATATTTTTATAAATTGGCTTCTGCTATATTTAGTAGTTATTACGGTAAATTACCGTTTTAAATCTTTTGATTACAGTTATCGTTTATTGTTATTGCTAAGTGGATTACCGAAATTCGACTTTTTGGTATATAGATGCAGCTAGGAATCGTATCCACAGTAATATGAATTTCTACATTCTACTGCAGCATGCATACCGCACGCGGAATAGCATGCAGGCAAAAAAAAAGATACCTACTACCTAGCTAGGAGGATTTTATTCTACTATAATTTCTTATGGAAAAATACTCCATTGTGGATGATGATAATGAAACTAAATTGTATACGAAGAATACGAAAAGGGTGTGAAAGTATTATACCTTTCAAACAGTAGCAGGTTAACAAAACACTATTTTCAATTCAACATCCGTTTTTCAAACAGATAAAGAGAGTGCAAATTTTAACACTAAATACATTTTTATATCCTTATTCAATACAATTACTATTGAAGTACCTATACGTATACACCTAAATACATACCTATTAATTATTATCATTATGTACGGATATATAATATAGCCTATAGGTACCTAATACGACGTTTACTATACACTATAAGAAACATTGAGGCAAGGAAAATGTATAATTGCTATAACATTTTATTTTTATAAAAATGAACGAATTCATGAACTATTGTTTGTTTGTATATATTTGCTTTGGAAGTTTGGAACTAGTTTATATTTTAATCCAACTCTCAAGGTTTTGTATTTACCAGAGTTCTATAATATTATAAATTATAATACTCATATACGCTCGTGTATAGGCACAGGGTAGTTAAAGGTATAATATTAACATATAGACATAATATAGTGGGTACCTATAATAATGTCACGTGATATATGATCTGCGAATTTTTTTCATATCCTCATAGCCATAGGTATACTACAGGTATAGTCACCTATATGAAGGTGATTTATGATTATTGAATCACACATACAGCCATTATAGGTATGGCCAATAATATGATAAAACCGTGTTAATGTGTTATGTATAATATAATATACACGTTAAACTAAAGATATGTTTAAAAACATAATATCAGTGAGCACGGTTTTAAAAATTGTTTTTCGAATTAGATGAATTTATTCTTACTTTCAAATTTGAAGTGTTGGTATATGTCCTACATTCCTGCAGCATCGCTATATTCCAAGATGAGAAAAAATTAGATTATAGTGCTTTTTACAGATATAGCCTCCGAAATCTTATATACCTATTATACTATGTAGCTGTACAACCCGACTTCGCCCAGGAAAAAATGAAAAATTAATAAAAAATACTTGTGTCGATATATAGTATACTTGTATACTACAGTATCTCGATTTCGCTGTACCTCGAGGTTAGCTGATCAGCTCTGAATTACAGCTCTTGGTAAATTTCCGAACGTAGTTTAAAAACTACTCTCTAAACTTTATACTAATAATCGTATATATCCAAGAACAATCTCTGAAATGTTCGTCGAAGTCGATAGAGTATTTTTTGAGCTTATATATAGGTAATAAATAGCAGAAACCTATTATAAATAAGCTCTAAAATTTATTTTAAGATAATATAATTTATTTATTCGTGGGTCGGGACGATAAACGCGAAAATTTGATACATGCTTTTACCTCGTCTGCCCGAGAAAGCAATGGCAACCATTTATACAAAAAAAATGCTTATTTCTACTAATTTCAGCTATTACAATATTATAATCTGTAAGACTGTAACTAATGGCAAATCAATAAAAAAAATATTACCAATTTCCAGCTTGAATCACAAAATCCTTTTGTGAGCGCATCTTTAATATACGAATTTTGGGAAAACTCCTAAGAAACCATATTACACGGCACGAAGGTACTGCACAAATTTCAAGTCCTCAGCTATCATTATAGTTTCACATTGACATTGGCACGTTTTTGTTAGCTCTACATTGATCAGTTAGTCCTGCAAAGTTCAATTCTATACATATAATATAGAGATAGATTATTTATTGCTATTGGAATGTTCATAAATTACAAATATATTGTTGTTTCGCAAGAGGAATACCACTATATAATATATCCAAGTATAAGTATAATATAAATGTCTTCTTAAAATATAGCAAGAACCTAACTGTATACATTCATATACTATAATATATTATACAACAATTATGTATCATAGACTATAGTATTTAATACCTACTATTATAGAGACTATCATATAGTGTAATATGACACACCTTAACGGAAATAGTGTTAGTATACATTGACACATTGCAAAAAAATGTAAATTGTTTGTTATATTTTGGTGGGTATATACCTATCTAGAACCTATGCTATGTATATGTAAATATACATACTGTTTGTCTATAATATATACATATACGATATACCAAGAACATATTTTATGCTGGCGGCATCCGATGCAAGGTCATAAATATTATTTTATTTTAAAGTAAAAAATAAACAACAGTATGTTTATATATATAAAATAATCTGTATTACCTGACGTTGCCCGAAGATATTGGAGGATTTAGGGAGGGGGAGGGGTCTTTAAAGCAGAAGCACCCACCGTTGTAGTGATAACTTATCACGTATATATAAACTAAACTTGTTAATTGTAAATACTGGACTGGACTTACCACAGAACAAGTTATATTTGTTTTTACCCAAAAGTTGTCCATAATAAGTACACCTATTGAGCGTTATTATCAAAATGGCACACCCACCATACAAATTTAAGATCCTCCACTACTCGGGGATCAATTAAACCCAGATGCCCAATATTTACCTGTGGCGGATAACCATAAAAGTACCTATGAATGCCTAACTTTTTTTAAGTGAACCAATACCTACGTTATGCAACCGGAAATAAACAAATTTGTGGGTATATTTTTGATAATATTAATCCAATCTATTGTCTAAACCTTCCTAGAATCTTCAATAGCTGTCGAGTTTTTTTAGATTATACCTTATATTATAATATGAGCCTTGACCATACACTTAGCATTTTATATAACATAATAGCTGTTACCCGAGGATTCTGTTCTAAGGCTCTGACTTCCCTTCCGGGACCATGAATAATATAATTTTATGTGCGAAATTTGGTGCCACAAACTGTGAATTTGAATATACGATTCAAGTAAGATATGGGCATGTGAAATACATCACAAATTAAAAAGGGTCATATCAAGCTTGAAAATTAAAATAACGAAAAAAAATGGCCGACGGGAGTTTAAACACAGATTATGTTCTTACCTAAAAGTTTGACAATTCACTTTAATATCAAAACTAACAGCCCACTAATGAAAATAACAAATGAAAATTTATTTAACTATTTATATAACATTACTTGCTATAGGGTTCGTGCCCCAATGGCTACGATACTTAAGGTTGCAGGATAATATAAAAGGTATGCCGCATAATAATATATTATGGTATATGCGTGCGTATACCATTGTACCAATATATATTTATCCATAATAATATATATTTAACATATTTTATACATATTGTACAAACAACGTTCATCGCGTGTTCACATTATATTTTTTACCTACATTTATTCAAATTATAAGTAAATTGAAAATAATGATATTTTCAAAAAAAAATCTTAGATTCAAAACTGGTACCTTATTATTTTAGAGTTCTGTATATAGGCAAATATTAGCATAAAATTTCACGCAATAACACTGTCTTCATTATGATTATAATGTAAGATAAACGTACTTACGTTCGCATGTCTGTATAATATGTTGTAATAACATTAGGTGCTCGCCGAAATTTGTCTAGGGGGTGGGCAAGTTTGTTTACATATAGGTACTCAATAATATATAAAATATAATATATTTTGTTAACTTGGCTTAACAAGATTTTTGATAATGATGATTTTTTTTATGTAATACATTTTTAATTTGTTTTATAGGTAGTAATAATTTATTTTATATATATATAATATACTCAATTTAAAATAATTTTCCAATAAACCAGGCGGCGAATAATAATAATAATAATATATGCCCCAGCTTGTTGCCCTTTCCTCTGAGCGCCTATCTGTTAAAAGTATACTTAAATTGTAACTAACGATATATAGACCGAGAATCAGAACCGAACCCCCAATCAACTTCAACTGCAGTCGAATTCAAATCCAGTATATATATATATATAATAATATAATATGGATGGTAGAAATAAGCAAAATCGAAATCAAAATTCCTATACTTTTCAGGAAACGAAAAAATAAATACCTCATTTAATATTTAGCAATGTATAAATAATGTCTTTTTTATTTCTTATTAAATATAATATACCTAGGTATTTAACTATTGAAGAAAAGAAGATAATACATATCTATATAAAAATCAAATATTTGTATTTATTGAAAACTAAGTAGAAAATGTTTTTCCACGAGGTAGCGCTATTACCTATATCTAAATCACTAATAATAGTCGACAATTTACCTATTCATTTTTACCTGTTCAACGTATATAATTATAGATAGATATGCCCATAGATATCAAACATGCTGAAGCAATATATGACGTATGTATATTATATTATATTATAATATACATAGTCACTATAACCAGCTGATGTATACAGACATATTTGATAACAGTTATTATAAAATTTCATAAATCACGCATATAATACAGGTAGGTGATAATATGATATTATAATATATGTTCCTATACATTATGAATGCAATATGACGTGCAGCATGTATGTAGTTATCACTATATATATATATAATGTATATTGGTATGCCTCGTATATAATATATATATATATATATAACGGCGGTTGGTATATATAATGAATATTTGACGCTAGAGAGCTGCGGTGTCAATAGGTGAAACCAAAGGGCAAATATTTAGGATGTAAACACATATTATATAGGTAATATTATATTATCGTGTATTAGAAATTTGAGCGTATACGAATGCGAAAAAAAAAAAATTACGTCACCCGAGATGACTTATCGGCGTCGTCCGCGTCGTGAGGGCTCATCCACATATAATACCATATTATTATATTATATACATGCCAAAGTATATAGTAATGGTCGTAAAATAATCAGAAGACAATATTATTATTCTGCACAAGTCTGGCTCGTGTACGCGATCGCAGACACCGGGTATATAATCCATGGTTATACCCGTGTGTGTATAATATTATATACCTATGTGTACATATATAATATAATATAATATAGCGTATAGGTGCGCACGGGCAGAATATAAAATTCGGATGTGAACGTATAGGTATACGTTTCGCAAGTCATGATGAACGCCTACACTTGACATTGCATTCGGTCGCGAACCGCATTCATTCTTCGACCGAACAAAATAATATTATAATGTTTATACGCACATACAATAATATAATAATACGTATAGGTAGGTACGCGTACCTGCAGTACCTATTACAAATAACTCTTGCTCAGGAATTTCGCTGGTAATATATATAGGTATTATATATATATATATATATATAAATATATGTACGCGACTGAACTATAACTACGAAATATGTAAATATAAAAGCATATAATATTATATACGCAAATCGCAACAGCGGATATACCTACATAATAAAGACGTAATAATACATTATAATTTATAACGTATAATACATTATAAGTACTTCTATCGAATTCATATTTATATTATTATTGACGTTTTATTTTGAATTCCTATTAAAATAAGTTCAAGTATTAGTATATAGTGCCTATAGATCGTTATTATAATATATATGTAGGTACCTATATATATGTATAGTGTGTAGACAAGTAGGTACCTCCTAATTTGTTTTTATTTTATTGTAACACATATGTATATGTGTTTTTTAAATGTTATCAATAAAATTGATTTCGTCATTGTTATTAGTAAACAATAGAATATTATATCGAAACAATACATTATATTATTCATGTACCTTTATATATACTACAGGTACTTATAGTATTACAAGTAGGATACGTACAAATTGAATGCGATCGGTATTGAGAGATGAGAGTCGAGTACGTACACCTATAGGTATAGTTATTATTCAAGGTTTGAAGAACTATACTGTGGCTATTATAAAGTCCGTCTTCGCGGGGATGAACCACACATCGATTATTTAAATGATATAGTCCCGATGGCGACCTGCAACATGTATAACAGTATAATTTTCAATATATAACACGCATATACAGTTATGATGGGGAGGGAGTTAGGGGTTAACACCCCTCCGGCCGGAGTGGCGTAGGTATACGAACGAATAATAAATATATACATAACAATACGTCTTATACAAATATTATAATATTATCATTGTTGTATGTAATTCTTCTTTAACCACATAGAACCACGTACACCCACACATGTTGTAGACCTAGCCGCTCATATAAATATAATATATTATATTACATATATCGAATAAAAATTGCCCCCAGATAAAAAAAAAGTCCTATCCACGCCACTGATTATTATTCGTGTATATAATGATTTGTATAAATACTTGTAGGGTGTAGCCCATAACGGTTGCCGGTTGTAATGTTATAGATTAGCCATTAAATAGGTATATATTTTAACATTTGTAATATTATGGTAGAAGGTATAGAATATACGATGCACAGGTAACAATATAATATTAAGTTTCCCCATTGCCTCAGTATATCATATATATATTAATAGCTGTACTATAACCGATCTGATGCGTTTACGAATAAACGTGGAACGAAAAAAGTAACCAGGTATGTCTTTTCGGTAGTTATTAGTAGGTCTTATATACACTCAATAGTCAATATGCTTCAGACTGTGGTCACTGCAGTAGTTGTAGTGGATGTGTTAAATTCTAATTCAATTATACAAACCATTGATTGCAGAACCAAAAACGATTATTAGCGGATACGGTGTGTTGGCGTTCAGTCACTATTTAAAAGGATATTTTAGATTTACAATTTATTTATGCTATTATACTAATATATATAATTATGAGTACCTACTTAATACAGTAATACTTATTTATTAATTATATATGTGTCGAGACATTTTTTTCCGAAATCATCGCCTAATATCAACACCTACTCTATTATAATATTAATTTTTTTTTTTTTTGTAAAAGGCATCAACTGCACGGTTATTATCCGGTTTTACTGTGGGGGTGGGGGATACGGTTGGTTTTGAACACGTGTATATGTGGTGAGGATTCATCACTGAAAACCCGGGTGGTCACCCTTCCGGGGAACTAGTGAGTAGTGATACCGGCTGATGCTGATGACCAGCTGATAAATGTTTTATGTATTTTTATCTTCAAAATAACATCAACATTTTCATGATATTTTTTATTATTACAACTTATTCAATCACTTATAAAGAAAAATTGTGGCCTTGAATGTTCAATATTTTTAAATTTCTATTAGTACAACTGTACAACTTATGTAAAACCTTGTATTATATTTTTAAGTTTTTTGACTGAGAAACAATTTTACCATAGTTTACAGAAAAAAAATCTAAGTGTCTAAATATTTTGAAAATTTCATTGTGTAAATACTTAAAACTAACCATAAAATATTTAAGTTAATATTTTCTAGGTATAAGACTCATTTTGAGCTATTTATAGTTCGCTACATTTATTTTAAATTCTGAGTTTAACGATGAATGCATTGATTTTACAATGATGTGTGTTTTTTTTTTATTTTTTATTTTTTGTGTCTGTCTGCTGTCATCATCTTTTTTTTTTTTTTTTTATTGTGTAAAAAGACAATCTACAATCTATACAACAAATATGCACATTAATTAGATGTGATAAAAGAATACAAAACAAACAACAATGAATATTATGATTTTGGGGAATTACCCAGTGGTAACACCCAGCCGTCATCTTTAGACAAGACAGTAAAAGTGCTTGGATTTTCTTCAACAGTATCTTTTCTGATAGGAGAGTGAACCTAAATGGTACTTTGGGAGGGTCAAAAGTGAAAATTTCCCAGTAGTTTTCAAAAGCGGAGTGAAAAACAAAATAAAAATTAAGGAAAAACGGGAATTTTTAGACAAAAATCTGTTTTCGAAAAAATAGATTTTGGTTTTTGGTGCAACTCTTAAACAAATAACCGTAGGTACATGCAATTTTGACTGAATGTTTATATTAGCATTTTCTATACACGATAACATTTTCAAAATGTTTTGATTTATTTTGAACAGTTTAGGCACATTTTCATTTTCCATTTTTTTTTTAGTTTTTTTTCTAAAAATATCAATAAAATTTTATTCGTTTGTTAAAAAAGCTTGAGAATTTAATAGAAGTTTCCTAGTATATTGTTTCAAAGGCGGATGAAAAATATTAAAAATCCTTAGTCACAGTTTTTTTTATAAGCATTTAAAGTTCAAAAATTGACAAAATATGGAAATATCAAGAAAATTAGCAAATTATTTTGAGTTAAGAATTCGTAAACATTTTTCTTTTTAAATCTAAGATATTGTGATATGATTAATTTGGAATTTATTATAGGTACCTATTATTGGTCAATTTTTTTTTTTAATACCATAGAAATGTATATAATAGGTATGTCTTATACCTAGACTGACACACCGTCTCCGCTTAGAATCGTTTTTCTTATACAATGATATTATATCATTGAATTCAAATTGAATACCATCCATTACACAGTGACCCACTAGTAACCTACTGTACGGCAGAGCAAATTTTTCGATACGTTTTTAGTTTTTTTATTCGATTAATATTAATAAAAATTGTGTTCGTTATTTTGAGCTATTTATACAACGAATCTATATCGACACAATGACACCGATACTTGGTATTGAATTAAAAATGAAATGTCAACAACAATAATATAATATGATATTATATATTATGTGAGGTTTCAATCTACGATTATAGTTCATCACTCATCCTTTCGTATGACTAATAGTAATTGAAATATATTATGAAATATTATTTTATAAATAGTGGCTGACTCGTTTTTTGTACCTATGCAGTATGCAATGATTAGTCGTTTTGAATTAAAATTCAACACAATATCCATTACAAATTTGAATTTACATTCATCTACTCAATGACGAGATGCAGTTGTAGCCGACTATACAACAAACTTCTGCCGATTTTTATTTTTTTATTGGTTGCCTACATAATATTATTATATTAATAGGTATAATAATATCATTTATTACTTCGATGTGAATTATTATCAGCTGCAAACCGTTTGGAACGAGTGCTGACCTCTACCGCTGTTCAAGTGAAACGTGAAGTACATAATATTCTTATGCTCGTTCCGTTACAGAGAGTATTAATAATATTATTGTGATTATTCATCGTGTTATTATTATTATAGAGATACCGGAAAAATAATCCACGACATTAGTGTATCTAAAATGCCTATCCACAACGCCGTGTGACCAAAGAATGTAGATTAATATTTTATTCTATTCCGTGTGTGACCATATGGGAGCGCGTAAAACGTCCGAAAATATTTTGTCCGACCAGTATTTTGGCCGAAAAATATACATTGAGAAAAGTATTTTGTCAGAACTATATTTGATACGAAAAATATTTTTGTCGAAAATATTTCATCCGAACCGTATTTTATCCGAAAATATACTATCCGTCGCGTATTTTATCCGAAAAATATTTCATCAGAACCGTATTTTAGCCGAACACGGTATGTGGCTCCAGTGGCGTAGCCAGGGGGGGGGGTTGGGTGTTTAACCCCCCCACCACCTTAGATAATTGTTCTAATAAATGTATTACTTATATACGCAAACTGTAAAAACTGGGTTTAATTTATACTACCCCTCCCCCCCATTTCAAAATCCTGGCTATGCCACTGTGTGGCTCAATGTATAAGGCAACAATTAGTAAACCAGAGTTAAGTGTCGACCACAGGGGAGATTGTGGGGTGGTGGGGCCATGCCCCCCTCTTTTTGACAATGTTTGGATGCTATGTGAGTAAAATATCCGAAAATATTTCAGGCAACCCGTATTTTGGCCGAAAAATATTTTAGGGGTACTAAAATATACGGGATATAGATTATTTAGGACTATTGTTATTTTCCGTTATAAGGACTAAGGAGAATATTCCGTCTTATAGAGGGTCCGTTACAAGGAGGTTTTACTGTACTATAACTACTACTAGGTTAAGTATATTAATATGTACATTATAATATATTTTTTGGATATTATATACAATTCAAATTTTAAATATAATAAAAGAAGAAATTACCTTCATTACAAATTGTACAACAGTAGGACTGAGATCCTGAATAGTAGTGAATACTGAATATATACCTGTATATTATCACAATATTAAGTTGTAATTTGAACCAATACTAGGATTTCAAAACTAAACTGTACTCGTAATTACTACATTAATTTATAAATATTTTCAGTTATTACATATGTGCTACTCCTAATTTATAGACACGGCAATTATGTTAGGGAATTGTACAGTTGTAACAAAAAAACCACATACCCACGTAGGGGTAAGCATACAGAGGAGATGATGGAAAACCCCCGGCTGTTAATTAATAATTACTGTTAAGTATCACTGGATAAATTACAAATTACAATAAAACTATTTTATACCTACTTCAATATTACAAACAATAGGAATTTTTTTTTCAATTTAAACATTTGTAGTGTACCTATACATTACTTTTTTTTTTTTTTTTTAAATGTTGAACCTCATAATATATAACAATTTTGTCAGTCACACAAATCAGTTATTTTAGTAGAAATTTAAACCAAATATTTTTCTTAGTATGTAACTAAGAATATTTTATACATTATATTCTTAACTTATATACTATATATATAGTTCACTGGGTATTATTCAACACTAGATGGTGTTAATCATAATTATTAAAATTGTGTGATACTGCACTTCTGTACTTGGCTAATGTTGAATTCATACATTATATATTATATAAGTAGGGTCACAAACAAAAAAAATACAAAATATTGAAGCTACCACCACCTAAACTTCCAAACATTTACAACTTGAATGCTCAAAAATAGTTTGTTTGTGACACCACTGGTGAATCTTTGTAACACAGAACTCATAATAGTTTTGATTATTCTTGATTAACTATTGATTAAATAATATTATGTGTCCATTTGTACTCCTTTATATTATAGCAATGACATTACGACGCTGTTATAGAAATACACGATTGGGTGATATACATGTCCAATAACCATATGGTTAATATGGTGTAATGCTATTAAATTTATGTTCAACAACAGTTCTTTGTTTTAAATGCAGTTTCAAAAACTTACATACATACTTATATTATTAACATTAATTGTAAATTCATCAAAATAGGTATATAAGCAGTATAAAACTCAAAAATTGCATTTACTTGCCTAAATTCTATATATATATATTATGTATAAGGTACATAGTTACATAAGAGTATATATATATATGTAATCTAATATCATACATTGCTGTAAAGTTTAGACAATAATAGGTGCCAGTGTAATAATATGACTATACGTCTTGTAGACGGTATTCCATTATTACACTACCTAGTAAACTGTATTCGTACACAATATCATTTGTCACTAGTGGATACTCCAATAATCGACAGTTGCCATATCGTGGAAACTGAAAAAGATTTTTTATTTGACGACTGAAGTACAGTGTTATTATTTGTAACTTGGGTCACATAACATAATAACAATATAATGATCACACGGCGTTTGGGATAGGCTTTTTCGCTACACCACTGACGGGTTGGTCTGTTTTCCCGGAATTGTATTACTTTGATTGATCGCTAAAACTTAAAATACACCAAAGTACCATGATACAAGTGAACAAGTAAAACTTTTAGTGCAAGTAAAATGTAATAATTATTCAAACTAGTAATAATATAATAATATGTAAGTAATAAATATAGTATTTTATACTATTTATAGTATGACGAATGATTAATACCTGGAAACATATGCTTGGAAAACATTTTTCTTCTAATTAAACGAAACAAAGTTATAATATTCGTTTGAAACTATATGTTTTTAAATAAAGTTTGCCAATCCTGTCTGAGAATAAAATGTAAGAGGTAAGTGTATTATTTATAAAAAAAAATAGGAAATTGGTATTATATAAATATCATACTTATATACCTATTACGTAAATGGTAGGTATATTATTATATAATATTATAAATCTATAAAATTGGAGGAAGTCCGTAGTAGAAAAGAATAGCTTGTTGAAAAATGTTACGGTCGTACTATTCTTATAGTATAGACAGTAGTCATATATTATAGACATACAAAGAAATAACAAACACAGTACTTTACAACTAACATAAATAAAATCAATTTATTAGTTTATAATTATTTTTTAGGTCTAAATTTGATTAAGAAAATAAAGTCAATATATCGCATGAAATATTAAAATTGCATATCTAAAAAAAGTGTTAAAAAAACTTAATACTTTCGAAATAGTGATGAGTGATGAGTGTTCACTGTTTAAGTTTAGTCCTGGCTGTATGAGTATACCTATGTTTACCGATCTGAACTCACTGCGATGGTCAGAACTTCGAGATTAAATCAAATCAAAAGTAACTTTTAGATTATTTTTTTTTAAAGTGATCTTGACCGGATCTTTGCGAAATAATTCTGGACACGCCTGTATGCGATATACATATATATTATACGATATGATAGACGTCTTATAAATATTTAAAAACAAATTGTCGTCAAGAATTAAACATTCGGCGCGGTTTCGTGACGTTACTCCAGGGGCGGACTGGCCAGGAGGGCTAGGGGGAAATATCCCCCTGGGCCGGTCTAAATTGTGAAATTTGGGCCGGTCGTTGAAGGATTAATAGCTGACGCACAGTTTTTACACCCTAGTTGTTTTCAAGAAGATTTCATAGAATCAATTTTTTTTATTTTTGTGTCTGTCCTCACGTTTAAGAACAGTAAAAATGCTTGGATTTTCTTCAACAGTAGCTTTTCTGATAGGAAATTGAATCTAGTTGGTACTTTGGGGAGTCAATAGTTTTCACAAGCGCCGGGAAAAACAACATAAAAATTAAGGAAAAACGGGAATTTTTACGCAAAATCTGTTTTCGAGAAAATCGATTTTGGTTTTTGGTGTAACTCTAAAAGAAATGAACGTATATACATGAAATTTTCACTGGCTGTTTATATTTGCATTTTATATACACAATAACATTTTCAAAATATTTTGATTTATTTTGAACTGTTTAGGGACATTTTTATTTTCCATTTTTTTTTAGTTTTTTTTCTAAAAATATCAATAACATTTTATTTGTTGGTTGCGAAAGCTTGAAAATTTAATAGAAGGCTCCTAGTATATTGTTTCAAAGGCAGATGAAAAAAATTAAAAATCGTTAGTCACAATTTTTTTTATAAGCATTTAAAGTTCAAAAATTGACAAAATATGGAAAAACCACTAAAATTAGCAAATTATTTTTCTTTTTAAATCTAAGATTTAAAAATGTAATACAAGATTCCTTATAAGATTATCCTTTATCAAAAAAAAAGCTCTATAAGAAAGTCAAATTAAATTTTTATGAGCGTTTGAAATACAAATTTTTACAACATTGGATGTTCACTCGATTTACCATGTAACTATTTCCTTATTTTGTTGTAATTCAAAAACGAATAATTGTAGATACATGAAAATTTCACTGAATGTTTAAATTGGCATTTCCTATACATCATACAATTTTGAAAATATTTTGACTCTTTTTGAGCTATTTACAGACATTTACCGCTTTCAATTTCTTTTAGTTTTTTTTTCTATAAATATCAATAAAGTTTTATCTGTTGGGCCAAAGAGTGAAAAAATTTAATACAATTCTCCTGATATATTGTTACAATATCAGTTGAAAAATATTAAAAATACCTTGGCACAGTTTTTTTGTATAAGCATTTAAAGATCGAATTTTGACAAAATTTATCAAAATCTCGAAAATTATCAATCATTGAAATTAATAAATTATAAAATGTTCAGTTTTTATAGCTAAGGATTGCAAATTTAAAATAAAGGTTCTCATAAATAGTTCATACTGTAACCAAAAAATCTAAAAAATATATGAACACAGTTATTTTTTGCAGACATTTTAAATTCAAATTTGGACGAAATCACATATTAAAAAACCTAGAAGAACTATTTTAGTTATTTTGTTGTGATTAAATAATGTTATTCGTGAGTACTTGAAACTTCTAAAGTGTACTATTATATATCTTATATACCACGGTAATATATATCTATTTGGTAAAAAAGCTTAATATATTGTTACAATGGCGTTTGCAAAATATTAGAAATTCAGTTAATATTTTTTTTTATAAGCATTTAAAGTTCAAATCTTGACAAATTACGTACAAATCATGAAAATGTGATTAACGATGGATATTGTTGTTTATAAATAGTTGCTATTGGTTATAGGAGAAAAAATTAGTAGAAATAATCATTTTTTTTGTATATTGGTTGCCATTGGTTAATCGGGAAGATCCAGTACAAGCATGCATCAAAATAATTTTCGCACATTGCCTACCATGGTGGCAGAGTAGTGAGTTGCACTTACTGCAGCGAGCTACAAACAAAAGGAGTTGAACAAACACAATTTTTTTAAAGTTTTCATTTTTTATGAGCAACGGATTACGTAGGATCGACTAGTTTTATTATATTCAAAAAATATATAAATCATTAATTAATAAATTAAGCGTATGATAAGCTGTGTACGATCAACTACTGACCGACACAATAATATATTAATACACACTACGACTACTGGACTCCGTATGACTACGAATTACGATACAGTTACATATTGTATAGTAGAACATTGTTTGCAAATTATTAATTGTGAGTATGATTATTTGTAAGTTTTTAATAGGCAATGAAAGATAATTATAACTGAAATGGAATCCTAGTCATTTAAATATATTTAAGATTCTGAGATCTACATATCTGCCTCTGGCTATGGTATTTATAGGATTCAACGATTCTCCCTGGATATCTTATATTTAACTGGACGTTCCCTCGACCATGTTATAGTGGAATTTTGGTAATTCTACTATAAACACAGAGAGAGCAAAAAAGTTTTTGCTATGTATTGTACATTTATATAAACGGACTACGGAGATAACACATTATATGGGTGTGACGTCCACTTATGAAAAATCAGATTTATTTATAGTATTTTAATCGTTAATAACATTGTAGTTTAAGAAGCCCGCCAGAAATATGACATACCTGCAGAATACCTTCACGGCGTCCATGGTCCTAATGAAAAGATTATACCTGCATAAGACAAGTGGTATTTCATTTATTCACCAAACATATTATATCTAAACATACTACTACATACAATTTAGTTGAGGTAGGTTTAATCAACAAATACTAACAGAAAAAAATCATATAATAATTTAAAAAAAATACAAGTCAATGATTTAGATACCGACGCTTTAACACTAATAAAAGTATAAAATATTTTAATTTATTGTATTTACGATACATACATTCGATTGGATTATTTCCATAACAGGCTTAAAATGTTATATTTTTACGTAATAGTAGAACTGTGTGGAAGTACAGCAGAAAAATGTTATGTATAGCATAATAAATCAGCTAAACCATTTCAGGTCTCAAACTACAAATTAGGGCAGTATTGTGTGCGTGTCGCCTAACAGAAAATTTCATCGAGTCTAATTAAATAATATGGTATATACATCATACCTACCTGTGTATTTTTATTTTTTTGGTAGTGCTAGACGTACTAAAAGGGTCACATTTCATAGAAATAATAAGGTATAGGTACCTCGTTTTTACATTGCACGCATTTATATTTTTATAAGTACCTATATTATTATAACATACCCTTTTTTGATTCAAATTTATACGTTACTAACATTGAGGTTGAGCAATTGAGCTTATAATAATAATATTATTTATATGAAGCCAGTAGAGTCACCTGAAATGGCCCGAACCAACAAAGGCCAGCAGGTTATCAAACTTTGAAAACGATATAAACGTGTAAAATATCAAAAAATTCTCGATGCGAGTCTGGAACACCTCGTACAGTTAGATTATGATATACTATATTATATACATTACTCCGTGATTGTTGTTGATCATTATAAATACTATAATATGATACATTAGTAGGTACACAGTAGGTACCCTATAGGTATATTGGTCGAGATTTTTCGTTTTAAAATTAGTTACTTTCTACCCGAAACATACATTTCGTGCGTTTTTTCCTCCCTTGTTCCTGGAGTGGTAAACTGGTAAACAGTGTAAAATAAAACCAAGTCATAACACGTATAATTTGACAATCGCCTCGGCAGTTCGTGTACTTGGATGTGTTTATATAGGTGGTTTTTTTTTTTGTGTAGACGAATCGCGTGAGTTAGATTAGGTACTGAAATAAAATAGTAGGTACAATGTACCTGGTACATCATATATTATCGAACCAGCTAGTTGTATATTTGGAAGAAAACTTAATTATATCTACCGAAATAAATTGGTTAAATACATTGATGGGTATAATTTAAAAAAAAATTAAATATTTTGGGAACTTAAACATACGTATATTATATATATTATGTTTAATGTAGGTAATACATCGTAAAATACTCGAATTAATATATTATTTATCGGCTAATTAGGACATAATGTTATACTACATAAGTATACCGTATATACGTACCTATAATGTAATGGAGTAGTGGTTTCCCATTATGCTTGAACTTTGTTTACTGGTCCCGCAGACGAGTTTAAATTAAAATCAGTATGTTCGTTCATATAATATACGAAAATATTATTTTTTCTCTTGCGTGACGTGTATAAAATATATGGTCAAAAATAAACGGCCGCGACGAAGAAATGTTTCCTTAATCTATCATTTAAAATAAAACACAATTCGTGGGTATAATATAAGTGTGTAATATATCGTATTAAACAGGACTAGTTATTAATTTAATACCTGTAATAATATATTTAAATCACAATCCCTATTTTTGTTGTATAATAATATTATACTGAAGAAAGAACATTGATCCAATAAGTGTAGCTATTACTTTTTATACGAGCAATTAAAGTTTAGATACAAATTAATTGAAAATACTGAGATTTTATTTTAGGGTTAAGAGTATGACTGTATATGAGAATATATTTTAAGAAAACATCCACTACTATAGGTTTTTTTTTTTGCTTGGTTTTACGTATTCTGTTTTGGTTCAGACTGCCTCCAGAAAGTTTGAAGTTGTATTCTGTATCGTCTTATTGATGACGATCCAATTAACCGCTGTGATTATGTTTTGAAAAAATGTGTTTGAATGGCATCAAATTATTCCATTTGTGATAAAAAATATTGGATACCCAGATTGGTGAAGTATATGGGTAAATCCCTCAAAAAGCTGCAGGATTCGTTGAATATAGATCGTGTATAGCTATATTTTTGTTTATAAGCAGAAAGTGCTTTTGAAATTTAACAGCGGATATTATAATGAGTATCTTACGGCCTTTGCTTTGTTAGTGATTGATTAATTATTGCACCTTAGAAAAATTTAGGTATTCTTCTACGTGAAAACCTTACCTCATCACGGCTCACCGACCTATTGCTAGTCTATATTTCTACAATAACATTTATAATTTATAAATTACTTCAAGAATCAATACAGATTTATCAACTCAACCATTATTGTATATTATTATAAAGAATATTAACTTTAACTACCTACAGTAAACATGGTATTATATTGGGTGCGACTGCCAATATTAATGTTATGTAGTTGGGGTGCGGTGTATACTGTTCTTGTAAGTTGTAGGAAGGCTCACGGAAGCCACGAGTACGAAGCAGTAAACGATTTGAACAACGCGAACACGAGATTAATTCATACGAAGTTTCAACGGTCTATACATATATTATAATCGGCGATTTGAGTAAATTAGATGAAAGGGTATAAGTTATAACATGTTCTCGAATAGGTTCTAAATGGATGGAATGGTATATTATAGAACATTAGTATTTAGTGCGTAATTGCTCATACATAATATAGGTAGTTGAGTTGTGCAAGAGATTTACACAAAGTTGTGTGCTGAAATTACATGTACAACAGCCTTCATATAATTTTCGATTCCAGTCATATTGAGTAGGTTTAGACATATTGACATATTATTTAAAATGCCGTAAAATTAGTCTGATCATGATTTTCGGTTGTGCGCACTTTACATCAAAATGCTATCACTATAAAGACTATGTGTGATGAAAATTATTTAGTCTTTATTAATGTTGATATTACTCGTTTACATCATATAATAAATAACAACACAAGAAATTCGACATACCCGAGCACCCTTACGATGCACTGCAGGGCACTGATGAAGATTCCATTACAAAAAACTTAATTATTTAAGAAAGATATTAAATTGTACAGTTTAGTAAAGTAATTTGAGTATGTATTAATATCCAGTGGCGGACTGTTTTTTTTGCATATTTGAGAATATTTCATGGGTTGGAGAATATTCAACCCATTTAGCATATTTTGGAATATTTCGTAAATTGTGAGCAAAAATTTGTATTTATTTTTAATTTTAACATTACGGTACTCTGAAAAATTATTTTTGACCATTTACAATTTATTTATTTATTTTTTCATTTTGATAAAAATAAAACAATCAGTATTATCAAGGTTTATCTATGTATATCTACTGATAAGATCAACTTATAAGTTTATCAAATATTCAAATATCAAAATTTTGTTTTTGTGTTTTAATATTACGTATACTGTTATATTTATATTATATTCCAACTTCCTACTTTTGCTAAAATGCAATACTATTCCATTAGGTATAATACGCAACTCTTAATACCTAATTAATATCTCACTATAAAAATATAGTTGAAAAAAAATTTTAAAAAATAAATGCATATTAAAGCATATAATGATGTTTTTTCATTATTTTTGCATATTTTAGCATATTTTTTAAATTTTTGAGAGAATATAATGAGAATATTTGAAGGGTTTTTAGAGAATATTAGCATCATATTTTGGGTATTTTAAGAGAATATAAATCCGGTCTTTACTTATAACTTATAAGCAACCCAGTTTGTTGTTATAATATATTGTAGATATTATTGATAACTTGTCACAAATTAATGAAATTATTGGGAAATTTGTTCAAACACAAACATGAGGGTCGACAATCGTGTAATCCGATATAATATGCCTTAATAGCTATCTCAGTATAAAATCTATTTCTCAGTTTTCAATCAAATTCCTGACTCTTTGGACGGTTTAGTAAATTGTACTTACTGTTTAAATATTTTATAAAACAATAATAATGAAAAGAATAAACGAATATTTTTCTAACTCACTAATTTGTGATACAATTAACTCGGAGGAACCAGGTAAATATTTAATACATTATATTATCAACCTAGGACCTAGGTACAAAAAAATGATTAATATGATAAAAATAAATTTCTTTTTATACCTATCTTTTATTGAATTGTATATAATATATTATTATTTACATATTGTATGTACGCGTGTAGCTTTGTAGTTATACTAAATAATTACCTGTTTATTATCTAATAGGTATATATTTTTTAAATAATAATCGAGAATTGTAAAAATATTTTTAATTTCACCTTAAGTCATTGCTAATGAGCTGATTACTCATTATGTACAAAATAATTATTATAGGTACATCGTTTTGATTTATCAATGTATAATATATATTATATATGTATATAATTTTTTATATGTAAGCCCCATTGAAAATAGCTGTGTAGGCCACTGTGTATACCTACTCGTATTGAATCTGTTGGTAATATTAATATTATATTACAATTTATAGAAGATTTTGATGCCAGTACATACAGCATAATATTATATTTATTAGATAATTTGCTTATAGAATGTACATTATATTATTATTAACGATACAACCTTAATGAGCGCTACTAAACAATATTGACGGGGATTCTATATTACAGACCATAATCTAAAATAGGACACTTAATAAAAAAATATAAAATTATTGAGAAATGTGGAAGTATCAAAATATCCTTGGAGATCTTTATTAAACATCGTTCTTCTCATAAAATAGCAGTCTTTTGGGTTTTTTCGGCGTTTCTTGTTGATAAAATGTTTTGGTTATCAGTCAAAGGGTCTAAGCATTCAATACAAGGTCCCTCGTGTGATTTATACACCAGTTACAACAAACCCAAATTCTACCAGTACAATATATAAACACGATTTCCACCAGTCACATAAATTAAATTTACACCAGCGTGTCGACGCTTAATAATGATATAAAATAAAAACCAAATAAATTACAAAGCATAAACGTTTATTAGTGTTAATGCATACACGATTACGGTTTTATAGCAATATTTATATATGTTTTATATATGTATATAGCCGGACACAAACTCTTGGAGCGAACTCGGGATGATCGTGCACGGTGACTTACTACACTGGCGCCATAAACGTGATAAGTGAGGGGGCAAACTAAACAAACTTTCAAACCAGTGCCCAAACACTCCTCAAAAAACTATTTATACACCTAATGGTGTATGTCGCTGTTAGCACCACAGCAAACCATTCGCCGAGCGAATCTCTTCACTCGGCTCCATAGTGAGCGACGTTTAGGTCTGGCGGCTGTTACTGTAGTTTCCATTTCTGCAGCATCTCCATGGCCGCAAAATGATACAATTTCCTGTAAACTGGCGGTCTCCAGGTCCAAAGGTTTTGTCAAACCATTTTTCGACTCTGTATCCCCAATTGACGGTGGTGCCACTTTCTGTATTGGACTAAACAGTTGAGGGTCGGATTCGACCGGCTTAACCAGTGGGAAAGTTGTCGAGACGGACAATATCGTGTCGATGTCGATAAGTTCTGCAGCGACGGGTTTCATTACTGCACTGTTAGTTGTTTCCGCATACAATGAATCCAGCGAAACGGTAATTTCCGTGGACGGCATAGCATCAGGTGCATCAACTTCGGCATTTGTTAGGAATGCCATATCGGGCATCGATTTACATAATCTTTGAGCCTTTGAAATCTTGACACTACTAACGTCGACCGCTATCTGACGATTTTCACGTAGATCACTGAAAACTTGCATCATCAAAGCTGTTGAGGTCTGCAAATCGATCTGAACGTCTTCGCTAGCGGAAATTGGCATGTTGGGTAACGATTTATATCGTCGATGTAGTTTTAAACTGGTGAGATCATTGTCTTGAAACCTTTTAGGGCGATTTTGCCGGAGATCGTCAAACACCTGTTTCATTATTTCAACAGCGGACTGTATTTGGGCTTCGGACGAATTATTCACTTCTGTTATATAAGACATAATGATAATCTGATATAGAACAAGGTCAATATATAAGACAATTTTACACTGTGTTATAATCAATCAGAGAATGATGTAAAAATATATTTACTGATTTAATAAGAACTAAACAGTTATACGCTGCCCATAGTTACAATATTTGTAATGTTTTTTTAAAACCAGTCAGTGGGGCCCATTATTTTTTTTGAAAGAATAAATAAAAAAAAATAGAGTGTGTTTGTAGTACCTTCGTGCAGGGGAAGTAAAACTTTTTCGCAGTTGATCGTATGAGTTGTGATGTGTAATAAAATATTAAATATCTAGCATATTTGTACGTATTCGGCATCTGTATACCATTTTGTACATCTATAATATTATGTAAGTATTGTATATTTGTATATTAATTGTATTAAATTATGTATCGCTGTACACTGTTTGAATGTATAGACATTACATAATATGTGGTTTTACACATTATAATAATTTACATGATAATAATATAAATACTAATTTAATAATAATTATTTCAATATTTAAAAAGCTTATTCGTCGTAATGAGTAAAATTATAATTACAGTAAACTCAATTTGTGAATAAATAATATCATAATATTATGTGTATTTATGGCTGTGTACATATTTATTTAAATTAGCAGGGTAATATAACTATAGACTCACTCGGACGACTAAGTCCGAAAATACAAAATATTCTATTAAATTGTCATTTATAATTATATAATGTTTTCAAGAAGTAATAAGTATACATTACAAGGTATGATAAAAACTAGTACCTAGCTACAGTATAACCTACTGTTGGGTTCACTAATAAGACGTTTGAGAATTATTCTCTTATCTTTGAAGTAAAATGTTGTTTATAAATTCGTAATTCATAGTTTATAATATGGTACTTATACTATTAAGCAGGTAGTATGTAAGGTACTCATTTTTTTCAAACCGTTTGAAAAAAAAAATTATAAAATGTTCTGATAAAGAAACACTGCAGCTTTTGCAACATGTTATAGGAATTATCGTTATGTTTTTTTTTATATCAGTTTTGTACCAATGAAAGTTTTGTTATAGTCACGATAAATAGTTACAACATAGTTTACAGTTTTAGTATACATGCAAAGGTTAGGTTACAAAGGGTAGATTAAAATAAATTTAGTTAGTATATCTAACCAAGACATCTGCAGGTCATGTAGATTATTGATCTAAATTTGTAATTAGAAAATATACTGACAGTTGGCTGGTATTATTGTTACTCGGCAACAACACCCCCTAACCACTACCTATAACTACCCCCGAGAATAAAGAATCTGTATATGTTATGGTTGCCGTATATATAGCGAAGCCACTCCCTTGCGCATGAGTCGGCCGCCGAGTGCGTTTATTAACTTAAATCGGGCCTATATATTATAATAAGGGTGCTACGATATAAATAAAAACACACTCTTAGCGACCCCACGAATTTCGCCGACGGGCACCGCGATAAGCGGTTACACGACCGCTGCTCCGGTTGAGTTGCAGCGGTCAATAACGTTGCGAAACGGAACCTGGTCGACGGAACGGTTCGCTCCGGCGGTGACCAGTTCGGCGAACATGACGGCGGCGACGACGACGGACAGGCCGAGGACGACGAGCAGCCCGCTCACGTGACCGATGGTCATTCCGATGCTGTCGGCTTCCGTGAACGTCCAGTCGCGAAACTCCCGAGACAGCCATTTCTTTAGCAAGTACTCCGTTGGTGAGCAGTTGCACCATTCTGCGCAGGAATCGACATAAACGTTAAAACCGCATGAGTACATAATTATGTTATAATATATATATATATATATACCGACAAGAATTTACGGTACCAGATCTAGGGGGGGGGGGGGGCAATCCCCGGCGCTAATCATAGAGGGGCGCAAATTTCAAATTTCAAACTCATGATTTTTTATTACATTTTAATTTCGACACATGGATTTTTTTATCGGTAACCTTTAGGGGCGCTAATATCATGTCGTGCCCCGGGTTATATAATTTTTAGATCCGGCACTGCCATTTCATACTATTATTATTATCATATACCTATAATAATATGCAATTGGTGATATAAAGCTAAAAAAAACATTCTCGGGTGTGCGTCTTTTTCGCGTGTAGTCGTAAGTGACAATGGTAACAATTTTATATCAAAAAAAATATGTCACTTCACTCGAAATCGTTATTTTCTCCATAAAAATTCTTGTTGCGAAAATTGTAAGTACAAGTAAAATACTCAGTACTTTTAGGAGGTCGTTTTCGGATATTTCTCGTAGTACTTTTAATTTTTTTTCAACGTCTACTCGATTTAAAAGACTCAAGCTTCACCTTCAACGCTGTTGATACTACTATAGGCATTTCAAATAACAAAATGGGTATATTATGTGATAAACTAAAAACTTGGAATTCATAGAGTTTAACGTATCTCATAATAATTGTTTAAATAAATTATCAACTTTACTAAAAAATTAAGGTCTGAACTCTGGATATCTCTAAAGATGGTAGAACATTGATGAACACGTTCCAAACAAGCATAACATTCCGTGGGAAACAAAAAAAAATCGTATTATTGATGGAAATTCGTTAAATATAGAATTAAATAAAATGTGATTCTAATTTGGTATTGTAATTATTTTTAATCAAACAGAAAATATTGATATTTAAATGAAAGTTGTATTGTAGGTATAATGCAAATAAATAAAAATGCAATTGGGTAAATAAGTAAATTACAGATATTTTTGGGTGCAGTTTAAATATTATAACGATGCTTATTTTAAAAAATTAGATATCTGTGTAATAAAAATGAAATAATAAAAAAATACTGTCAAAACTGTTTATATTTTTGATGGCTGAAAATGAAAACACAAAACGCGCAGCCATGGAAATTTGTTTCTAAGTACATTATAATATAATTTAAATAGTTACCACTATTAAATATAAATCCATATAAATAAATCACGGTTGAACTTTGAATTTAAAAGATGGATAATAAACGCAAAAGATCCTTTCTGGACGATGACAGCGACAAACGTATCCGAAAAATTGCCAAAAAGTATACCATAACCATAAGTAAGTGTAGTATATAGTAAAAATATGTTTTCACTGTTCCGTAATTAAATATGTTATCGCTCAGTTAATGTGAAATTCTCTAATATATTATAGTTTAATATAATATTAATATTATAATATAATTAATTTCATATACCCGAAGTAGATCTAGTAACTGGTAACTCTGCAAGTTGATCCCCCCCTGAATATAACGAGATATACCGATATAATATTATACGGTCTCGATAATAGTAATTAGCTTATTTTTTTTTAAATAACAACAGTAAAGCCCGGAATGATTTATTGGGAGGGGGCCAATTGCGTATACAGCGAGTAAAATTTTAGGAATTTCGATTGTACCTATCCACAAATAATTAATTATATATATATTGTACATATGTGTCTATTGTACTTGTATAATAATATAATATTAATAATGTTCTACTCAGCAGAAGACATGTCCGACGCAAGTAGTACCGATGGACGAGAACCACAAGCTGTAAGCTGTAAAGTAAATATAACATACCCCAATCTATACAACATAATATTAAATTCTAATAATTGGAAAATCTCTGACTTGCTAAGTGTTAATTTACTATTATAGAGGCTGAAAATTCCACGTCGTGCAGATTCGTCAGATCGAGACATGTAGAGCTCGCACAATCAAGGCTTCTTTCTGTTTAACGGGCATCCGGTTAATGTGGATATATATTCTGTAAACAGCCACGGTGAAGTAAGTACTCGTCTACATATTAGAGTCTAATAATAGGGCAATTATTTCTGCAGACACTAACAAGTATTTATTAATTTATTATTATAGCGTACGAGAATTCCGCACGTCGTTCCGTCTGAGGAACAGAGCTAATCGCACTCAGACGATCGAAACGACGGCGCCGTACGGACGGAAAAACCGGTAAAGTTGAAAATATTTTCTAGTCTCGCCAGTCTCGGTGTACTAAATACCGTAAAAAGTTATCGTAACTGCAGCTATTGAGCACTTCTGTGTACCTAAGGCCTTTTCACTCTTCGTGGTCGAATCTTCGCAGTTCGCTTTCAGATGATTTTCGGTGTTACCGATTGTCCGTACTCCATAATGATAAATCAATACTTGACACATCACAGTATGTAGAGATTCGACCACGAAGAGTGAAAACGCCTAACAGAAGTGCCCAATAGCAGTTCCGATATCCTTTTCATCAGTGCGTGGCAGTCCAATAATTGAAATATAAAATTAGTTACTTATCACTATAACACGCAGGACTGACTAATATTGTTAGGCTCTAAAAATGATTAAAATACAAATAACCTGTGAAGTAAACATAACATACCCATTTATACAATATAATATTAAAGTCTAATAATTCTACAATCTCTAACGTGCTAAGTGTTAATTTACTATTATAGAGGCCGAAAATTCCACGTCGCGGTCGTGCAGATTCGTCAGATCGAGATATATCGAGCTCGCACAATCAATACGTCTTGCTGTTTAACGGACATCCGATTAATGTGGATATTTCTTATGGAAACATCCTCGGTGAAGTAAGTACTCGTTTTACATATTAGAGTCTAATAATACTTTTTTAATACTTTTAGTGAAGTAGAAAAATAGTTGTGATGTATTATGATCACACGGCGTTTATGATAGGCTTTCTCGCCACACCACTGACGCGTTGATCTGTTTTTCCAGAATTTTATTACTTTACTTGATATAATTGTAACATACTTAAAACACACCAAAGTAACATAATATAAGTGAACGAGTAACACTGTTCGTGCAAGTAAAATGTAATAATTATTCAAATTAGGACCTAATATAATAATATTTAAACAATAAATATAGTATTTTATAGTGTGACAAAATGATTAATACCTGAAAACATTTTCATTATCTAATTAAACGAAACAACGTTTCATTCGTTTGAAACTTTATTTATTTTTTTTTTAAATATATTAAACGTGTTTTAATTTTTTTTTAAATAATTTTCTTTTTTAAATTGTTATCAATGCTCTCTTTAAAAAATGTATTGCTTAAAAATACAAAAGAATAATGTATGATATTTTGTTTATCAAATTTAAATTTAACTATTTACTAGTTTTTATTTTTAAACGTCGATTATACAATATATGTACACTTTACACTTTTACAGTACATTATAATAATATTATAGTATACGAAAATGTATATTTTATTTTTAAATATCATGGCCTATGTGACGCAGACACGAATTATATATATTATGGAGTGATAAAAAATATTCTTGAAAGTCGACGATTATTATTTTAAACACACCGACTATATTATAATATTTTGTTTTCTATTACTCTAAACAATAAAAATCCGTCTGAACTTGTTTAAGGTCCGTGGAAAATTTGTGAAAAGATCGTCTGGGTACTATCCAATTCATCGCTCATCATGATAGCAGTATTACCCGCCGAAAACCCCGAAAAGTAATAATTATCATGTTGCGAGTTTGTCAATATGTTTGTTTATTTTTTTTTTTTTGTAAATGTATAAATATGTAAACATGTTATATTCAGTGGTGCAGTCGTAAATAGTAACCTATTATTTTGCCGATAACACATTTATTTATTTATTTATTTATTTGAAACATTACGGGCAGAGCCCAATTACATTGCACGAGTTCATTAAGTACATAATTACATTTAACATTTTTTTAATAGAACAATAAATAACCGTTATTAAAACAATACGATTTGTTTAAATAAGAAATGATGGTTGTTCGTTAGCTATGCGCATCGTAAAATACATAGGATTATTGACACATGCTTGTCATTCAATACATTTAATTTAATAAAATTTATTAACAAAACGTATTGTTGTAATAATGGTTATTTATTGCGTTCTATTAAAAAAATGTTAAATGTAATTATGTACTTAATGCACTCGTGCAATGTAATAATAAATAAATAAATAAGTGTGTTATCGGCATCTAGTACCTACTACTTGCCTAATGACTAATGTTTACGTTTTATTCAATGTTTGTATTTTATTAATAATTCTGATGATTGCTAAATAAACCACTGAATATAACATGATTACATATTTATACATTTACAAAAAAAAAAAAAAAAAACAAACATATTGACAAACTTGCAACATGATAATTATTACATTTCGGGGTTTTCGATGGGTAATACTGCTATCATGATGAGCGATGAATTGGATAGTACCCAGACGATCTTTTCACAAATTTTCCACGGACCTTTAAAATTATATCAACTAAAGTAATAAAATTCTGGAAAAACAGACCAACGCATCAGTGGTGTGGCGAAAAAGCCTATCCTAAACGCCGTGTGATCATAATACATCACAACTATTTTTCTACTTCACTAAAATTATTAAAATAGTTAAACCTTGGAATTCGGCAGGTAAAATCGGTGGGTGAAGCATAACCGAGGCTTGGACCATGATTGAAAAACTAAGAATGTACACTTACTTATGGTTATGGTATACTTTTTGGCAATTTTTCGGATACATTTGTCGCTGTCATCGTCCAGAAAGGATCTTTTGCGTTTATTATCCATCTTTTAAATTCAAAGTTCAACCGTGATTTATTTATATGGATTTATATTTAATAGTGGTAACTATTTAAATTATATTATATTGTACTTAGAAACAAAGTTTATAATAACCTAACACGGCAGTGTGAATAAAACAACTTAAAACTATAAACTTGTAATGATAATGAACGACGACGAGTGTCTTATATAATATAAGTATAGGTATACTTACTTTATGGGTAAGGCGTCAGACCTCCACACACTCATTATCTTCTTCGTCCTCCTCCTCTGAGCTAGATTTTTTGGATCCTTGTACACGGTCCTTAAACAAGTTCGAATTATCGGAAAATCAAGTACAGCTAAGTTAGTTTAAACATTACAGTGAATCGACCTGTTATTTCAACTCGATGTTAAGAACATTATCTGTGTTTGCATGTGGGTTTTTTACAATATTTAAATTTTTTTAGCAAGTTATTCGTATAATATAATGTATTGTAAATTAAAAATGCTCACAACTCGTTTAAAAACTGAGTTATCGTAAAAAACCCACACGCGAACACGGATAATGTTCTCACCATCGAGTTCCACAATAGGTCGATTTACTGTAATTGTTTAAACTAACGGAGTTAAACGTTATCTTCTGGGCGTAAATTTGCCATGTCACGCACTTGTGAGACGGAGATAACAAATATCTGTGTAGCGTCCTGTTAACAGTAGGCACCTACTTCACTGTGATATTCGTGTAAAATTTGAATTCAGTGATTTATCAATCATTGCCCAATGCATACGAAAAAAAATTCTCAGCGAAGGTCAGCTGTCAGCCTATTTACCAAGACTCGAGGTCTGGCAAGTTAATGATTTTTTTTTTTAACTCAGTTAAGTTAATATGCGCACCAATAAAAAAAAGTTAAAAGTTAATCTAACCATAGGTGGTTAACTCGGTGAAGTCAAAAGTTATAAAACACTTTTTGTTAACTTTTTATCGGCGGGCCTCACAACCACGTCTTTTTTTTTTTGTCAAAAACTACTGTTTCTAATTCCAACGATGACACGTGTCGACAATTATCACAATTTTCATTCTGAAAAAATATTCGGATTGTCCGTAATATAATATACAAGGGAACGATCAAGCCACATTTTTAAATTTTTGCAATAAAAATTGTAAAAAATTCAGAATTTCCAACTTAAATATTTAATTAACTGTAAATACAATTTTTTGAAAAAAGAATATTTTATCAGAATGCAAATCAGGGCAATCGTTGCGACGTATTGTTGGAATTTTGTTTGAGTGAAAAATGAAAATTGACATGTCCTTGCGAGGGCCCTCCGTACCGCTAAAATTGACCCTCGTGGACGCCACTAATAATCATTTACGGCAAACAAATAGATCTCAGGTGACGACGAGGATTAGAAATTGCCTAAACGATTCTTCTGAAATCAACGCGAGGCCCCTTAAGTTAAAAAAAAAGTTAATTTGCTTATACAACGCAAGCTTACTTAAATTTTTTTCTAGTTTAAAGGCAATAGTGTTCATACTTATTATACAGTATTTCCATAAAAGTTACATTCGAATGGTATTGTACATTTTTAACACTAAACAATTGGCGGTAAATATTTTTTGACGTAAAAACGGAATTGACCGAAATAGTGGAATATAATAAATTAAACTAAAAACAAAATAAATCGACTCAATTTAAAATGAAAAATGAATTCGTTGATTTCACGTTGATTAAAAAAGACATTTAGTACGTTAATGAAAAGCCAAAAATAACTATTTAAGTTAAAATTAAATTAACTTAACTTTAACTTTGTAACTCGTTAATGCCCAGCCTTGAATTATTATATTATATGTGCTTAAGAAAAACCAGACGAGTAACTATATATATATATATGCCGTGGACCACCCCCTCCTCAATACGCCACTGTGTGTACCTACACTGATGTTTAAATATCATATTTTACGGTGATTAATGATTACAAACAATTTATAGATTTATTTAATCGACGACGGATTAGCACCCAATTATTTATAATACAATGATCACAGTTTATTCCTAAAAAAATATTTACCCATTTCTCGTTCGTTATTATTTCATTAGTGAATTATAGCTTTCGTTTTGACGTCGTGTCAATTACATTTTAACGGTACACCCACACATTGTTATGTACATAATATTACAGTGGCGTACCTGTGGGGGGGGGGGGCGAAGGGGGCATTCGCCCCCCCCCCCCCGTGGGTCGTATAAATATATGTGACAATATATGAGAAATGTGCATTGTTAAATTTTTTTTGTGTTTTTATTTTTTTTTATTTTTTCATGAAGTCAATAATAATAAATGATAATTGATAACAATGTTATCATGTCATGATCAAGCCCTAGATTTTAAAATATTTTTGTTATCTATAGTCGAATCAGGTATTATCATTTTGTTTTGGCGGTTCGACCACAGAATAGATAATAAAAGCATGTGATAATATATTTGTAGTACTCAATATTATTTTTAAAAAGCAATTGAATGCTTATCGCTTTTATACTTTCTACTGCTTCAGTACTTTAGTTTAAAAAAAAAGTTCTTTAAGGTCAAACATTTACAGAACATATTATTATTTATTAAGATAAATTAATAATCTACAAAATTGGCCTATAAATCTAGGCACCTAGACACTTAGTACCTACCTACTGCTTTTTAATTATTTAAATTTATTATTTGTTTTATTTTATGCTTGTGCTGTAGACTAAAAACATGGCTACGTTCAAAAATGGGTCAGGATCGCTTATGTGGGCTTGCACTATTGCACATTTATCAAGAAATAAATATACCAGTGGACGAAATTATTGAACGATTTCCTCGTATGAAAAACAGAAAGCTAGACTTTGTATTATAAATTATAATTATAATAAAATTATTTTATAACATACATTTTACTATATTATTATATTAAACAATAATTTCTTTTTTATGTACCTATTAAAATGTTTTATTTAATAGGTATTTTACAAGTATGAAATTTCCATTAGGTTAGATTAGCTGTGACGTGTACATTTTTAAGAATAGGTAAAAATATATTTCGCCCCCCCCCCCCATAAGAGAGACCTAGGTACGCCACTGTAATATTATAGCTGTTAAGTAGGTAAAATAGATACCTATACTATATTACATACAGTGCCATATTTATGGAAGGACAAATGGGACATTTGCACTGGGCCCACTCATAAGAGGGGCCCACCATCAACTTCCAGCATACAGAATTAATTGTATACTTTTTTATCATACTTTTGGAAAACCAAATAGATTTGGTTTTAACGTACTTTGGGAAAACCAAATTGGATTTGGATTTTAGTTGGATATTTTGGTGGGTTATCAAATATGAGTTTTCCCAGAAAACGACGAACTTTATCAACTTTGCCGTTGTTACAGTAATAATATTATTATACTCGTAATATTACTATTGACGTTGTTGTATTGCGTAGTAACGCGATAAACTTCAGTCGTATTTATTGTATATCTATTAATTGTCATTTATTTATTATTTTATTAATTTAAAATGTAAAAAAAAAAGTTAAGTGGTTGTTCAATGAAGAAAAAATTAAAGAATAAACGTTTATTTATTAAGAAACAAAAAAAACTACACGATAGTTAAGATAAATTTAGGTTTAGAACTAGTACATCTACTAGCACACAATCGAAATATTTGTGAAAACTGATTAGCTGAAATCAAATTTGACTTAAAATATTTTATTAAAATTAAAAACATTTAATTTGATATATAAGTGTAATAATAAAAAATTGCTTTTTAATTTGTATATTTACTGGAATAAATATTAAATATTAATTAGACGCATTGAAATAGTGAAGTGTTCTTGTATATTAAATAATCAAATTTTTAACAATTCAATTGTATTCTATGATCCAACTATAGTTGCCCATAGTCACTCATATATAAGCAACTAATTACATACGACATTAATTTAAAAATATATTATGCATACATTTTATTTCATCGTTGAAGAAAATAGAGAAGGACAATTTGGGGCCCAAAATTGTAAATTGTACTGGGCCCATAAAGTGATAAATCAGGCCCTGATTACATATATTTTGGTCGGCGATCACCACTCTAACTTCTTTACTATACTATACTACTTTGAATTAGAATTCAAGAAGAAAATCTAAAAGGTAATATTCGAGTATAAATTATTATTAAATACACATACTTAAAATAATAATCGTTATGGAATTTCATAAATTTTTTGATTTTTCACTCGAAATCGCCCCACACTTCCCTGCGCAGGGTTTTGGAGAGCGAAGAACGAATAACACCGTGGCCGATTTTCGATTGAAATTTTGAAACGAACATTTTGCAGCAGGGCAACACAGAGAGTATGTCGGCCTTTTGCCTTTGCAAATACGAAGTAAACTGCAGAGTTTTCGATATTATATAATTTAATATATGGTCCGGCGTCACTACAGCAGCTGCCTTAGACTTGCGTATTATTGTAATAATATATTGTAATGGTGTGACACCCGTTATATTACTTATTGTAATAATATTATAATATCGTATTGTACGAAAATAGGAACGACTGAATTCGATACTAAAAAAACCACTAATACAAGCGCGTGGATCACTTTACGAAGTAATGCTGAATTTTTCCCGCTAACTTATTAAGGATTTTAGAAATTTGCAAGGCATTATATTCTACTCGAATAGAATATTGTTCAATCCGTTAAGAGAATTCATAGAATCGGATTATACCTTTGTAGACGGTTCTTATGTCTATCGTAAAATATAATATTGTTTAAACGCGACGAGGCGATAACTCTGAAATTTAATTCTACTAAACCTCTTCTTCTATTATGTACAACTATCACCACCTACGCGCCTCTTATTAAATTGTCGCTTGTCCCGTCGATTATTATTATTTGTTGTTATCGATTGGTCGGCCGAATAGTGTGGTTGGCATATTATTATCTACTTTGTAATATATGGTATTAGTGTATTACAGTAAAATTTTCGTTAACGGTCACCTCTATGTAACGGTAAATTTTTTCCGTCCCTCGTGGAGTGTTGCCCCCCCCCCTGTAGGACGGGCACCTCTGAATAGCGGTCATCATTTACAGTCCCTTCGGCGACCGTTATAATATGGAAGTCCTACCGTATTTTAATTGTTAATCGCACCGCGCAACTCTATCTGGCGGACGGGTGAGGGCCGCGGGCCGGAACCGATAGTCGATCGACGGATCGCGCCAGTTTCCGCCCACGCGACTGAATTGGTGAAGCTGCGGCATAGTCGCAATTTGGGGGGGGGCTTGGGTGTGCTTAGCGGCACAGAATTTCGGATTAAAATGTGTTCATATGTAAATTTACATTTCAATCCGACCATAAAATAACACTTAAAAAAATAGAAGGGGTGTAGCACCCCAAGTTTTAGCACCCCCGTAGCAGCGGCGTCGGCGGCGAACGAAAGACCGGAGAACCCGCGCCCGGAGGAACCATATTATCGGTAAGTGGTACGCGTCCACGTGATATCGTTATACCGCAGTATTACATTTTTCGATCGGACGTTTTTTTTGTTTTCGCGAATTTCCGTCGATATTATTATTGCGCAGAGAGGTACATTGTCGAGCTCGAAAAGGAAAAAAAATGATATACGATATTTTTTACTCGAATTTTAAACGACGGTGGCGTGTCGTAGCCGTTTTCCGACATCATGTCCCCGTGGGTCGAGTATATATATAGGTTGACCGTGCATACCCATATATATATAATATATATGGTATAATACCATTATTGCAGTGTACATCATACACACTTTTATACATAATATATGATATATTGTTTTCCGTATAACTCGAGCACAGGGTAGTTCTGCAAATAAACCTAGTCGGGTTGTCCACATATACTGATATACATATAACACGGCGTAGGTACACAGATAGAAAAAATTATTTAATTTATTACGAATTAGTGTTAAAATAATTAAGATGGTGTGTAGGTTTTCACTCACTAGAAGCTTGGTGTTGATACCACATCAGACGTATAAGTCAAAATAAGTTCTTTTAAAGGTAGTAATTTAAATAAGACACAAACATAAGTAATGTTTACATTATAAAACTAAGATTTTATATTTGTATTAAAAAAATTCTATAGCTGAAATTTACAGTATAAATATAATACATATATTTTCGTCTAAGTTTATCAATTGATTAAGACGCGAAAAAAAAAATACATGTACACATACATTAAAATATTAAATAGACAAAATATAACTTGGTATGAAGTATGAGTATGAAGAATACATTTTTGAATACAGCAGAGATGGGACAAGTTAATTTAATTGAATGATTAATGAATTCTATTCGAGTTGTTTCTAAAAATAATTATACAAAATTAATTTAAACTAATACAAATTAATGTATTATAAGAATGTAAATATCCAGTGACAAAAGAGTACAACAACGAGTTCACATCAAGATTCGTATGGTAGAATGACAAGAAACAAAGCTCACGGTCTTAACAAAAAGCTACACTCCTTTCATTTTATAGTCTCATTAATAATTATCAAAAATATTATGTATACATTAAAAGCTCTTACAGAAACACTTGAAAAAAAAAATTTGTCTTTAGTTGACGCTGCTACTTTAATAGATACAACTATTCAAGTTTTAGAAGAAATTAACTCAAATACAAACTCAATGAATAATTTAATTGACAGTGCTATATCATTTTCAACAACTTTAGGAATAAATCCAGAAAATGATTTTAAAATACACCATCGTCATAAAAACCCACCTACTTGGTTAGACAAAAACTCTAAAACTCAGGTAGAATTTAACATGCACACGTTTTATAGAAAATAATTCAAGTGCGTTCTACCTACTTTTACTACTTTTATTAATTTATCTAAAGAAAATTTAAAAAAATGTATTGACATAATTTTGCCGTTGTATAAATTATTTTCAGTCCCTTTTAAGAACGAAGATATTTCTATTGAAAATGTTAAAAATGCATTGTAATTGTTTCCGCCTAATAGTTTTTGGCAAAATGCAAAGATGCAGAAGCAGTTCAAGCTGAATTGGAAATGTTGAGAAGTATTGCAATTCAGTCTGATTTGACAACTGCTAATATATTTAAAAAATGTGAATAGATGAAACATATTTTGTCATTAACAAAAACAGTTTGTGATCTAGCTCTTACCGCTCCAGTCAGTGTTGCAACAAATGAGAGAACTTTTAGTAAGCTTTAACCCATAAAAACCCACTAAAGGTCTACAATTAGTGACTCCAGATTAAATTCAATGATGATCCTTGCCCCTTGGTATAGAGAAGGACGTAGCAGATAAACTTAATTTGAGCAATATTGTCAATGACTGGGCATCTTTAAAAAATCGAAGAATTCAATTATTGTAATTTTTAAATTGTATTATGTTTTTATAATTGATATTTATATACCCTACAAAATTAAAATTAAAAAAATAATAGAATTTGCATTTTAAATACACAATTGTTCTTTTTTTTTATAAAATTATAAGTGTATATTATATAGATTATTACTTATTACTAATTAAAAAAGATTACCCTAGTATTATTGTATGCAACAAATTATGATTCTTACAATATTAAGGTGAGTTCTGAGTACCTATGTGGCTATATCCTATTTACATTTGATATGTTGATACTTGGTCATATATTCATGAACCTACTTATTAGAAATAATTTTAGATAATTGTTTTTGGAAAATGAAAAAAACATTTTAAATTTACATTTTCAAATAGGTATTTTTTTGATACCTATAAGTCAATAACAATATTATGGATTTCATTATTCAAGGGGCAACATTTGAGTAGTTTTAATCTCGTTGTAGGCAATGTGATCTGTGTTAGTCGTAAATGATTATTAATGTGAGTATGTATGTATGTACCACTAACGCGTCGACGGTAGGCACTCGTACGCATATATACATTTTAAAAAGTAAAAACACGAGTACACGACCACATATAGTTAACTATAACTTACCTATTACTACATACATTGAGTAAAAAAATTGTAGTCGGCATTTTTCAGATTATTCACCCCCCCCCCTCCTTGATTTTCATCTTCGGGACGGCCCTGCCACCAATATCCACCTTTGAATATGACTTTGTATTTGTGGCTTATATTAGGTAAGCTTTATCTAAACTCAGTATGCAGGTGAAAGCGAAATTAAGAAGCCGTATGAAGCAGGAGAGATTAGATGATATGATGATTTTCATTGAACAAGAAGTAGCATCGCAGGTAAACCTCTCAGATGTAATTGACAAATTTAAGAATCTGCATCCTTTTGAGAGAAGATTAGAACTCTAATACTATTGAAGTTCTTTATAAATATTGTTAAATATATTATAAAAATTAATAATTAAAAGCTTTATGTATTGTATATATTATATTTGTGATGATTCCGGATTCGATACATGATATATCAATTAATTCTGCACTCAGTAAAAATGTGTTTGATCGTGAGTTGGACACCACAGGTGGTGCAGTTGGGTGGACCCTTTTTTGTCATAAGGTGTCGGTGGGTACATGAAGTATGACCTATTCTTAGGTGATTTATAATTGTTTCTTGTCTTTTAGAACTAGAATATATTACTCTATATTTTTATAATTATATTAAACATCACATGATGATTTTCAACACAGTAATTTGGGTGGTTTTGACTAAATTATATAATAAAAGACAGGTCTAAAATGGTATATAATCGACAATCATAATAAGTAATAACTATTTTATATTCTGTAGCCAATTTCTAACCTGTTATGGCAACCCTAATGAACAAAAGTTTTTCGTGAGTCAACAAAACCCAGTGTGAGGTTCACTTCTTTAAAATGTGGTTTTATTAAATATTTTCTTAATGGGCATTTATATTATGAAACGAAGGTTCTGTAAAAATTTCAAGTCTCTATAGCTATCATATTTTAGGCTCTGCAGCGTTGATCAGTCAATCAGTCAGGAAAATCTCAACTATATTACATAATATATTATATATTAATATTATATACATACCCATATACATAATAATATTATATCCCTACTGTATTATGGATATGCAGATACATATATAATATTTATATACTATAATGGTATGTGTTATAATTATATTTGTCGGTATTTCGGTAATAACATACGGTCAATTGGATATGGGTAATTAGTGTTATGAGAGTGTAATAAATAATTGTGAATAAAATAATACATTTATAATTTATGGACCTTAAACCTGATTGTTTAAAATGTTATCTGAATGAAGTCGTTTCGTAGAAATTAAAATTTTATCTACACTCCTTTTGACTTAAAATACTATTTTATGTGTTGAATCAATTAGTATTCATTAGCATTTTGTTGTGTTACAATGTTTCATAAATCGTAATATTAGGTACTAGCGTAGTTAGTATTATTTAAACATATTATTTACTGTTCACAATACGTCAAATTCGGTTAACTAATTCATTTATACTTATGGTGCCTTTTTAAATCATATTAATACATTTGTATATATTATAATATTAGCCTTATATTATTGTATTACTTACCACCATCAATGTCCAATAAAATTGACATTGACGGGGACAATGCCGACAAAAACTATGGCGCCATGTCGACATTGGCACAAGTTAGTACCTACATATATCGTATTTACGTACAACGACCTACATAATAAATAAATTAAACTCTAAATACGCTGTAGGTTTGCGCCACCATAGCACAGAGTTTCTTATTAGTGGGATTGGGCATGGAATTAACGATGTCAACCATTGTAATTCAAGATTTGTACAACAACCCAAAAAGTGAATTCTCATTGACAACGGATCAAGTATCGTGGTACGGTAAGCATAATATTATGTGTACTTATTTTATTTTCGTTTAGATATTATTTGAATTTCAACGGTTATTGCTTTAAAACTCGATTTATTAAAAGATAAGCTGCTAAATAAAATAAATAAATAAACTATACTGTGGTAACGGGACATATTTATCCGTTTTGGGTAAATTTTGACCTCTCCTCAATTATTTTGAAAAATTCAATGGGCAATTTCTATTTTGGCCTTTAAAAAGTACCAACTAGATCCAATTTACTTCTAGAAACTACCATTTATACTGCCCAATGATGAATATCGATGTAATGTTTCAACTATTTTTTTTTCGTGTAAACTGGCATAAGAAAAACACACATCATTGTATAACCAATACATTCCACTCAGAATCCAAAATGGCTCATGTTTACAAAGAAGATGAAATTGTTATTGTAACATGTAAAAAAAAATTTTGAATTGTTATATGGGTAATAATTATGATAAGTTAAGGTGACTGTAATTTGTATAAATTGTTATATTGTTTAAAAAAATATATAAATAATAAACAATATATTTTACATTTAAGAATATATATAGGTACCTGAATTTGTATGTCATTGTAAAGTGTGTGTTTTTAGATTCAACGTAGGTACCTACATTTTTAACACCCATTTTATGTCTTAAAATTCAAATCTACAAGTAATACAATTAAATGAATTTAACTACTATATTTTAGGTACATGATTTTGATCGCATTGCCATCAGTTCTTAAAACATCCTAAAAAATATTGATTACAATTTCAAGACATCTTACGATACATTAACAAATATAATATGATTTCCATAACCCATTTGAATTAAATAGTTAATATTGACTGTTCCGTTAAGATATATGTTTATCATGTAAGGTCAAACAGCGGAACATTACGGCATTATGACGCAGACTGTGTGCGGACAGGTGGTTGACGCTAGCTCGCTACAGGAAAAACGTACTTTAATGGGAAAACGATTTTCTTTTTAATTAATTTTTTTTTTTTAATCGTGCCCAACTTCTTAATAAATAAAAAAAAATTCAAACTGTAGCTGGAACGCGCTCCTATTTAAAACGCTAATAAATTATTTTATTTATAAGCACATATTGTATACAGGAAGTATATTATTTGTATTTCATCCGACCGGGAGTTTTCTATCGGGATTCCTGCAGGAAAGATTCGGAAGGAAACGGTGCATGGTTTTAGCCAACGTGCCCAGTATTTTTGGATGGATAATGTTATATTACACACACTCGGTGGTTTCACTTTACGCGTCCACCGTGCTGATGGGATTGAGCATAGGATTCAGCGAAGCACCGATATTGTCGTACGTAGGTGAAATAACCGAACCTAGGCACAGGGGAACGATGGCTTCGTTGGCGTCAACAGCGGGCATGATAGGGATGTTGTTGATTTACATTTTGGGATATTTTTTCGAATGGAGAACCGTCGCATTGCTGAGCACGCTTTGTCCAATCACGTGCATATGCCTCGTTGTGTTGGTATGTTATTTAAACGATATCCAGAAGGTTCAGTATAGGTGTGTGTACCTAACCTATACATAGTCTTATGAATAAAATGTACGGTCTTATGTTTTTTTTTTATTTGGTTTTTGGTTGTTTTTAGATTCCGGAGTCTCCGTTATGGTTGATCGCCAATGGGAAACACGAAAAGGCTAAAAAGTCCCTTTGTTGGTTAAGAGGATGGGTGAAACCCGAAATGGTCAAAACCGAACTCCTAGAACTCATTCGGTATAATGAAGTGTCTGGAGCTCGAAATTGCAAGGTCAACGTTGAAAAAAACAATATATCTTCGAAATTAGCCCAACTCATGGATCCGTCCGTTTATAGACCGTTCAGATTAGTGATGATTGTTTTTTTTATTTCCTACATAGTCTGCCTTTTACCTAGCAAACCGTATTTTAGCCAAATAATGAACGAAGTTGGTTTATCTGAAGATCGAAGTTTGTTGTTTGTATGTCACACAACAAATGATTATTATACACTCGTTTCAGGTAATTGGATTAATATTATATATTTTTGTTTTAAGGTTATTTTCGCTGTGCTACAGATCATCGGATGCATAATACTAGTTTTATCTGTCAAACACCTGGGAAAAAGATTTTTGGCTGTAATGTCAGTTTCGATAAATACTATTTTGTTAATTTTATTTGGTCTATACATCATGGCATTGAAAAATGGTTACACCGAATCAACTCCTTGGATTCCCACAATGATATTAAGCGGAATATCTTTGTTCGGAACTTCTATCAGCACTTTACCTTGGATGTTGGTTAGCGAAATCTTTCCTAACAAGTAAATACAATTCAAATATTATATGCTCAAAATATAAAGAAAGTAATGGATATTTATACTTAGATACTTATACTAATCGAACTAATAATCTAATCTCGTTTTTTCAAACAATAAACTGAATAATCTTTTTGAGTTAATCGATTTTAAAGAGATTGGTAATAATATATTTTTAGAGAAGATCGGTAAAATGAAAACGTAGGACAAATGACAATACTTATGATTCAATTTTATTTGTGTTTAAAGTGAAAATCGTTATAGTGTGTATTGTTATTGTCACCAATTGTCAATTGATTTCGTTTTTGGTTATTATTGTTTCATTTTAAGTTTTAAAATAAGTTGCTTATGATTTTCGTTTAATAAATTAATAAAAATTCTATCGATAATTACCGACATTAAAATATGTATTTAACAGTTAGGAATTCATTTTAGCTGTGAAAGTTATTACATTTTTTTATAATAATTATTTTTATAGAAGCCGAGGAGTTGCAGCTGGATCATGTGCAGCTTTATCGTATTTATTAATGTTCATACTAACAAAATCATATTTGATAGTTGAAATTAATTTAACCTTGGAGTACACTATGCTTCTATTTGGTGGCATTGGGATTTTTGGATTGGTCTACTTGTATTTTTACTTGCCAGAAACTGAAAAAAAAACGCTATTAGAAATCGAAGAATATTTCAAATAAAATGTACATATATAGAGCTTTAAAATTAATTAATTGTTTTTGTGTTATAATTATAATATATTTGAGATTAAAAAAAAATAATCTATATATGTACCTATGTATAAAAATGTACCTATAAAGTAAGATCAAATTGTATATTTGTAAATTATTGAGTTTGTAGTTTTTTTACTTATACATATATTCACGGTAATTTGATCGCAGAACAAATCTTATTTAAATAGATACAGTGCTCCCATGTACAAATTTTTCTTGTGTATTTTTTTTTGTAATTTGTAAGATATATGCTAATTTTTAAATTTTAGTTATCAGTTACCTCGAGATGCACATCGGTTTGGGTGTGACTCTGTTCGGAGGAAAATCGAGGCTGTGGCAACCAGCTATAGGATTCGCGTGAGTGTCTGGGTTTATTATTAATCATACAAATAGGTGATTTTTTAATGAATGATTAATCTGAGGTCAATTAAAAATATACTTTAGTGTTACTCAGACAGCACCACAAGGCTTTTATTACTATCCAAAAAGTTATTGTGACTGTGTACTTTAAAATATATAGTTATTAGAATATAATAATCAATAAATAATAATATGATTGGTATAATTTAATAAATATTGATAAAGACTTCACTGTTAGTAAATTAGATATACATAAACAGATAAGATCATTACAAACCATACACTCTATAACTCGTATTAGTGCATCGTTATTAGTAAGTTATACTTGTAACATAATATCAAACAAATAATTTTGAGACAGTGCATCCCAAAATGTTGAACGTTAAACTGTGCCCAATAAGGATGCAATTATGATTATAGGTGAAAGGAGAAATGACTTTATCATATTTTGGAGAAAGAAGTCCCTGTCATACTCTCCGTTGTTGAAGTCAAATCAAACATTATACTATTTGGGTGTACTTGAATTGCCTCCAATATCATACCCATGTTAAAAATCAATAAATTTATATACTATCAATTACCTATTAAATTAGTTTTTGTAATACGATAGAAAAATATTATTTTTATTTGCAATTATTACATTACAAATCATAATTACATTTCAACATTTATTTTTATTTTGAGGGTTTCATCACTGGGTGATTTTCCTCCTAATGTGTTCATGTTATTATTTATTATTTACATGCGTATTTTATTACCATTTTGTTTACTTATTGTGTTTATAAAATACAAATTGTAAATGTTTTATTGAAAAATAATAAAAACATTTTAACCGAAACCAAACACCCAGTTTTCCGCAAATTACCAGCTCCTGATCACAGGTCAAAAAGATTTCACTCTCGGAGGTGCACAGTGTCACGCAATCGGGCGTCACCGTTTTCGGCCAAAATGTACCCTTCCCTTTTCGGCCACTGTCCCTTTTCGGCCAGTTTTCTTTAACATGTATAATTATAACAACTGAACTTAACAATTTTTATATTTAATTATTAAATAAAAAATAAAACTATTGGCAATAAACTGTTATAAAATTGTATTATTATTGTTATCATATCAAGAAATTTAACAGGTAAATTAATAGAATAAAAATTAATGTAGCCATATAATACATATAGCCATCAGTGGCGTATCTACGGGCGATATATGGGGTCATATCCCCCCCCCCGGGAGGATATTTAAATTTAATAATTTAAAAAAAATTAATATAGTCCTATAATACCTATGTAATAATAATTATGATAACAAATTTCACTTTTTATAATTGTATGATATTTGTTTTACAAATTTGTAACGTCATATTTTACTATTTTTATAGTCTTCAATGTAAGCTTCATTTCTTCGTTGCCGTTCCACATTTTTTGCATCACGAGGTGTTTTTAAAATGTTAATAATTCTAATTTTTATGTATATATCTGTTTGAACTTCATTAATGAGGACAGCTAACCAGCTCATTATGGATGGAGTATGTTTATAAAAGCTTCGATTGAAAAAGGAGTGGAACGACTCGCAAGCATTAGTGGTTCTAGCCAAACTTCCCGACGCAGCAGCCCAATATTGAGGTGGAAATAAGCTCTCTTCATTTATGAAATTGTCAGTCAAGTAATCACTGCAGTATTTTTTTAATCTTTCATCATCAGGACAGTCCGACATAAAATTATTTACAAAACATTCTGATACTTCATATGGGTCTAAAAACAATAATCCAAAAGTGTGCCTAATCCATTGTCCTATTTCAGATGACATATCATTATAATCTACAAATAATCCTAATTTTTGTACACTTCGCCACTAAGCTTGGGTCAAATGGAATCTGCAACCCACTATTTCAGTGTTAGGCCAAACGTCTTCGACAGTTTTGTGAATTGCCATCCCAAAGTCTATCATGACCCATTTTGGAGAAAATTGTGTACTTAATTCGTTTGATAAATTATTTATTTTATGGAGAGTATATACATAAGTTTCATAAATTTTATTTAGTAATGAGCAAAATATAATATTAATATAATGTCCATTTTTAAGTATGTGGATGGTAAGCATTTGAGTGAAAACCCGAGGACTACATTTAAATGTATTTCCGATAATCACTTTAAATTTGTGTTGCAAGAAAATATAATCACGTGTTTTTCTATGTCGTTAAATAATAAAAAAGGCTCGACCTTCCTTCGTCACCGGTTTCATATATTCTAAAGCTTCATATACTCCGGCGAGGTCTTTAGGTACAGCAGGAAGAATTTTCATTCGCTTTTCATACATTTTTTTTGGTTATTCTTTTTACGTCTATAATATTGGCATTAGATGACACATTTTTACAAATTTCTTGCATTACAATTTTTTTTTTGGTCTACTATGAAGATCATCTTCAGCTTTTCTTTTACATGCTGAATGAATCATTTGACGATCAATTAAATTCCTTGTATATGGAGCATGGTTTATGTGTGTTACATTCTCGCTTTCGGAGCAAATTTTATTTGTTTGATTATCTGTATATACCTACTATAGCATCACACTTACGATCAATGCACTTCCAACGAGTTGTGCCGTCCAATTTTGTATTAGCTTTTGAAAATTTAAAAAGTTTAAAAACTAATAAAGACTTTCCCCGATTACTTTCAATAGATTCGGCCATAATTTAACTAATTTTAATTTTAAAAAAAACGTCTGTATGTACCACCTATGACCTATGTATACGAGAACACTTTCATACTGTTTTCGTGTGGGAACTTACGTATGCATACCCAGGTGTGATTTTTACCTGCTATATCTCGTATGGGAACTTACATTCACCCGACAATACAATATCCACCTGCGTGACCATATAGGATTATTACATATATTTATGCAAAGCGAATAAGGTAGATATAATAGATAGGTATTAATACATAGTACATACTTTATAATACCTAATACGTTTAATATGAGTAACATAATAATATTAATAATATTAATTTAATACAGAACAAAACAGGTGGCGAAGAGCCGACGATGGTACAGATACATCATACATATTACTGGTCTATCATGTCAATAGAACCACAACAACAAAGGAACCGACTGACAAATTTCTTTGTCTGGCGCCAAAATGAACGACGAGGACGTCTGTGTCTCTGACTTTCCAGTTTCCGTACATCGCTGGTGACCTGCTGAAACTTTAGATTTGGCGTTGATCGCCACCCAATATCTGCAGCTGTCTCGCCAGCTAATTTTGGATGTATGGGGATGTTCGGCTCAGATACACAGAGCCTGCCGTCCAGAAAACCTTTGGAATCAAAATTTTTCGACGATTCCGGTTTCCGTACATCGCTGGTGACCTGCTGAAACTTTAGATTTGGCGTGGATCGACACCCAATATCTGCAGCTGTCTCGCCAGCTAATTTTGGATGTATGGGGATGTTCGGCTCAGATACACAGAGCCTGCCGTCCAGAAAACCCTTGAAATCACAATTTTTCGACGGTTCCTGTCTTCGTATATCGCTGGTGACCTGCTGAAACTTTAGATTTGGCGTTGATCGCCACCCAATATCTGCAGCCGTCTCGCCAGCTAATTTTGGATGTATGGGGATGTTCGGCTCAGATACACAGAGCCTGCCGTCCAGAAAACCCTTGAAATCACAATTTTTCGACGGTTCCTGTCTTCGTATATCGCTGGTGACCTGCTGAAACTTTAGATTTGGCGTTGATCGCCATCCAATATCTGTCGATTTGGCTGAGGAATTTTCACACATCGCAGCCATGTTAGGCATAGATACACATCTATATGGCATATTTATTTGATAATATTATATAGGCACAATTAACGGAGAAGATTATACAGAAATATGTATTAATGAAATTTATCCGTAATGAACACAAGAAATGAATATTGACAAGTGGTAACTATGTGACACAGATATGAATTGTAGATTTTTGAAACATTCACGTACATGGCAACGATATTTTGATTGTTTGTGTTGTTTTCTTAGAGCCAATATTAATAATGTTAATGAAGTTGAGAATTTCATAATGCTTTACCAAGAATTATAATTAAGAAAAATTAATATATTATATTAATAATCATTAAGTAAGAAAAATGAAAATAAATTATATACCGTTAATATTATTTATATTATCAATAATAGAAATGATGGCCAAAACAACAACCCATATTATGCTAATATATAGATTTAAAATTGATTGTATTGCGTTAGTTTGGAAATTTGATAAAAATTAATTATAAACCCTCCTGAAAAAAATTTCTGGATATGCCACTCCCTACACTATTTATGTTTTACAACTTATTTCATATAAATAAAAATTATGAAATGTTGGCAGTTTACTAGCTACTTACTACCATTTCCTATATTGAACACAAACAGAAGTAAACATATTCTAAGGTGTATATTCGTCTGTGATGGTTGTATATGGTCTTGGAACCGAAAAGTGAAACCCCTTTCGATTTAATTTAACATCAGATTACTGCACAGTATTTTTGAAATTATTATTTACATTAATTTACATATATTTAATTTGGTTTTATAAAATGGTAAAATTATTTAATACTAATAATAGTAGATTATTTTTTTATAGCATCTCATAAATCATGATACAAAAACCCTAGTTAAAATTGTGTATCGGTACTCGTAAAACTTTCCTGAAGGAAATTAATGAATACAAATTTAGAGAAATAATTTTACCACTTCTTAATGCTACCCATACAACTCAGTTATAATAAAGAGAAAATGCACTTAACTTGATAATGGCCACAAAAACCTTCCAACCTACTTACAACCTGATTAAATTCTGAGAATACCTAAACATCAATTGTACACTAAATATCTTCCTTTTTATTAGTATTACAGAATTATTCTACACAAATTTAATTACTCTCACTATCATCTTTGTATTATAATATAATTGTTATTTAAAAAAAAAATATTAAAATTCAAACAAATTAATTGGCCATTTGAATAAACTATTTATTTTTTTTACAGAAACTATCATAATTAAAAATTACAATTGTATTTATTTAATCATCATAAAAATATTAATATTTTTTTATAAAAAGTAAGTAATGATAATACTGATATTATAAATCAGCTTGAAGATAAAAAAAAATTTAATTTTCATCACAAAGCAAATATAAAAACGATGAAATTTTCAATTATTAGTAAGCATCACATACATTTGACAATGCTAGTAATGTAAAGTAAATACTATCAGGATCTTGAACAACAAATTTTTCTTGGATTAAGTTAACTGTATCCTAAAAAAAAAAAGTTCAGTTAAATAATGCATTATATAATAGTGTTTTGTACAATTTGTAAACTATAAAGTATAAACTTACTTCAAGCAATGAATCTGGCTTTGTAGGTCCATGATTAATAGGATCAAACTTTCCACCGTCTAATGAAAATAAATTACTCCATTAAATAAATAATAATAAAATGTACTAATTAGTAGATTTCATTCTAACCTAATTCATATAAACATCCATCCTTGCAAACAAAAGCAATAAAGTGATAAGGTGGTACATCATCTGGATTGGGTGCCTAAAATAGAAAAACATTTTTAATTAGTACTGGGATTTTTAGTAAGAATACTAAATTAAGTAATTTTAAACAACAAAATTAATTTTATTAAATTGTAATAAATATTTAATATATGTTAAAGTTTAATGATTTTTTTATAGGGAAATTGTTAAGAAAATAAAAATCTTTAGAATAGAAATTATAACTTAAAATTTTTTTTTTTTTTATCAATTAATTAAGAAATTTACTTTATCGTGTTAATAATAATAATTGTGATTATACATTAGTAAAAGTTTTGAAAAACACTGGTTTTAGGAGGAATGATATTTCACACTAATAAATTAACACAATATTACAGTTCAATATTATTATTTAAAAGTATTTGTGAACCCCATAAAAATATCAATACTTTTAATAATAATACACAAAATATTTACCGCAGTTTGTCCTTCAGTAGCAATTTCCTTATGAGTATTAATCATATCTTCCGCTTTGGTCAACATCTCACCACGGTCACTTGGAGACATATTTTTTCCATCGTCCAAAAAACGTTTTAATATACCATCGTTTAGTTTTATCCTAAAATTTTAATTCATAAGTATCACGATAAGCATAATGACAATCAATCTTACTTATCTCTATTATTCGCAACACTATGAATCAAAGCCATGGTTCCACAAGCATTGTGTACATATTGTTTGACAAAATATATATCATCTGATACTTGTTGACCTTTATCTTTTAATTTCAATTCTTCTTCATTCTTACGCTTTTCATACTAAAAATAAATTTATATAATATCACTAATAAATTTCATTTTAATCATTACTAAAATAAAAATAATTTAATAATTCTTACAGCATCATTGTACGGAAATAACAATATTACAGAAGCAACTGGTCTAGGAACGATGGCAAGTTCATCGGGCCCAAATCCAAAAATATCACATATTTCCCATTCACTTGGTACTCCCAAGTTTTGCAAAAACTAAAACAAATGTATACAAATATTTTTCATATTTACATCAATTGATATACAAATTACCTTAGAGCTTACAGAACAAAATTAATTAAAATATGGCTAAATTGATTTAAATCATACCTATCACTACAAAAAAAAAATAAAATATTTGTATCTAACAATAGATTTTAGTAACATATTAATTAGATAAAATAGGTAGGTGGGATTTAATCACCCAACCAAGTGCATAACGATCGATGAGCATATGAACTTTAACAACCAGATAATCGTTCCAAATACTAAATCTCCCAATTCCCAACAGTATGAAAGGGCAAATAAGTCAAATAAAAATATTCACAACAGAATAATACTTTGAACAACCACATACCTAATAATATGATGATCGACATCAGGTTTTTAACAAAAAATATAGATATTGATACGACAAAAAGTTTTTAAAAGTGGACTTTGGCATGTTTGTCGCTTTTTCAAACTACCTGAGCGTAAAATTGCTTATAATACTAACGCTATTTCCTGGAGGGCAATAAACTATTCCCTGATAAAATATATATTTTAGTACACTTGTTATAACAAAATATTTTTAACCAGCAACATGTAATGGATAATTAATTAAATAAAATGAAAATAGTATAGGTATTACTATTATGTACTATTTAATTACTATTACTTCATTATTACTAAAATGTATACTACTTGTATTGAATACCACAAACCTTTTAATTTTACGAACAAAATTTCAAATATTTTACTTTTTACCTGAATTTGTCAACATTTTTAAAAAGTTTTCTAAGTTCTTACCTTGTTCATCACCTAAAACAAAGATGCATATATTATTATTATATTAAATATATATGTATATTTTAATTGTAAATTAAATTAATTACAAAAGCATAGGGTATAATCTTGAAAAGGATTAGAAACTATTTACAACAAAAACAATATTGCTAACTAGTAGACAAAATAAATAGAAACCGTAAGGTAGGTATATAATTTTATGGTTGTTGGAACAATAATTTTGATTGATAAAAACTTCTTTACCAAGATGTAGGTAGGTATGTGTATAAGTGTATTGAGGTTTGTATGATGTACATAGGTATCAAAAAATTATAGTCAACCAAATGATAAAAGCAAATTCAGACAATTACATAGCTAGTAATATTTTTCTAAAAGATGTCCCATAATATATACATAAGTCTTACTCACCGCCGGGTTGGATTCTAAAGGTATCCATGACGTTGACATTGTTACTCTTTAGAAGCTCTGGACTTACACGAACAAAATATGTATTTAAAAAAATGGACGTACCTAGGTAATTAACAAAAACTATACGTTCATAAAATAAATTGACTCGAGTAGAAAGTTGAATTACTTGAATTTACTGTTGATGCCTTGGTGTTTTCAAACGTGAAAAATAATTATTAGTTGTTAGCGGTTACCTACTCGGCTACTATACAAGTTACAAGTTACAACTACAGCTATAATAATAATATAATATTAATTATCAAGATGTGTTATGATATTGTTAGTCGGCAAATTCGTCTTATCAGTTATCACAGCGTTTTCTTTCCGCTCTATTCGCCGAACAGTGTCGCCAAGTGCCAAGCTCATTCCTTCTTTTCTAATTTTTAACTTGTAATTTTTGAATAATTCAATTTTGTACTTTTCTGTTCAACACACGGCTCTAAAATTTTAAAATTATATTTATTATTATTCATAAAATCAATATCAATAAAATTAATAGCATCAAATATACTTTGTAATATTATCATAGGGCTGACTGACAGTCTTCGCTCAGAATCGTTTTTCTAATACCTATAATGATATTATATCATTTAAATTTAACATCATCCATTACAGTGACTCACTATTGTAAACTACTGTACAGCAGAGCGACATCCACTTGCCCACCTTTTTTTAAATTACCTTTTATGAATATTTAGGTAGGTATGCTCTTATTTATAGAATTGATGACAATACAAAAATACCAAGCCATCCAAATGATAATAACAATGACTAGAAATTCATTTTAGAGATGTTTAGCTTTTCTAAAGACAACACATTTTTAATTCCTCATTTCAAAGCAGAATATTTTTCGGAGTACTAAAAATCGAATTTTGGAGAAATAGCTTATGAATTATGAGTCATATTTATTAAAAGTTTATAGATGAGCGAATAGGAATAGACATAACAGAGCTACAGAGGTAGGTAAGTAAAATATTGGTCCACTACTCTGCTCATATTAACTTTAAAGACTAGTAACTAACTTCTCGTTCGATATAACTACTTAGGGCCAGTTGTACCGTCTATGATTAAACTATGATTAAGCTTAATCAGCTGATAACAGATATTTAACTGCGGCCAAATTTTGCCGATTAAACTAAAATTAACTTTAATCAGAGACGGTGCAAAAGGCCCTTTGTTTTTTAGTTTTATATATCTATTATCTATCCAAATACTCCAAATAATATTCTAGGTCAGTCGTCAGAATATGATATTAAAAATGTATGGGTCGTACACTCGTATTCAAAAAAGTAAAATCTTTATAGCAATTAGCAATAAAAATAGTAAAAAATCTTTTTTTTTTAAACGAAGAAGTTCTAAATATAAAATATGAAACATTATAAATTATAATTAATCCGTTATTAATGTATAATGAATCACCTGCATACATATGAATATATTGCCTACTTATAAGATTATTTATAAAACCTAAGACATTTTGGGTAGGTATTAAATTAACAAGTCTTATAAAGTATTTGAGTAAAAGTATTTGAGTAAATGTATTTAAATACTTTTATTGTATTTAGAATACTTTTTAAATACTTTTTGAATAAAGTATTTGGAAAGTATTTTAAATACAGTTTTGGACGTATTTGTATTTGAAAATCAAATACTTTTATTTAAATACTTTATCGATTTTTTTTCAATAAAAAATGATTATTTATTATCTTTTTTCTCAGAAATCAAATTAATATCATGACTAAATAATAATATAGTCATGAGTAATATCATTGAAATTTAGTAAGTTTATTCCCGACATAGCCTCCTAAAATGCAAATTATTATTGTTATACTCCAAACTATAAACATAGAACCATAATGAAGCGATACTCAATCAGCTGATTCGGTTTACGACTTTACGTTTACCTATGATCTTATTTTTTTTCCTGTTGAATAATTGAATAGTATACATACGTAATATATACATTAATACAAATATTTTCACTACAGAAATATAGCATTTATATATAAATTATTTTCTCCAGAAGCTAGGTTTGTTGTGGAGATAAAGGTTCTTAATTACTTCTTATAATATCTATTTAGTTCTCATACAATAAATAATTAAAACGATCATTCGGTGATTATTTACTTATCATACAATTATAGGTACCTTGGTTAGTACCAGAATATGGAACATGCATTATAATATATGAACTATTAAGTATTAACTATATAATAATAATTAATATGTACAGTTTGAATGAGTTTGATCTCATGGTCAAATTTAAAGTTAAAATATCAGAGAAAAAATATTGAACTCAAAGGTAAAACTTAAAACAAATGTATTAAAATAAGTATTTGTGTTTAAATACTTTCTAAGTATTTGTATTTGTTCTTAAATACTTATTGAAAACAATACTTTAAATACTATTTAAATACTTTTTAAGTTGATGTATTTGTATCTCTATTTAAATACAAATTAAAAGTATCTTTTTACAAGATTGAAATTAACCTACCTGGAAATCAACCATGGACAAAGCATGGATTTTTCTTTCATAACTCGGCGCTGTTGATTATTTATTAGGTATATATTTGAGTTGTATTATTTTAATCATAATCGTCAAAAAAAGTTAAGTGGCTAAGAAAATCTTAAACAAACTTTATTAAAAGACAAAAAAACACTTAATGTTATTACTTATTAACAAATGCAGAGTAATTCAAAATGTGTTTCAAAAAATATAATATTAATTTGCATAGTTTGCCTATTTAGTTTTATTAAATTTATTTTTATTTTGTTCGTATTCATAATATATTAATTTAATCCATAAACAGTATAGGTAATAGGTATTAACCTAAATATGAAAAAAAAACAAAACACTTATATTATGAATTATGATGAATTACAAGCTGGAGGCAAGTGGCATACACTCGACTTACTGTATCTTTGCGGAGGAGGAATAGGTTCACGAAATTATTAAACAATTTTTTTTTTAAAAAGCACACATTATTGTATAACAAAATATTCTTTTCTTTACTCATAATTTAATACGTTCATGGGGATTTCTCGTGGTTAGGCCCCTTAAGGGGGCTCCAAATTTTTTTTGCACCTGGGTGCAAATGCAGCACTTTAACTATCAGCTACATCAACCTACAAACTCTTTTTCGCGAGAGAATGGCACCGGCGGCCGACCAAAACTTGTTCGCCGCCACGCATCCCCCACCAACTATCCGTTTTATAGTTTATAGTAAACTTACGTCTACACCTGTACCATTTGGATTTTATCTACACCGATAGAGTACTTCAGTAGCCTTGTATGGTAAGTATATAATATTTCCTCTACCATCGTGAGCCCAATCGTTTGATTCGTCTCACGATATTATACTTTATTATTTATTACTTACCGACGTCGATAAAGAATACACGAGCATCATCATGAAGAACGAAGTTCTCGAAGAAATGCCCGAAGCAATAATGGAATATTTCTGTGAACAAGTATTGAAACGCGATTGGCCGAACTGTATTCACGTGAGTATATAGGTACTATTAATTACTATATGATATTTAAAAAAAAAAATGTATAGTGTTGTGGATTGTACAATCTGTAAATATATTTTTATAATATTAAGCAATAAGCATAAATTATGTTTATAAGGTTAATATAAAATAAGAAAAATACTATAAAATACATTTTATAAAGGCTCATTGATTTCAAGTGAAGCCATCCATTGATGAAACTTCGTGAAAGATATAACTTTTAGAGTTAAAATCAAAATGCATTAAATTGATTTGTCTGCTGGTGTAGTTTGTAGGATTTTCATGTAGTGTTTGGACCCTTTACATTAAAATAATAATATAGGTTTCCAAAGTTCTAGTTAACTGTATATAAATAGGGACATGTATATATGTGTTAATTTACAAGTTATAATAGTTACGGAAACATATTTATGTAATGTAGGTATATATTATTATACAGGAATTACGAGATATATGTATTGTATTCTATATTGAATTATTTAGTTTGTGATGGTAAAAAGTACATACATATTATGTTATAAGTATTAAGTAAGTAGGTATACATAATATATTGTATATAGGCACTTATCAGGATGAATCCCGGACATTTCGGCGTGGCCATCTCGGCGTGGCAATTTCGGCGTGGCCGTTTCGGCGTACCTACAGCCATTTCGGCGTGGGTCGATTTCGGCGTAGTCATTTTTCATAAAAAGATTTTAATCGCGTTTAGATAATATAATGTTAGTATTGATTATATTGTACCATTAATAATAAAATTGAATTACCAGTCGTATTCGCCATCTGAAGGTGTAACTGAACAATTTTTACTACATGATAGTGGACCTGGAGTCGATAGAATTTTAATTTTTTGTCGCCCTCAAAATTTAAATATTTTATCAGAGTCTTCCAATTGGTATGTCGATGGCACATTTAAAGTAGCACCTCATTTATTTTCGCAAGTACCTATATGTAATATTAAGTAAATACCTCGATGGCGTTCATCCCCTTATTTATGCTCTTTTAAACGATAAAAAAAACCAAACGTATGAACGGCTATTTAAAATATTAATTGAATTAAAACCAGGGTTAAAACCAAAATCAATTGCTTGCGATTTTGAGCAAGCTGCGATCAAAGCAATTAAAAACAATTTCCCTGAAGTTCAAATTCACAGATGTCTATTTCATTTGACAAAAAATTTTAGACTTAAAATGGGTGACCTAGAATTATTTTCGAAGTATAAAAATGATGCAGAATTTTCAATTTATATTAAAATGATTTTGGCTTTAGCTTTTGTTAAAATTGACGACATTTACAATAGTGTAAACTTATTATATGATGAACATCATAGGCGTGCGCAGACCTGGATTTCGGGGGGTTCCTAGTTTCCTACAATATTTTTGGGCCCTTTCCTTAACTTGGGCAGTTGGGCCCTCTCTTAACAAGACATGTACATTGTACATAATACATATTTTAGTAAATTATATTGTACAAACAAATATTACTTACTTAGTTACATGTTTATTGAACATTCTAATACAACAGTTATAGATTTATAATAATATGCGTCTATTACTTAAATTATTAAACTCATTAATAAGTAATAACTAAATCTACTTCAACATTAGAGGCCATTTCTTGTTCCGTAAAAAGTAAAATTAATGATTCCAAACAGTATTGGGTCATGATACTTCTGAATTTACTTTTCACAATATTTAATTTCAAATATAACTACCTGTTCATATGAACAACTTGTACAATGCTAAACATCAAATAAATATTAAATATTTTAGGGCCCCAATTAAATGTCAGGGGGTGCCCAGGCACACCCGGAACACCCCGTGCGCACGCCTATGGATGAACTGCCTGAAGAAATATTTCCTCTCTTGGAATGGTTTGAAGAAAACTACATCGGTACAGTTGTAAGAAATCGTCGTCGAAACCCACTTTTCCCCCCTATAATTTGGAACGTTCATGATCGCGTACTTAATAAAGACGATCGAACAAATAATCATGCAGAAGCGGCAAATCATCGTCTTAATCTACAAATGGCAGTTGACCATCCGACACTATGGGCATTTATATCATGTTTAAGGAGAATACAAAGTGGCCGAGACACCTTCTTTTGCCAATTAGAAACAGGCAAAAGTCCACCAAAAAAGAAAAAAAAATACATTGACGTCGATAAACGTATTTTAAAATTAGTCTGCGATTATGATAATCGTAATATTATGAGCTTTTTAAGAGGGATAGCACATAATTTAAGTAAGATGACCTGAATATTTTTATTCATGATTTTAATAGCATTCTCCTTATTTTTATATTTTTAATATTTTAATATTATTATATACAGTTTTTTATACAAAAATTATTTATATATTTAATACAATTTTTATAGCATTCTAATTATTTTAATTAAATTTGTTTTATTATACTTAAATATACCTAATTATTATATACAGTTTTTTATACAAAAATTATTTATATATTTATATTTTATTATGACCTACCTAATTTCTTGAATGGCTCTACGCCTAAACGGCCTTACGCCGAAACAGCCGTACGCCGAAATGTCCTAGACCGTATTTACTGAATACATGTTAGAAATAGATGATATTAAAGTGAGTTACTAAGTTATGAGCATTTTTAATTTACACCATAGGTGTTATGTATGCAAAACTTACTAAACATTTGAACTATTGAAACCCACAACAAACACAGATAAGATTCTTACCATCAAGTTTCATAAGAAATCGATTCACTCTAATTTTTAAATGAACAAAGCTGAACGTAAATTTGCTATATTATGCAGTACACACTTGTACGACAGGGACAACAAATACCAATGTTATGTCCTTTTAAATAGGTAGAAAACAGAGATTTTGTTTTTAATTAGGTGGACACGATTAATTTTAATTTTAATCACTTATTAGTTATCAATAATTGGTAGTACATAAATACCTAAATAAATAAAAAAACAATTTAAATTTCATGAATTTACTGTTTTATTGATTATTACCAAATCTTAATTATTTCTAAATTTTTTGGATTAATTCCATATGCCTTTAATCGGTCATCCGTCATTGATTCTAAAGCACTAGGTTCTTTATTAGGTTTGTACTTTTTTACCGAGAACTTTTGTTTTTTATGCGATCCATTTTGAGTATGATCTATTTTTCGTTTTTCACCTTTTTTAACAGTTTTGTTTTTGTTTTGAGTAGAATTATTTTGCCATTTTCAGTTTTTTTTGATATTTTAATAATTTGATTTTTATTTGGCGTCTGGTCTATTTTACCATCTTCTGCTTTTTTAGCATTTTTAACAATTTTATTTTCATTCTGAGTATATTATTTTCTTATTTTCAGTTTTTTTAACATTTTTAATAATAGTACTTTCTTTCTGAGTATTATCAATTTTACCATTTTCAGTTTTCTTAACATTTTTAATAATTGTATTTTCTTTCTGTGTATTATCAATTTTACCTTTTTCAGTTTTCTTAACATTTTTTAAAACTAAGTTATCATTCTGAGTATGAACTTTTTTAGTATTTTCAACTTTCTTAACATTTTTATCATTTTGTGTTCTTCTGAGTATTTTTCTTGAAGTTGGACTTATAGTTAACTGTTTGCATATTACTCCTTTTCCATTTTGGAGGCTATCACTGTTTTTGGGTATAACTTCTTCAACTTTAAAAAAACATTTTTTATGGGTTCTTTTTTCTTTTTCTTCTTTTTGTTGTAACTATGTTCTTTATATCTTCCTGGACTTCATCTACCTCATTAAATCTAAAAAGTAAGAAAGTAAACAAAAAATACATTTAAACATTATTAGAAATAAAGATATTTTTTTTTATAAAATCTACTTTAAAATTTAACAATATTTAAAAGTGTATTTTTTAGTAATTAGTAATTACTAATAATTATGAAATGATTATTACTAACTACAAAAAATTTTATGAAAAAAAGTGATATAAACATATTTCATCAAGTTGGAAGTTAAAAATTAAATATTACTATGACTTTTTATAATATTGTTAAATATGTCAGTAAATTATTTAAAAAATGTCTAAAAACATACTCTTCTTTAAAAAGGCTAGGTAACATTTTCTTTTTTAATTCAATATCTTTAGCTTTTCGTTTGTAAATCTTAGCTTCAAATTTTTGAACAGCTTCTGGTTGAATTTTAGTTAATTTTCCCAGAGGATACCACTTATTAAGCTCATTATCATCAGCTCTCAAAATCTAAAAACCACATACAAATATGAATATTAACTATGAATTACAATAACATTTTTATTATATCAGAACCTCATCAATTGTCAGGCCATAATCATTGGGAAGAACTTTATTGTAAGTATATCTGGTTGGAACACCACTAACAATATCTTCACAGTCCAAACTGTAATATTCATCAATATATTTTTCAAATGATCCTTTCGCTGGATTGTATTTAGGTATCTTTTTAATATTGTTGATTTCTCCTTCATCTTCATCATCATCAATCATTGTTTTCTTTTTTTCTTTCCGTTTTGCAGCCCTAGTTTGCTTTTTGGTTCTCTTATCCATACTTGGATCATAGTCACAGTCCATCTAAAAAAAATTAAACACAATTAAAGTACAACAGATACATTTTTAATTTTTAATTAAAAGTTGATAATTTATTTTATATTTTTTTAGGAGATAAATAAGTAAAAATTAAAATACTTACAATAAACTCATTCTCTTCATCATCAAATACTGGTTTCTCATCATCCATTTTATCATAAAATTCTTCATCAAATAACTCATGCATTTTACGATCATATTCAGTTGGGTTGAAATCCTCTTCTAATTCAGTTTCCTAAAATATTATAGTTAACATATTAGGTATCTGAATAATTGAATAAAATATTTTTAATTTAACAATACATACTTCAAATCCTACACGCTTGTTTCCAGTTATTTCTTGAAGTTTTTTAATTCTGTCAATAATTTCTTTTTTTTTAAGCTTTTTAAGTTGTTTGATTTCTAATGACCGTTTTTCTAATTCTTTTTTTTTTCTTTCAGTTAGTTCTTCTCGCTTTTTCTTACGTTTATCTTCCTTACGTCTTAAAGAACTTTCCATTGTTCGAGGATAAGTTTTGATCTGAAAACGAATCATTTTTTAGTTCTACAAAGTTACTTAACTTATTGACAACAGCACATTTATATTTGACAAGTCTTACTTTCTAAACCAAGTAGACCAGTAGTCTTATAATTCTAATATTTATTTTTTTTTGTATACTGATTTATTATATTGTCAAATAATATCTCATCGATCTATTGAAATATTTTATTACCTAATACATAATATCGATGGCGTAGCGCACAAGTGTGATAAGTGACATTTTCGTAATTGTTCAGGAGAACGATTTTTAAGTTTGAGATGTCATAACAAATTCAAAAATGTAACGAACTGTACGACATCTATCGGAGTAAATAATGAACTATTCACTTACAACGTTTGGGCATAATGTGCAGAATTGTATGATTAAATTGATTATGCACTTAACTCATTTTTCAAAAAAATGTCACTTATCACACTTGTGCGCTACGCCATCGATATAGAAACTAATTTTTATTTATTAAAATAACCATATAAAATTAAGCAGTAAAATGTTTTATATTATTATCCTTAAATCAGTCACTTTTCATCATCGATAACACAAAAATGTGGTGAAACCGAAACTAACCAATCGTAATAATTGTTTATAAATATGTATACAATAGAAGCCCCTTATTAGAAATATGAAAAATTGATACAATCGCATTATTGAAAAAAAAGTCTAGGGCCGTCCTACTACAAATAGAAACCAATCGCCTAGTAGAAACAATTGGTTAATTGACACAATTCACCTTGATCCAAAAGTGTTCCTTATAAGCGGCTTCTACTGTATATAATTAAATATACAGAAGACCACAAAAAAATATTATGTAGACGTGTCTAACGTCAAATGATTGTGGGTCATCAAGAGTTTTTAACATGTGATATACGGTGTTATAATTTATAATTTTCTTACAAATTCTTTATCAGGTTCTTCAAATCTAAAATTATATTTATGTTCAAATTCTTCATGTTTCTCAAGCATTTCATCCTCTTCAGAAAATCTCATTTCATCTTCTATTAAACTTTCATCTTTTGGGTTTTCTAGAAATCTAATAAATTTAAATATAAAATGAATAATACATTAACATTTAAAACATGTTGGCAGTAAATTAATAATACCTTTTATTAAGGATGTAATCACATAAAAACTGTTCTCCTTCATCCAAATTAGGATTGTTCCAGTAATCATGCAAATGTTGAAGATCATTTTTTGTTTCCTCATCTTCCAGTTCATCTCGATTTCCTTTTAACCATTCCAAATAATCTTTTTCTTCTTTTTCCTAAATTGAACAAAATATTCAAATAAACTATAGGTAGGTACATATTTACAATTATTTTATTTATTATTAGTTTTCACCATATATATTCAGTGGCGTAGCAAACTTTAAATCATATTGAAGCAAACAAATTATTTATGACCTACTCCACCCTACTCCAACAGATGTATACAATACTCATATGCTCAAATTGGGGGGTGGGGTAGCAAACAAAATAAAGTTTGAAGACTGATCGTGTATGTGGGCTTTATGAGGTTATGACCCACCAACACCCCCCAGAAACCAGATGCAATTGCTTCTGAAAAACATGATTCGCTACGCCACTGTATATATTTATTATTAATTAATTCTAAAATTAGGTTTTATCCAGATCAATTGTATACTTTTAAAATTTCTTTGAATTTACCTGTTCTTCTTTAGACTTTAGTCGTGGTTTTATTATGTCTTCATCGTCAGAATTATCATCAAGAGCAAAGTTAAAACTTTCTTTAATTGCTTGCTGTTCCTCTACATATGAAGGTGATGACATTCGAACTTTTTCTTTCTTAAGAACATCTAAATAATAGAATAAATATTTTAACTACCTACGTAAGTAGTAACCGGAAAACTAGGGAGATTCTTGTTATTTTGAATTTAACAAAAATTATCTTATATTTCAATAAAAATAAGAATTTATTATACATAATAATACTATACTCTTAAAAGTCTTAAATCTTTCAAAACTATTTACCATTCATTTCTTCGGTGTCATCAAATTCTGGTCCCCGCTCTAACAAAATTTTCCTCTTATATTCTTCTAAATAAATAGGATTTGAACTTTTGTTATCGCCATCAGATTTTTTGATACTTTGTTGTGTAGTGGACGAGTTGAAAAATTTAACAGATTCATCATAAATCTTGGGATCGTCTTTCTTGAGACAAGACAATGCTTTAAAAAAACTTTTCTCGACTTCATCAGTCAGTTCCTGGACAAACCGACAATAGAATATGTTTTATGTATTATCAATTAATTTGATTTAAATATTATAATGAAAATAATATAAACCTTGGCTTCTTCGTCTTCGTCTTCCTCGTCTGAACTTGTATTGTTATTGTCCTGTGAATTCGATTCAAACGTGTTCATTTTGAAGTATTAATTACTAACGACTAATTTTATATTTTATACTCTTTAATTAGTCAACTGTTGCTGTAAACTTTAAAGTACTGTTGCAGTACTGAAAAACGTAAATTACTAAAATCTTATTCCTCAAATGTATAGCCGCAGCGTGAACTTACTGTAAACACGAGATTCTTTATCATATCAGTTTCTTATCACATGCTGTTAACCTATAAAATGATTGAAAAATGATATCATAGAACAATGATACACACGTTAAAATAACGTAAACATTATTCATTCGTAAAAATATCTTTCCTTGTGATTACTGATAGTCATTTTATGTTGTTTTTAGTGTCAACAATTTACTCAAATGACAAAATTTACTCGATGTCTCAATACTTACAACTCAGTGTCTTGGCCCATAAGTCACAGTTTCACTCTTCGTAGTTGTGATATTAATATTTTATTCTGTGGTCGAAGTCAATAATAATTGTGAGTATAATCACAGTAATGCAGTTCGTAAGAAAATTAATTTTTATATCGTTCTAGGCAGACGTTGTTAATGGTCAATGTTGAAAGTATAGTGTACGTTTATTTCGTGTATTCTTCTCAATAGAAATTTATCAAAAGGTACGTAACAATATTGTGAGAAACAATTGTATTCACTCTATTATGAAATCATGAAGAACGACTGTACCAAACGAACTAAAGCGTCTAAAATTCCCGTAGAAGTATCTGAGTCGTTACAAAAGCTTTCCAAAGTTGTCGACAATGTGCGACAATCAATTGGCAATATTCCTGTTATACAATCTACCAGTGCAAAATCTGAATCTACAGAATTGCCACCTGTGGCTATGGAAACGGAAGAAGAGATAGAAAAAAAAGAGAAAGAAACATTGTTGAGCTTTATTTCAGACTGTGTTACCAGGCAAGAAGAAAAGAAAACATTGAGACAAAATAATCAAGAATGCGTGTTCCCTGATGAATCCGATATATCTAAACGCGATTCTAGTTTGAAAAAAAATACAGCATTCATAAGAAAACTTAAAAATTTTCCTCCTCCTCAACTTGATCAGCTACTCAAAGACATGAATTCTTTGAATTTGACTAAATATCTATCAGAAGTTGTGTCAGCTCTTACCGAAATCAAACTGAAAATGACAGAAATTGATGCCATGATATTATTATGCACCCAATTAAATACAACTTATTCCGATTTTTCAAAAATTTTCTTTGAGCAGTGGCAAAAAATTTTAAACATTAAAAAAGATGATAAAATAGCAAATATGAGCAAATTTAGGGTTGATCTTAGGCTGTTTGCTGAACTTACATCTGCTGGTATTATACCTCAAAAAGAAGGTCTTGTCTTACTTGGCAATATACTAACTATCCTAATTAACTCTGATCTTCAGGAACATAACAATATAAATATCATACTTAGCTTTTGTAAGTATTGTGGCGATGACTATGCTGGATTAGTTCCTAAAGAAATGCAAGATCTAGCAGATAGGTTTGATGTTGAAATACCTAAAAGCAATATGATTTCCAGTGACAAACAGAAAAATGTAAGAGCATTGTTGAAGGATTATTATGTATCTTTAAATAATCACATAAAAAGAATGCATAATGATTTAGAGTACGCTGAGAAACAAAATGAAAAAATATTACAAACCAAAGGTGAGCTAAGGCCAGAACGTAAAGCTAAAAATGAACAAATGAATGTTACATATCAAAAACTTTATAGTTCGGCATTAACATTTGCTGATATACTCAATGAACCAGTCATCGTATTAAAGAAGAAAAAAAGAATAGTTCAACTGAGGATTTGACCGATTCAGAATTAGATATCGTAGGAACACCAACACCGTCAGAATTAACTAGTCTTTGGGAAGATGAGGAAACACAAAAGTTTTATGAAGAATTTCCAAATCTTAGTAATTATATTCCTGATAAAAACAAGAAGATTGAAGAACCCGAAGAGCCTGAAGCTGAATGTAATACAAAGAAAAGTTTATCAGATATTAAAGATGCCGTTGATGTTGAAGTATCCAATATTGGTACCAAAGTTATATTTGAATCATTTATTGAACAATTACCAAAATGTGTTAATCGAGAAATGATTGACAATTTGGCTATTGAATTTTTAATATATCTCAATACTAAGAATAATCGCAAAAAATTAGTTAAAGTGTTATTCAGTGTCCCTAGAACAAGAGTAGATCTGTTGCCATTCTACACACGTTTAGTAGCTATTTTAAATCCGTTGATGCCAGAAGTTGCTCTTGAACTTTGTTCTTTGTTAAAAAGTGATTTCAGGTATAACGTAAAGAAAAAAGATCAGATTAATATTGAAACTAAACTTAAAGTTGTTCGTTATATTGGAGAAATGGTTAAGTTTAACCTTATGATTAAATCCGAAGCGTTACATTGCTTTAAAATGTTGCTTAATGATTTCAGTCATCATCATATAGAAATGGGTTGTGCTTTATTAGAAACAGCCGGACGGTTTTTGTACCGTTCTCCAGAAAGTCATCACCGCACTAAAATTTACTTAGAACAAATGATGAGAGTCAAATCTGTTTCAGCTCTGAGGCCCGTTTATGTTACAATGATTGAAAATGCTTATTATTTTGTTAATCCTTCTGATTCTCCAGCTATAATGAAAAAGCAGAGACCTATATTACATGAGTTTATTAGACATTTACTTTATAATGAGCTAAAAGATGCACCTGAAAAAGAGAACATTATTCTAGGACTCCTTAAACAAATGGACTGGGAAAATTTTGCAGAGAAAACTTATTTGATAAAATGTTTGACTGAGGCTTGGAATGTCACTTATCCAATGATTTCAGATTTGGCATGTTTAGTTGCCGCTTTTGTTGATTATGATGATTCAATTGGAACTCGTGTCGTAGATGGAGTCATGGAAGATATTCGTGTGGGTCTAGAAACAAACTTAGTGAAATTTAATCAAAGGAGAATAGCTATGATCAAGTATTTTGGTGAGCTATATAATTATAGACTAATAGAAAGCAATGATGTGTTCAAAGTTTTGTATAGTCTTGTGTCATTTGGTGTAGTGTATGATCCAGATTTTTATTCCACATTTGATCCTCCTGAAAATTTATTTAGACTGAGACTTATATGTGTTCTACTAGACACTTGTGGAGAGTTTTTCAATCGAGGACCTGGTAAACTTAAATTAGATTGCTTTATTTTATATTTTCAATATTATTTTTGGTTAAAAAAATCAAGTACTACTTGGGATACTCAAAATCCCTTTCCTGTAACAGTGGATTACTTAGTTACAGACATATTAAAAAAACTTCGACCTAATTTGAAGATGAAAAACTGTTTTCTTGAAGCACAAAAGGTAGTTATTTTACTTCAAGAAAGACTTATTCAACAGTATAATCTCAACCAAAAAGAAGAATCTCAACTATCAACCATTGACGAAGAGGCTGATGATAGACAACATTTAGAAGAGGATGACTCTGATGTAGATTATACAGAAGATGAAGAAAGTGATGGTACTGTTTGTAGTGATAAGACTCCAGTTGAGCCTGTCCGTCGTAAAATTGAAGACCCTGAAGACTTTGAGTTTTTGGAATCTTTTGATAAAATGGTCAGCGATAATATACAAGAAAGGACAAAAGAAGCAATACGTCCTCAAACAGAAATATCAATACCGTTTCATTTAAAGAAATACAGTAAAAAGACTTATGAGCAGTTACAGAATACTAATGAAGATAACTCTGTAAATTTTATATTGATGTTGAAAAAAGGAAACAAACAAACGTTCAAGAGCTTGCAGGTGCCAGTGGATTCTGAAATGGCATCAAATCTGAAAAGCCAAGAAATGGCTGAACAGGCAGAGCTAAGAAGAGTAAAGCAACTTACTCTAGATATCAACAATAGACAAGAAGAGGAAGATTATAAAGATTTGGCTCAGGTAATGCAGAAACCAATTACTACTGCTTTTAAAGATAAAAAGCCACTACCAACTAAAGGAACGCCAGATGCAGAGACAATATTTGGGAAGAAAAAAAGGTTATCTTTGAAATATTTCACCTAGTCTATACATATATTGTCAGTAGTATGAAACACAAATACTCATGTTATAGAGTCTACAACGTAGGCAATTGTTTAATTTATTACTTAACTATGTTTGTTATTAACCCACCACCAAGCCCCGTACTATACAATTTATCTTAGCAGTCTTTAATCTAAAAATGCGATATTTCGCTGTATCAAGATATCTTACATGTAGTTAAGTTTAGTATGTGATACAATTATCACGGGAAAAGGGTAAATAGTAAATTATTACTTCTTATAATTTGAAATTTAATTTAATTATATTATAATCATGTTGTCTGTGGTCGTCTAAGAATGAGCTTAAATGAGATATACACTGTCATGACTCATGATACTGAAATTCCATCCTTAAAACAAATGAGATGTGCGACAATGATAAAAAAATTGTAATTAAATGATCTTTAGGAAAATGTCTGATTTTTTTGTTTATTTACTTGTAATAATCATTATTAAGTTTGCTACTATCAATTTTAAATAATAGATTATTATTATTCACTTTTATTTGAAAGTTTTGTTCGGTATATAAAAATGTTTTGAGTACATTGGGGATGGTCGCCTTGTGGTGGGGTAAAAACAAACAAGTACCCTTAACTATATTGTTCATGATATTGAATTTTATAAAATTACAATTTAAAACAGCAACATGCACATTTGTATTTGTGGATATATTGAGTTATTGGATATTATTAAGCCCTATTTTTGATATCATATGAACATACACCCTATTAAAAAGTATAAAGTACAATACCTAACATGTATTTATGAATAGTACTAAATAAATTCTTTTCATATGCATTCATGAATAGAGGCAATAGTTACGTTCATTATTAAATGTGATTTACTAATTTTTTATTCTTTGTTTTTTTATCTTAAAGTGACAAATGGGTTTAAGCGGATGAACAAATAGCTCCACGTTTGGTCCGAACACAACAGGAAAGACCCAGATTATTTGTGATATTAATTTAAGGTATATTTTGAATAATAATAAAATATATTTTTCAAAAGGAATTTTTTCAGCAGTTTCATAAAGAAGTACAAGTTAACAAAATTAATTATTATAATAATATGTATATTTATTTAATTATTTTTGTTATAAAATGCATTAATTTAATATCTTAAAATCATATTATAATACATTGAGTGTAATTTATTGAACTGCAGTTCTAATAAACTTTATTTTTTTATTTTTAATTTATGAAATATAATTATAATTCTTGTATACTTTTAACTGTATTGTTACTGTTGCTAGAAGGATAAAAATATTTATACAACTTTTGTCCCGGACAATAATTGACTGATAATTAATTCTTTTCTTTTTATTAATTAATACTAATTTTACATTATTGCGTAATAAAATGTACGTAAGGTATAATCTGTTTTATTTTATGCAAAAATAATGAGATATAAATATTCTTTCCTTCACTTTAAAGTTTAAATTACATACTGTCTGTTTAATGTTACAATTTTTAAATTATTATATATTTTTTTAAATATTTAAAAGCTAAATTATTAAGTTTTTGATGAAAATAATGTTCAAGTACTTTAATACTTATACTGTTGTTAATCAAATTCTAATTAGGTTGTAAATTTGTAAATATACATAACCATAATTGTCTGTTGATATATTATTGTTATTACATTTTAATTTAAGAACAAGTACCTATATTGAAAATATTATATTGTCTAAGTATGTGTGTATACTTTATTTTAATAATATGTCTATTGTCATTTAACAGTAAACATAGACGATAGACACATAGTGGTTCAACAAAATATATTATAATAGTTTTTTAGCAGTAAGATTATGTGTAAACAAGCCAAATTTAAAATTGCCAAATATTTTACGAAAATAATTAAATGAGAAATTATTTTTAATTATTATACGTCATAATAAATGTATATTGTATACACTCGTTTTATCAATTGACTTAAAAAAACAAACACATCAATGTAAAATTAATAACATACATTATACATCAATGTGTATTTAAATTTCATAAAATCAAAGAAATTGCACTGAGTAAAATAATTTGTTGGCTTAACTAAAATTATATGTGTACATTGCCGAAACTAGGGGGGTTAACAGGGGACTTGTGCATCCCCAAGTTTAAAATGTGCAACCCCAATAAATAAAAGATTGACTTAATCTATCATATTTTCATTATATTGAAATAAAAATTGCCAATAAATACAAAAATGTTGTACCATACTGTGTATTGAGTAATAGAATAAGTCTGTACTTCACTATTAAATGTTTCAACATTCCCAGCTACAACTGTATACCTAACATAATATTATGAATTAATCTTTTGCTTATTTAATGTTGTATAGAATAGGTCGCAGATACGAGATACGTCATATCATACCTAATAATATTTTACCTTATATTTTATTATAAATCAACAAAATAACTTTGAAAACAGGATAACAATATTTCTCTTGATCTTTGGCAGGATAAAAGACTTCCAATGAATGTGAGTGGGTTTACATTGTTTCCTTGTTTATAATTTTTTATAACTTATAATACAAGTAAGAGCACTTAGAATAGCCGACAATATTTCTGTTAAGGCGTTTTTTTTATGAAAATTAAATATTTCAATGTTTATTCAATAATTAATAATATTAAACAAATAATAAGAATTATAGAACCAATATTATTTAAAAAAAAAAAAAGAAAATACAAGAATTTGACAATCTAGATTTTCCAGCCATAAGGAAATATTTGTAATGACATTATTGATTTAGGGAATTCAGAGAGGAGAGATGGACCACGTTATCCTAAAGTCTGAATTAGCAGTATTTTAAATAAATATAATTTACTGTAGAGAAAAATCATGTTGAAATAGTAAAGTTGTGATCATTTTATTTCTTAATCTGTTACTGTTTCACTCATATTAAAATATAGTACATAAACATATTTAAAATTATTTTTAATATATAGCATATGACAGGAAGACCTGTCGGATGAAATAACTTTTGTTCTAATCAATATTAGATTCTGAGCAGAGCAATGAATGTATGTATTGGTTTTACAATGATGAATGTTTTTTTGTTTTTTTTTTATTCATTTTTGTCTGTGTACACGAAAATAATGCTTCGATTTTCCACTTCAGTATCTTGCTTGATGGGAAAGTGAATATTTTTGGTGCATAGTGCATTTGGGAGGTAAAAGTTTTAAATTTTAAAAAGCGCATAGAAAAACAAAAAAAAAAAAAATGAACAAATTTTCAAAATATTTTGATTTGTTTTGAGCTGTTATGGATATACTACGTTTCCAACTTTTTTAGGTTTTTTTTCTATAAATGTCCATAAAATCTTATTTGTTGGATAAAAAAAATTGAAAATTTAATAAAAGGCTCCTAATATATTATTTTTAAATGTAGATGAAAAATATTAAAAATCCAGTCACAATTTTTTTTATAATAATTTCGAGTTGAAATATTGACAAAATATGTAAAAATGAGGATTATTTGCAAATTATTTGGTGTTAGAAATTCATAAAAAGTTTTCTTTTTAAATCTAAGACTTCAAAATTTAATACAAGATTCCTCATAAGTTTTTCTACCTTTATCAAAAAAAAAAAAAAATGTCTACAAGAGAGTCACATTCAATTTTTATGAGCGTTTGAAGTTCATATTTTTACAACATTGGATATTCACTCCATTTCTCATGTAGCGATTTTCTTATTTTGTAGTAGGTTGTAACATAAATTATAGTCTTTTACACTACACGTGTAATATAAAAATTTATATTTATTTTTAATACTCAAAAAAAAAAATAGACAGTTTGTAAATCTGATTATAAGAACAATTTGAATAGCTTTAAATACTTATTTATTTATGTTCATATAATCTAATACCTATACATATTTGGTGCCTCGGCTAAAATAAAGTAGGGGATCCACTAGCTTGCAGGTTGAAGTGTCTAATGATGTGTTGACACTAATGGATATGGAAAAAATGTTAAGCCCCCCCATGAATGCAACCACTTATCCGCCTATGCCCGGGGCCCAAATTGTAGGGAAGGGGAGTGAATTGCCACTGGGCGCTGAATTGCTTGACACTGCACTGATTATAATAAAGGTATTTATGAAAAAAACATACTTTTAAGAAGATTTTTAAAAAGAGGTTCTTAGACTACATTACTTGATATGTACAACTCTAAAGATGCTAATGGCAGGCGTACATGTTCCATTAATTTAGGCAAGTTATCAGATCTATCATTTAATCTATGCTTTACCCAATTAATAACACATTCATATAGGTACCTAAAACAAAGAAATTAAATTAAATTAAATTAAAATATATTTAAATGCACTTAAACAATATCAGCAGCTCAATATTTTTTTGCTAAGAATTACACTTATTAATTATCCAACCCACATAAAAAATGATCACCTTGTTCAAAATTTGTTGAAAGCTGATTTTATAAATTTCGATCTGATCCCGTTCACTTCGTTGACCAATGACCATTAAAAATACCAACGCCATATGAATAATATTATTGACAATAGGTATTATTATAAACTTTAAAACTTATTTATATGTCTCGCACTCTCGCTGAGCGATTAGAAAATATTAAAATACCGACGAGGGTGGGAAAGGTGTTTATATTTTGTTTTTTTATTTATTATTGTGTCTAGATATTTATATGTACATATATTAGGTATGCATTAGTAAGAAGAAGACAACACATGCGGTTACAATGTTTTCTTAAATAATGATAATTTAATTCCGCAAACTTTCGTGTCTTTTCATGTACGTCCAAATTATTTTCTAATATTTGTACACCTACTTTCGCTTGTGGCTTACCCCTCTTAAAAACCAAGTGTCCCCTATGGTAGCTGTATTTAAGATAATATTACTTCGTAATAAACACTAATCATTAGACTACTAGAGTAAATTGAATATTGCACAAATATATTATAATAAAGCAGTTCAGCTCGATTTTTGTGATTTTTTTTGGAAACCTATAAGTAATGCGTATATTTCAACTAGTTAAGGGGTCTCACCAACAAGTCTTTTTTTGTCAAAAACTACTTTTTCTTATTCCAACGATAGGTGTCGACAGTTATCACGATTTTTATTCTGAAAAATATTCAGATTATCCATGATAATATCATATATACAAGGGAACAATCGAGCCACATTTTTAATTTTGTAATTTAAATTGCAATAAATATTGTAAACAATTTTAAAAAATTCAGAATTTCTAACTTCAATATTTAACTAACTAAATAAAATTTTAAAAATGTGCCTCGATCACTAGTACATGTTGTGGAAAAAAACAATATTTTGTCAGAATGCAAATCGACGTAATCGTTGCGACGACGTATTGTTTGAATTAGAATCGTATGTTGGAGTGAAAAATAAACATTTTTTCATGATCACAATAATTAATATTACACTAACATACTGACATGGGCGTGCGAGTGCCCTCCGTACAGCTAAAATTGACCCTCATGGACACCTCACACTAATTATCATTTACGAATTGGCAAATTGCCTAAATGTTGCTCCTTAAATCAATGCTATATAGCAGGGGTGGCCAGCGAGAAATGACTTGCGAGCCACCAAATATATTAATAAATATGGAAGAGCCAAAATGTAAAAAAAAAAAAAGGTCATATTTTTATATAATTTTTATATACATATTTATATATCAGATATTGTATTATTATTATTGTAAATAAGATAAGTTAAGGTATGGTATTTAATAAAATGTGAAGAATAAGATAACAATAATTGTACAATAATCTCAAATTAAATTTTATCTTCATAAATACCATAAATATCAAAATATCATACAGACACACATGGATAATGACTGCGTTAACTACATATAGTCCTGATTTTAAAAAGAAAAATTTAACTGTAATTTAATAATTTAATTTAATTTAATAAAATATTATACTTTTTCAAATACATAAATTCATATTAAAAAATTTTTTTTTTAAATGTTACGATAAGATGCGAGTCGCAAAAGTCTATGAAGCGAGCCGCGGTTTGGCCACCCCTGCTATATAGTGAGGCCCTTAATATTTTTAAAATAATATGTTTAATATATTATTTTCATTTAGTTTTCATTGTTTATAATTCATTGAATTAATTAAATAAAATTAATTAATTATTTTTTCTTTTGGTGTTATTCGTAACTGCTTATAATATAGTCATTAGTAGAGACCGGATTTTTATGTTTTTACATATCTTTACTGAGAGTATGCAGCTCCAATTGGGTAAGCTTTCTCGACGATTCATTTACCTATGAACTGATTTACACAATTTTTTAGCGCATAAAAAAAGAATATTTTAAGGTTAAAGAATATTTTGTATATAAAACATGTTTTAGGAATATATTGCCATAATGGGTTATTTGAATATTTTATAAACATCTAACAGATAATACATTTTTTTTTTTTTTTTTATTATTATTTAAAACTTGTTATAATTATTTTTTTTTGAGTTCATAAGGCTGAATTATTTAAGTTTGAGTTAATTTAATACATAATATTATTCTGTAGTTGAACTGTATGCAATCATTTTTTTATTATTAGTATTAATTTTTGAATTCATAAGGCTGAATTATTTAAGTTTGAGTTTTAATACATTCTGTATATATTCTGTTAATCAACTATATGCATTTATTTTTATTTTTTATTTTTCATTTTAGTATTATTATCATTTGAATTCATAAGTTTGTGTTACGGCAGTTAAATATAGGTAGGTACAACAGTATGTCAGTATATCACCATATTATATATTAATTAATACCTATAACTGTTTATTTTTATAAACTGTTACTTTTATTTGTTTTTTCAGTGATTAATACATTTTTATGAAAAAGAATATTTTTTCATATAAATTATTATTTTTATGAAATTATAGAGCATAGAAGCATTTTATTTTCAAGATTTTAAGCGCATATAAATCCGGTCTCTAGTCATTAGTCATTTATGTCGATATACCAGTACACAGGTACACTGCAGTATTATAATATAATATTATCAGGCATAGACCATCAAAATGTTTCATCGTTTTAAAAAAATCAGTAGTTTTTAATTATTTTGAGCTCATATGTATTATACTTTAATACCTATGGTAAGTTGGATTCCCTACACAATTAACAATTACCAATTGTATTGGGGCTATAATAAGGAATATTCATAATATCTATCTACAACGTATTATATAATGTCGTAATATTATAACTTCAATTTTTTTGCATTTCCAAAAATTTCAAATTCATGCATTCAATAACACGGAATAGAGTAGGTATCAGAGTAGGTAATTCAATATTTCTTATTTATCAGCTAACCAAATTAATAGGTACATCGTGCTTATTGTATTATAATATAATACCATCGGTCGTGTTTGACTTATAGCTATATTATATTATAATATTCTCGTATTATCACTATGAATTGCGCTGCAGAAGACCAATCCGTCAACGTGCAGTCGACCGAAACGGAAGTGATGCAAAGCGTATTTGCGGAATTGCGCGCGGCAAGTTTCCATCACGTTCCTGAACGGACGCTGTTGAAGTTTAGTCGGTACGTCACCGGGGACCATCCTTGATTAGCTACCGATACCGGTCCTTGGAAAACGTCACCGGACTAGCCGCGATTAGCCGCCCGCAGTCCACGACCGCAAACGTCACAGTACTTTGCCGAGGACCAAAATATGCTGGAGCAGACGACACGGCCACGGCGGAACAAGCAGAGAGCAGCCGTAAGCCGTCTGACGCCCAGTCGATGGGCCTCGATCTGGTCGACCCGCAGCCGGCTGCCCCTGTTTACCGGAAACTGGAAAGTCCCACTGCCACCACACCGCGCCGGCCCGTCAGTGTCCGTCGACCGGCCCCTTGTGCTCATCCCGGGCAACGTTTTCGATGCTCCGGAAGTCCCGCCGCCATCAGATGACCGGACGAGACGAGACGAGACCGTGCCAGAACTGCCAACCGTTCCCGCGGCGCGTTCCGGCCGGGCAGAACTGGAACCGGACAGACAGCGACGCAAGCCGGGTAGTGGCCGCCGTGGACGACCCCGAGGCCAAATCTAAAAAACCACACTTTGGAGACGGACGAAGCGGATCGTCCGTCGCATGTTTTGTTGCGGCGTTTGAGCGATTACCGTCACGGTTGACTGGCACGTTATCCGGTCGGCGAACTTTTCGTGTCCGACTATATTGTTTTCCCGCCGGACAAGTCTTTAACCGACTTGTACACTTTGTTTATTTATTGACCAACCAAAATATACGATATTAAAAACGAATTCAACTTTTGAGAAACAAATTTAGCTTTCTAACGACTTTTTATGTGAGGCTTGTGATGGGACATTTATACACGCTTATATTATAATGCAAGGCTGGGCAAGTTAATGATTTTTTTTAACTCAGTTAAGTTAAGTTAATATGCACCAATAACAAAAAGTTAAAAGTTAAAAGTTAATTTAATTTTAGGTTAACTCAGTTAAGTTAAAAGTTAATACACATTTTTTTTTAACTTTTTATTAAGTTAAATAAATAATAATTGTAATAATTGCCTATAATTGTATAATTTACTATACGTCTATATACCTGCGTATATCTGGGCCCAACATATAGTATAAATGTAATATAATAGTTAACTGCTCGCATACTTCTTAGTTCTTACATAATATCATATCTTTTTTTATAACCGTCGGGTGAATAGGTACGTGGGCAAAGATATACTGCACGAGTGAATATTATTTTTTATTATATTTTGTGATACTGAAATAAGGTCGTCCAGATTTTCGTGAAAAATAATAGCGTCGTCAAACGATAAAATAATCTGAACTAACCTCGCGCGAACGATACAAAGACAAATAAAATATTGTTTACAGATTAATTTAACAGACAATGATTTGAAGTATTTTTAAACAAAAAAAATAAAATATCGTATTGGCCACGGTTTTGAATGTCAACTGCTGTAGTTTTGCAATTTCAAGTTTGCATATAATTTATATTTAATATTCAAGTTTTTTCCACATAAAATTGTAAGTTAATTCATCCATTATAGATGTGTAAAATAGCTATACCTAATATAATATTAAATAAGTTGTATAAACAATCCAATCTGCATAAATCTTAAACCTGTCAACAGCAAATGTCAATACTATATATTTTTAGAGTTTGGAATAACGAATATAGGTATGTTGTCCTAGACATTTGCTTTGCAGTTAGCTGAACTTTCCCCCCTATTTTTTTTATGTAAAACTACTTCTATAGACTATAGTGTAGTAAAGAATTAAAATATTATCTTATTTTAAATTTTTTTCGAATCTGCAGGTTGCAGACGAATCGGTTAAAGTACGTTTTAGAAATCGGATGAACATTGAACACAAGCAATTAATCATTTCCGGTTCAAACTTTTTTTTATATAGCGATATACAATACTATTATACGAGGTATGTATGATACGCATGCTATACAATTATTTTATTCCTACATGTTGTAAAAAAATATACAGGTATTAGTTAGTATATTATCTGCAGATATTTGATATTTAAGAACTGAAACTACATGATTTTAAATTTTAATTATTTCTAGTCACTATTGGCATATCATAATTGGTAGCTTTACTCTAAAATAGTTATTGTATTTAACAACTATTATTGTGGTTTTTAAAATGTTTTCTGAAATTATTAAGCCATTTTAAAAATGGTCATTAGTTGTATAACGTGTGTTCAATTTCCGATAATTTAGGGTACTGCGAAGTTCAATACCTGTTCATAACCTACGGAAATATATGAAATATAGATGTCAAAAAAACATTTTGAAAAAAGTTGGACAAAAAGTCCAGATTATTATTTTTATTTCGGACAAATAGTTATTGTTGGATGAAAAGTCCAAAAATACAAAATTGTCTATTAAATTGTAATTAATAATTAATAATTTTATTAAACAATATTAATACATTATACTTCCTTATAGACTACAGCTTACAAAATATATTATAATTACATCCACCTTCAAATTTAAAATAATGGTCAATATAAAAGTACCTAAATATATAAGTAAGTAATAAGTATTAGGTACGTCAATAATACAAAAGTCGATCACTATTCACTACAATAATAATAATATAAAATAAGTTACGTTTTAAAAAATAGTCAATATAAACATCGATTAGGTATTGATTTTTTATTTTGATTTTTATTACAGTGATTAAAGTAATTAATTTTACTATTATATTAGGCATTAGTACCGTAGTAGGTTTAATTAATTTTACAGTATGTAGTTTTGACCAAAATTGAAATTAAGGTGTGTGTAAAAAATGATTGTGTTTATATATTTTCACACTGTTTGGTTAGGTACAGTATGAACTATGAACTATTCAAGAGAATCATTGTTTTAAATTTTCAATCTTTAGCTCTAAAAATTAAATATTTTATTATTTTTTAACTACAGAATAATTTAAAATACCTACTTGTTTGTACTCTAGTATGTTTAGAGCCGTTTTTTTACGCTTATCGTAATTTTTTACAAGGAGTGTTTTTGTTGGGATATTATCATTACAAGTCTCACACTCACACACACATACACTCGATTATGTAATAATAAAACTATCATCGCCCATCGGTTAACATACTCATTAAGTGTAAGCGGGATACGACATCCCGGTAAAATGTCGGCCGTTTATATCAGAGTTGGTGTATTTTTTCATTTTTGAATAAAAAAAACCTCCCATATTTACTTGGATTTTCACTGTTTTAAACACATGTTTAATAATTTTAAACAATTAACACTACGTTTAAAACAACTTGTATTAAATATGTTTAAAACAACTTGTATTAAACATGTTTAAAACATACATTTAAAACATCGTGTTTTTAACGAATCGCGAAAAAAGTCCCTATAAAAAAGAATGAAAATATATCAAAACTGCAGTATAAATAATATATGTTAAAATTGCATTGAAAAATATATTTAAGTTACACAACAAAATCATATAATATCATAAATAATGTATAATTGTTAATTACTAACTTAAATCACATATTAAAATATATAATAAAATAACATTTAATTGACAAGCAGCCACCATCGAATACGCCATAGAAACTTATATTAATTATGTACAAAATTGTCTTAATATCATAGAAATAAGTTCTCAATGTGAAAGCTTATAATAATTGTATCACAATGGCCTGTCGTCGAAGGTAATTTTGTTAATAAAATAAAAAAAGCGGGTAAGTGGATGTCGCTCTGCTGCACAGTAGGTTACAAGTTGGTAACTGTATAATGGGTTGTTTTAAATTTGAATTCAATGATATCATATCATTCAATCATTGTATACGAAAATTTGAGTGCCTTTGTACTCACGAATGATGTGTAAACATCTTAGCTGTAGTACGACTTTGATTTTTGGAATATAATGTCATGGTTTGAGTGGGAATTTGTATAATACCTACATATTATATGATACAAACACGGTTTCGCGCGTATACGTAAACGAGAATAATAAATAATATTAATAATAATAATGAATCGGCCGACGACTGTACCAGAGAGCGTTCGCACCTACCAGACTCGTGAAAATAACAAAGAAAATAATAGATAAGCAACTCGCCTGGTTTATTGGTTCTGCGATTTTAGGCCGGGGCTATAATATTATACACGTCGTTTTTTGCCGCCCCGAAAAACGCGGCGTATTACGCCCGTCGTGTATAGCTGCAATAAGCTGCTCCGATTTAAACCAATGCGTTTTTAAGGGGCCTGCACGCGACCGGTTTTTTTGCTCAAAAACATGCCTTACAGGAAAAACTCTCACGCCTCGTAGATTGGTCCGATTTCCGTAATTTTTTTTTTGTTAGATAGAGGAAGACTTCTTACAGGGCGCATTGGACTTGGATTTTCAACATTATTTTTCTAAGTCTTATGTTACAAGTTTGAATTTAATCAATTTTTACAACTTTTTAGTTTTTGTATTATTTTTTGTTTTTAGCCACGTAATCAAAAATCGAAGTCCAATGCGCCCTGTAAAAAATATTCCTCTATCTAACAAAAAAAAAATTACGGAAATCGGACCAATCTACGAGGTGTGAGAGTTTTTCCTGTAAATTGTGTTTTGACCGATATAATACACCCTATCAACCCCCCCTAAATAGGTATTGGGTAGTAGATTAGTGGAAAAGTCTTATAATTGAGGTGGCAACTAAAATATAAAATTTAATTTTCAAATTTTATAGAATTGCGGAAAATTTGAAAAATCGCGAGCAGGCCCCTTAATTCGACGGAAAACGCCGTCGGAATACGCCGTGTATAGCTCTATGGCGACGACACACACACACACACTCAAGCAGTCACATCTACATGACTTACGCCTGACGCTCGATTCCCCAAGAAAGTCGTAGGTACTCCAAACCGATAGCATAGATGTTTACACATCAAAAATTAACTTAAACTTAAATCAGTGGCGGCGCCAGGGGTGGGCCAGGGTGGGCCCGGGCCCACCTTAAAAAGTCCCAGGCCCCCCTGTGGCCCACCCCAAAAATTAAATTTAATCATATTAGAATACTAAAAAATATCTCATCAATAAATTATGATTAAAATTAAAAAGTGTTTACATGAATATATTTTTGTTAGGAAATAAATACTATTAATACAATACATGTTTACAAATCATTGTTTTAGTAAGTTTACACGATGAAGACGTGTAAAAAAAAATTGGAAGTTGACCCTCCCCCTTACTCCTTACCCCTCTGCGCAATTGCCTGTCATCGATATTGTTTATATATATATATCAAGTCAACAATTTGGCCCTCCCTAAAAAATTTGGGCCCCAAGCCTGGCCCACCTGGTATTAAAGTTCTGGCGCCGCCACTGACTTAAATCACATAATAAAATATATAATACAAAACAATAATAATATTTTAAAAATATTTATTTAGGTACACCTACATCGTACCTATATTGTGACTTACGGCTGTTATAAAATCTAACACATATAATAATATGTACAAGCATTTTATACGATAAAACTATTTCCACGGGTTATGATAGTTAGGTATTGTGGTAGATAACAAATATATATAGGTATGTTCAATCATTTTATACATTATACGCTAAAATATAAAGCACAACTGTAGAACAGTACAAGAATAAGATTTTCAGTAAATTTCAAACTATAAACTTTTTTCCGGGACATTTTTTTCCTGGCGTGGGACTTTTATTACCGAGACTTTTTTTAATAGGACTTTTTTTTTCGATTACCGTTTTAAACATAACAACTCTGTTTTATACACACAAAATCACTCTGAATGATGGACGGACGGAATAGTCGCTCTAGCACAAACGCACGAGGTTTTTACACGTAGGCACGTATTATTAATTATTATTGTTATATTATATATACATATATTATACAGTGTCGGTGTATCTGTCACTGCAGAATATATTGTTCCGGGGCAAATGCAACCGTTACATGTATAGCTGAGCCCTATTTAAAATAACATCAAAAGAGAGCTTGTATATTATGTATACCCATATGGGAAATGGCGAAGGGTATATTATAACTTATAAGATTTATATTATTATATATACCTAGGATCTAACTGGAAGACCCGACGAAAAAAAAAGATGATGCTACTTTAAACGTATGACAAAAACTGTGAAAATCATATGGTTAATAAACAATCGGAGAAAGATATTCATGTTAGGTTATACCTAACCATTCAGAAACTGACGAAAACTAGTCGTGAAAAAAAGTATTCTAATAGCATTAAAATATGTATTCTGAATATATTTTTTAAGAACTATTCGAATACGTATTTTTAGTACCTATTAATTCTCATTTATTCGAATATGTATGTATTTTGAATACAAAATAAAAGTATTCTTTACAAGACTGCTTATCAGTGTAAAATAATATACTCCCATCGGCCGTCGTATAACTTGTAGTTACTTGACTGAAGATGGAGATGGCCGATTAAGTGATAAATGAAACTCGTAGTTCAAAGGTGTAACAACGAATTCTACACTACAGTTTATCGTCGGCCATCGGTTTAATTATTTAGAGATGTAAAATGTACGTACATTTTTTTTTTGGTAATTTTCCGAGAAAAATGTACGTCAATTTGGTAAATTTTGATAATTTTGGTATGTTACCATAGGAACACCCCCAAAAGAGTTTCGCATTTGTCGCATTTCCATGAACTTATAATTATGGTAACATTAATTTTTTTATTTACTGGATAGTATGATGTTCAATTGAACAAGGTGGTCGTTATTTTTAATTTTTTTAAATTTAGTGACTGGGGTTCTGGTTCTAATATATCTGTTAAAAATAATAAAAATTATGTATAGAACATTTAAAAATAATCAGAGAAGTTTAACCGGTGCCCAAAGCCTAGAAAAGTTTAACATTACTAATATTTTAAACGTGGTTTATTATCTATATCGGTGATAAAATCAAATTTATAATAATTGCGATAATAATTGATCGTATCAGATATTCTTGTGGTGTATTCGTATGTTTATTGTTAAGTAGTATAGGTATACTACACTATCAGTGGTTGTGGACGTTTTACATTTTATATTTTTATAATATAAACTATTCCATTTTATTAATATGTTATGACTGATGAACACTGGCCCCGTGAAGCCGTTTAATTTGAGGTGCCACATGCTAATTTATTTCGGTAAAAAAATAATTGGTAAATTTATCGGTAATTTAAAAATTTACCGAGTTTACATCTCTATAATTATTATATTATTATTTGGTACCTATATCCAGAACGAGATTACCAAGTTTGCCGTCGAAGACCATATGAGTATATATGACTTAGTATAAAATATTGTACTAAGACTGGGAGTGATAACCCAAACATGTTTTTATTTATATTTACTAAAATATTTATTCATTAATATTTATTATTTATGTACACCTCTGAAATGTATTATTAAAGATCATTGATCGTTATAATAAAAAAGCCTTTGGGTGGTTTAAAAAAAACCTATATATTTTAGACACAACTAGTTGTAGTCTTGTAGTAAACAAAAATAAGTTAAAACTAGTTTTAGATTTGTAGTAAACAAAAATAAGTTAAAACTAGTTGATGGTCTTAGTTAATTCTAGTTTAACTAGTTAGAACCAGAAGTGACTTAAGGGATTTTGGAAACTAGTTTTGATGGATTTCGGATTTCAGGTTTTAATTTTTTTTAATTTTTTTTTTTCATTGATCATTAAATTGTTCGACATCTAGGTCATTACCCGGTACAATGGTTTTGTGTTAGGTTAGGTGTTACTTACATTATTATTTATTTTTAAATTAAATTATATAACCAAGGCTTATGATTCCGTATAGAGGCATAAAATACTAATTATATTAAGTAAAATTTTAACAAATGACAACATGTTCAAATATATAACAAACTTCCTAAAAGAAAGACAATTTCAGGTCAAAGTATATCCAACACCTTATCCAATACGTTCTATCAAGAAAACGGTATTCCACAAGTATCATCTCTGACAGTTACGTTATTTCTCTTGGCTATTAATGACATCTTTGAAACAATGCAACTTCCCGTAAACGCCAACTTATTTGCCGACGACTTCAACATACTATGCAGAAGCAATGACCAAAAACAGTGCAAGAGTTTCTCTAAAAAAGTTCGAACAGTAAAGGAGCACACAACACAAAAAAAAATTGTTTTTAATTTGAAAGAATGTTCAATTCTGAGAATAATGGTATAGGTACCCACATTATTCAATAAGTACTGAGTAAATTGAAAAAAGACGCGTGACGTCATCGTAATTGCCTATCTTAAACGTGTAAAAGTTCCTTGCTTCACACAACGATTTACCAACCTAAAAGTTTTATTTTTGAAATTTAATTTACATACAAATGTGTGGTTCTATGTGTTTAAGGCGATAAAAGTATCAGCAATTTTAGTTTTTTAAATATTAATAATAATTCTTTAAAGTGATGTGTTTGAATTTTTATTTTAAATTTAAATGACCATGACGCGCCGTTTAACAAAAACATTACTTTAAAGAATTTAAATATTTAAAAACTAAACGTTATATTCAATTTATGATACTTTCATCGTCTTAAACATATAAAATCACACATTTATGCGTTAACTAAATTTCAAAAATACAATGTTTAGATTGGTAAATCTTTGTGTGAAGGGAGGAACTTTTAAACGTTTGAGATAGGCAATTACGATGAGCCGGGCCCAATGACGTTAAGCGGCTATTCTAAATTTCTTAAGAGGACGATATACCAGCATGCGTTGTCTCTGTCTTACAAATGTACAAATGTCTTACAAATATGAACTACAAATGCCTTACAAATGTATTTTGCGTGGGATAGAACCACTCCCTCGGTATTTATAGTAAAATTACCAAAATTCCACTACTCATAGGGAACAACTTTATCTGTGTCGTAGAGTTTTGGTTATTTGGATAACATGAATAAAATTAAAGTTATCAGTTGGAGAACATTAGGATTTTTTTTTGTTTTTTTCATTTAATTATTAATAATTATTGGTAAATGCTATCAAAAAAAATAAAACTCTACGACACAGATAAAGTTGTTCCTTATTCGTTGTGGAATTTCGGTAATTCTACTATAAATACCGAAGGAGTGGTTCTGTGCAAAACAGTTTTTTCCTATGTTGTACATTTGTAAGACGAAGACAACGCATGCGGGTATAACGTCCTCTTAATGTCTCTTAAGGGGATTCGTTAAAGTGATTTTCTGTTTTTGTCTAACACACGCTCTACATAAGATATTTGGGTTCTTTGCCAAACATACCAATTTATTTAATGAAGCGATAAGAATTCTAAAAACATATTTGAATATGTCGTCAAGTCTACTTGAAATCAAATTAGGTACCCACATTTTTGATTTTTTGATTTTAACTTCTTCAAAAAATTGAAATACGTATATTTATAAATACTCTTTTAGATTCTGAGTGGAACGATGAATGTATTGATTTTACAACGATGTGTGATTTTTTTTTTAATTTTTAATTTTTTTTTGTGTCTGTCATCACCTTTTAGGACAGTAAAAGTGCTTGGATTTTCTTCAAAAGTATCTTTTCTGATAGGAAAGTGAATCTAGTTGGTACTTTGGGGGTTAGTAAAAACTTCCTAGTAATTTTCAAAAGCGCAGTGAAAAACAAAAGAAAAATTAAGGAAAAACGGGAATTTTTACGCAAATCTGCTTTTGAGAAAATTATTTGGTTTTTGGTGTAACTTTAAAACAAATGACCGTAGATAAGTGAAATTTTCACTGGTTGTTTATAATCGCATTTTCTTTTTTGCGTTCCCGTTTTCTCTAGTAATACTCGTTTTTACCTAGCTGTATAACCGCTGTGGAAAAAGCTATAGGTAAAAACGAGTATTACTAGAGAAAACGGGAACGACCACGACGTGGCGCAAGACACAGAAAAGAGCCGATGCACGAAACGGTTCAACAAACGAGAGGACAAAAAAATGTCTGCCGGGCGAACGCCAAAAAAAGGCGAGCCTAAACGGAGGATTTGTTCTAAGTGTCCGGCGAACAAAACGGCGTCTAGCTGGACACAAAAGATCTGTGAACTCAGGACAAAAGCTCACCTTGGCGTATTACACAGGCGTAATAAAGGCGAGAGGGGAGGGAGCCAAGACTACAGCGACGTTTAAAAGCCACCGTGGAATTAATAGTCAATGATCTGCAGTAGCTGACAGAGGTTACTTCTGCCCTGCGGTCAGAATTCTAGCCCTGGATCAAAAGAAGTGTTTATGTAAAAAGATGATACCTACCTATAAATTATAAAATATATGGCTATATTTCCGTAATCTTGTGTACCTACATTTAGTATTTATACTAATAAACATTATTATTGTTATGTAATTTATTTGCTTTTATTTGATATTATTGAATTTTTAAGCTTTTCATCGATGACCAAAAAAATGTAACAACAAGTTACATCGAAAAAATCAAAAACCCTGCGATTTTACGAGAAAAACGATGTGTAATAAAGCTCTCTGCGGATTTGAATTTCTCCAATTTGCTTAGTAATTTTATATTTTTCCTTAGAATGTTCTATATTAGAGTATAGTTTTGCCATTTAGAATTCTTGTCAATCTTGCTGTGAGTGCAGAGTGGCGCTCATTCAGATTGTATTGTTATCAGTATTATGTATATTCTATAATAATATTAGCTAACTAGCTAACAAAATATATATTATGCTATACATTATACATATATCATATGTTATTGTACAGAGCCCACTATAGGGCATAATATATTATCAATAGAAATAAAGTACCTATTTGTAACGTGTTCAAGACGAGTACCCTATACTAGTTAATATATAATGTTATATAATATGACAATTTATTGGATATTAAATATTAATTTTAATGTAAGACACTAATTACTTCATAAGCTTTGAACGTTTTTTACACCATTTTAAGTCACTAAAAACAACAATTTCTTAAAAATTAAAATATTTATAAGTGTTAGGAACCAGGTACTAGGTAGTAAATTACTTGTCCAAAATTGGATTTTTATAGATCAAATACTCATAATAATTCAAATAATATTAATATTAGATATTTCTTTTGTTTTTTACGGTGTTTATGAAAACTACTGGGATATTTTTACTTTTGACCCCCCAAAGTACTAACCAGATTGATTCAATTTATTGTCAGAAAAGATACTGTTGAAGAAAATCCAAGCATTTTTACTGTCCTATACGTAATATGTGTGTGTGTTAATGTGTTATGTACTTATGTATGACTACCCTGCCAGAAATTTTGCGAAATCCTTATAAAATACATCTAAACGTTCGTAATTATCCATCTAATGGAATTTTGGTACTTTGAGGGGGTAAAAAGTATAATTTTTTTAGTAGTTTTCAAAAACTCCGTGACACACAATCTGTTTTTGAAAAAAATAATTTTGGTTTTGGTGCAACTCTAAAAGAAATGAACATACATGAAATTTTCACTGGTTATTTATATTTGCATTTTATATACACGATAACATTTTCAAAATATTTTGATTTATTTTGAACTGTTTAGGAACATTTTCATTTTCCATATTTTTTTAGTTTTTTTTCTAAAAATATCAATAACATTTTATTTGCCGGTTAAAAAAGCTTGAAAATTAAATAGAAGGCTATTAGTATATTGTTTCAAAGGCAAATGAAAAATATTAAAAATCCTTAGTCACAATTTTTTTTTATAAGCATTTAAAGTTCAAAAATTTACAAAATATGGAAAAATCACGAAAATTATCAAATTATTTTGAGTTAAGAATTCGTAAAAATTTTTCTTTTTAAATCTAGGGTTTTCAAATGTAATACAGGATTCCTTATAAGATTATCTACCTTTATCAAAAAAAAAATGTGTATAAGAAAGTCATATTAAATTTTTATGACCGTTTGAAATTCAAATTTTTACAACACTGGATATTCACTCGATTTCTTATGTAGCAATTTCCTTATTTTAAATTGGTTGTAAATTACTTGTTGTAATTCAAAAATGAACTGTAGATACATGAAAATTTCCCTGAATGTTATACTAGCAGTTCCTTTACACCATACAATTTTTAAAATATTTTGACGCTTTTTGAGCTGTTTACGGACATTTTCAGTTTTAAATTTTTTTAGTTTTTTTTTCTACAGGTAAATATCAATAAAGTTTTATCTGTTGGGCCAAAAAGTGTAAAAATTTAATACAAGGCTTCTGATATATTGTTACAATATCAGTTGAAAAATATTATAAATACATGGGAACAATTTTTTTTTATAAGCATTTTAAGATCGAATTTTGACAAAATGTATGAAATTTAAATTTGAATAATTATTTTGTAGTTAAATATTTTTAAAATGTTCAACTTTTATATCTAAGGATTGAAAATTTAAAACAAGATTCCACGTAAGTAGTTAATTCTGTAACCAAAAAATCTAAAAAATACATAGATACAGTTTATTTTTATAGTAATTTTAAGTTCAAATTTATACGAAATTACATAATGAAAAACCTAGATAACTATTTTAGTTATTTTGTTGTGATTGTATAATATTATTCGTGGGTACTTGAAACTTCTAAAGTACACTATTATATATCTATGATAGTATCAGGGTTTGTTGTTGATGTATAACGCGTTATAAGTACCTAATGGATATTGTGATATGATTAATTTAGAATTTATTATTTTTCAATTTTTTTTTTAATACCATAGATAAGTATATAATTTGTCTTATACCTAGACTGACATCCGTCTCAGCTCAGAATCGTTTTTCTTGTACAATGATATTATATCATTGAATTCAAATTTAATACCATCCATTATACAGTGACCCCCTTGTAACCTACTGTACAGCAGATCCCCTTTTTTAATATGACATTTTTAGATATTTGGAGGATAATATAAAAAATGTGGGGAATTCGATTTCAAGTATACTTGACAACCAATTCAAATCTGTTTTCAGAATTCTTATCGGTTCATTAGATCAATTGGTATGTTTGGCAAAAAAGTAAAAACACCTCTAAAATACTATGCCGCACGTGTGTTAGACAAAAACAGAAAATCACGGTATCAAATTCCCTTAAAGCAATCATTTATTTTTACATCGTATTTCACCAAATCATTTAATATGGCCATAGCTAAAATAATTTAACATTTAAAAAATATTTAAAGAACATTATTCAAGGGGTTAAAAAACATTGATGAAATAGATTTATAGATAGACATTAAGTAGATATTATTCCATTAAAAACGCATTTAATGGTGTGTATTTTTAACTTTTATGTCCATACATTTTTAAATTATAAAACTAATATTATTTTAATGAGATTCAAATGATTGATAGTTCATTAAAATATTACACTTCCTAAAAATAATGTTCGTAATCTGATACATATATGACACATCCAACTAGAGTAGCTATCTTCAATACCAATACGTACTAATAATAGTATGGTGTTTAAAAAATATTTATAATAATGATTGAATTGTTGGCACATTGTTTATCGATTATTAAAATGTAGCTATGTAATGAGATTGCAATGTGTCAATGTATTACATTGTATTACAGTGTTGGAAAAGTTCCTTTTAAAAAGGAGCTCGTTCCCGTTCCTAGTTCCTGTTGTAAAAAAGGAACTCGTTCCCGTTTTCCGTTCGGAACCCTGGGTTACATGAGCCATGGGATAAACTTTTTTATATTAAGTTTATTATAATGTGTATAAGAATCCACAGCTGATAGTAAAGTATACATTTATTTGATTTATTATATTATATTTATTATATATACTATATAGCTTATATACCTACATATATAACTTAGCTATTGATATAATTGTATTATATTAATAATACAATATGCGTTAGAATAAACTATGTGTGGCAGTCACGGTATCCGGAGAGGAAGGCCGCCATCCCCCACTCGGACATGGCAGATACCAACGGTTGCCCACTTCAAAATTCTGCCAAACACAAACCCTACAACCACCACAATACAACCTTACAAACAGCTAATGGCCATAGATGCCGGGCTTACAGATAGAATAATATTATAATATAAGCTATTTAATGTTATTATAGACTATATATATACTGCTTTGATGACTTACCTATATTGTATATTTGAACGTTGAAACCAACCAATATGTGGTAACATGTCGAGTATTCTTTCTTTTTCAGCCACTGTAAAAAAACTGTTCCTATAGGCTTATAACTTATAAGCTATAACTGCTTATAAGCCCCTTTCATATAGCTTTATAAAATAAACAATAAAGTAACACTTATAAACGTATAATATTAAGCTCAAGTGCCCATAAGTCCACATCTAAAAATGACGAGGCAGGTATAAGTGATTTGACAGTTGAAACATCTAGTTTAGGTAGGTACCTATATATTATTAATATTACTAAGTAGATGATTAACACTTCGGCGTGAGATTCATATTATGGTCATATACTTATATGACATATAAGTTTTTCTCTAATCGCAATGTATTATACATAGAACAAAACATTGATAAATACAATAAAGTATTATTCTTTTTTTAAATCATTATACATTATTTTTAAGAGGACGCCACACCCGCATGTGTTGTCTCCGTCTTACAAATGTACAACATAGCAAAAACTCTTTTGCGAGGGACAACTTTTCTCGCACCATATTTGTTGTAGAACTACCAAATTTTCACAGCACTTAAAGAAGAACTTTATCTGTGCAACAGCGTGCTCTTTTTTCAATAACATATATACAATACAAGTTATTTGCTTCTAAACATTTGGTTTTTTAATTTGCTTATAAAAAATGATTGGATGGTGCTATTGAAAAAAAGAGCACGCTGTTGCACAGATAAAGTTCTTCTTTAAGTGCTGTGAAAATTTGGTAGTTCTACAACAAATATGGTGCGAGAAAAGTTGTCCCTCGCAAAAGAGTTTTTGCTATGTTGTACATTTGTAAGACGGAGACAACACATGCGGGTGTGGCGTCTTCTTAATGAATATTTTTCAAAACGCTAATGAGATTCACTCAAAATAAATATCCTTTACAAAACTTAAACATTATTAAAAGGATTTTTTATTTATTTTCTGTGAATATATATTTTTTACTACCTAGTGAAAAATCATCGGTATAACGTTCCGAGGGCTGGTCCAGAATATATGTACGGAGGGGCACTTAAGTTAAAAACATATTTATGATGCTGACTTTTATAATTAATGAAAAATTGAATTATATTTTTTTTTTTTGTGAACGGTGGGCACTTGATTATTGGCGTTGTCTTATAATAACAATTAATATTATGTAATAATGAGTGTCTTACAGAATTACTAATCTCCATTAGGTAGGTATTGCAAGGGAACATAACATTATCTTTAAACAAGCATTATATGAACATTGAAGTGTTATTTTTTTTTTTTTTTGGTCCTTTGACTGACCCCAAATTATTCAATTACTACCAGTTGTTATTAAATAAGTACTGCTTGTGTTTCTTGTAAATCAACGCGGCCAATGCTGACAGAGACCAAAATGCTGTAATTTCGTTGATACAAAATAAACGATTAAGCAATTTCCACCAGATATTGTGTTTGAAATGAAAAAAATGTAATTTTTAAAAATATAACTACAGTACCTATGCAGGGCGAAAATAGTGAACTCAGATAATCAAATTTTGCAGCCTCTAACAATATAATATTATCAGTATTTTGAAAATACCGCACTCTTACTTAAGTGCTGCTTAAGTGTCGCCTTAGACGTGAGCTTGTCACCTACCAATAATTGAGCCTATGGCTATATTGCAGCAGTATACGTGGGCTTATAATACTCGAATGTCTTACTTTAGAGGTTATCTAGTATTAAAATGTCAATTAGAAGCGAAAAACACCTAATCAGAAATTCGGGTGGGCCGGAATCATTTTGTATTAATGTATTATACGTTATTTCACCTTGTAAAATAGATATAGTCTGCGAGAAGAGGGCATGCAGATGATTTTTCATGATGTGAGCTGGGGGACGGTTTTTTTCGTTACTTGTTTTTGTGCAGACGAATACGCTTGTTATACCTATAGGCTATTATTGTATTTAATAAATAATATTTTAATAATACGCAATTATATACAGGTTTTTTACATAAGTATAAGTATTTTAATATTTAATATATTATATTTAATATTTTTAACTGCTGTTGAAACAATATATCAGGAGTCTTCTATTAAATATCATGCTTTTTGACTCGACAAATAAAATGTTATTGACATTTAAAGAAAAAAAAACTTAAAATTCAAAATGTCCATAATAACAGCTCAAAACAAGTTAAAATATTTTGAAAATTTTATCAAGTATGAGAATTGATAATAAATATATGGTATAAATTTCAAGTATTTACGGTTATTCATTTTTGAATTACAACAAAATAAGAAAATTGCAAGGTATTTAAGAAATCGAGTAAATATCGAATGTTATGAAAATTTGAACTTCGAACGTTCATAAAAATTAGACATTTATTTTTGATAAAGGTAGACAAACTTATGAGGAATCTTGTATTCATATTTCAAATCTAAGATTTATAAAGACATTTTTTTATGCATTTCTAACTCAAAAAAAATTTGCACATTTTCGTGATTTTTATGTATTTTGTCAAAATTTGAGCCTTGTATTAAATGTAAAGTTTTTTGAACTAACTATAAGCTATTATTATTTAATTGACATTTATTTTTAAAAAAACTTAAAAAATTGGAAACTGAAAAAGTCAAAAAGGGATAATGTACGTAAACAGCTCAAAAAAGGGGACATATTTATGGTATATAGAAAATGATAATATAAACAATCAGTGAAACTGTCATTCATTGACGGTCATTTGTTTTAAAGTTACACCGCAAAAACCATAATTGATTTTGTCGAAAACCGATTTTGCGTAAAAATTCCTATTTTTCTTTAATTTTTGTTTTGTTTTCCGGGTTTTTTGAAAAACTACTGGGTACTTTGACTCCCCGAATGCACTGCCCAGATTCAATTTTCCTTCGTACAAGTAACTAAAGTTGAAAATCAAAGCACTATTTCAACGGTATACGGAAAAAAAAAACCAAGGAAAAAAAAACCACGGAAAAAAAAAACCAAAGTGATAATATAATCAAAATTTTTTGAAACAAAAGGTTGAGTTATCTTAGTTGTAGTTCTCAGAATAGCCGGACAATTAAGTGAACTTTTTTTTTGTTCATCCCCATGTATAATATTGTATTCTGGCATATTTTAAAGTATACATATTATGACCTTTGTGACAAATCTTATCTGCACCCTTATTTGATTTAATAATTTCAATAATTTCCATATTTTACACTATTAAATCCAGAACTTTAAAAAAAAAACAATTTGCAAAATAAGAACACAATACAATAAACTAGCAAAATCAAAGTCAGCACAATGATCAATAGTGTATTTTTAATTTTTATATGATCTTCATGTTCCCCCTATTTCAACTATAAATCTTGACAGATTGACAGATTAACTTGTCAAACTTGTCTGATTATATTGTTGAGTTATTTTGATTTTTGAAACCAATATAGTATATGTACAGGAAATTTCTCAAACTAAAATGTATGTAATAGCAAATTAAACTAATATTTTTATATACATAGTGATCGTAACTTATATTCTATTAATCATTTACTTATGCTCATTTGTATACATTTTTCTCAATAAAAATATAATTATAATTAATTGTATAATATTTGAATGTATATTTAATCAACACATAATTTTTATAATATTGATAACACAGCATATAGATTGTATATTATATTTTGTGTTAATGCTAATTCTCTGATTATATTATCACTTTGGTTTTTTTTTCCGTTGGTTTTTTTTCTTTTGGTTTTTTTCACTGTTGGTTTTTTTATTTTGGTTTTTTTTTCTGTGGTTATTTTTCCTTGGTTTTTTTTCCGGGATTCATTTCGACCACTTATTGTATACCCAGACACAAAAAAAAATACACATCATTGTAAAATCAATTTATTGTGTCGCTCAGAATCTAAAAAAAATTTAATTAAAATCAATAATATCTCATTGCTATAAATATCGTAATTTTCCGGTATATTTTTTTGATGGAGGTAAATAAACTTGTTGGGAATCTTCTTATACAATTTCTGATGTTGGTTAAGAAAAGAAAAATGTTTGCATTTATAACTGAAAAATAATTTACAAAATTGATCATGGTTAGGTATAAATAATGGGTTGCTAATTTACCACTGATTATATTATTGAATACATTAAAATATATCGTAAAAATTAAAAGTTTAAACGCTCACAAAAAATTAATGTTCCTTTTCAGTACTTTTGTTTTGTAACAGGTAGAAAAAATTATATGGAATCTTCTAATAAAATTTTTATTCTGAGATATGAAAAAATGCCCGAAAATAGCACTGACCTTTTAAATAAACGTGACGTAGGTACCTATAGGCATATATTATTCGATAACATTTATTGAACTCTAATGTCACTGCTTTAGTAAGTTCCAGACCATTAACCGGTATTCTCCATGGTAAACAACTTATTGTTTCAAAATTCTTGTGTAGCTGTAGATTCTTGAACTCTTAACAATTATTATGGTAATAAGTAGGACTGTGAATTTAATGCACTAAAAAACCTAAAAGAATACATTAAAAATGTCAAAAAAATGCAATAAAATATGCACCTACAATGCAATATATATGCACTTAAAATACAAAAAAAAAGGAATATAAAATTCATTTAAAATGGTTTTTAATTTAATTTTTATATTCTTATTAATATTAGGTACAGGATATTAAACATGGTACGTATAAAAAGTGTTTGTTTATTTAAAAAAAAGTAATATAAATGTTGATTTAATTTGAATTTACATTAGCATTAAGTTAATGCTATTCACCTGAAACATTTAAAAAAAAATTTTTTTTGTATTTATTTTGTTAAAATAATAAAACAAACTTAAAGATATTTATTTCCGGGTACCTTATTTATCTTTAGTATTTACTGTAGCATTGGACAACAAGTGCTCGTTTGATGTTCTAAAATAAAAATGACTGCCGATTGTCTGTCAACAATTTTTTAAATGCCGAAAAACTCCTTTCAACACCTACAGACTTAATAGGAGAATATCGCATTAAAGCCATGTCATCAAAGCTGACTTCATCTGGGAGAGACGTTCTGGACAGTTCAGTTAACTACAGAATTTTACAGCCTGTGTAAAAAAAAAAATGTTTTCAAACCAGTAAATTGACGGAATTTGATTAAAAATACTAGAAAATGAACTAAAAAAGTAAAATAAGACCTAAAAATGCAAAAATATGCAAAATAAAAGTTTCATAGATAGATTCGTAGTTACATAATTCAAATTATGTACTAACAAAGCTATGTTGTACAATTACCAAAAAAAAATTCACTTTCCTATAAATTCACAGCCCTAGTAATAGGTATTATGGTATTTCCCATTACACATTATTTGTGTCGATGTTGTGACTCGTTTTTGCAATGCAAATTACTGGTACCCATTGGTTAGATAATAACAATATTATAAGCAGATAAATTCACCAAGCATGCTCTCCCCCGTTTATCCATTAATAAAGCATTTCTTCATATTATTATTTCTATATTTACAAACTATAATAATATATTAAATATGTAAAGAATATATTTTAAAATTTACCAAGATTTTATATTATTTTTGAGGAGTCCTGTGGTCAGTGCTATAGTAAGCAAGACGTAAATTTCATATTTGTCTCACCAGAATGAATTCATTTTTGAAAAAACATTGTATTTGCAATTTGCATACTTACCAATTTTTCTAAAATTATCTGTAATTTTTCGGTAAAAGTATGAACAACTTGTATTAAATTTTCTATCTTATACACATTTAATATTTTGTAAGTTTTGTACAAATTAACTGTGGTTTTGACGAAATTTGATCTTTAAATTCTTATAAAAAATAACCATGATCATGTATCGTTAATATTTTAGCTATAATAAAAACTTAAGTATTACATTTTTAAGCTCTTTGACGGATAAATAATTTTTAATTGACATTTATAGAAAAAAAAAATTTAACTAATCAAATACAATCCAAGTGAGTACGCTATAACCAAGCTGGTTACCAAACAGTTTTAATAATAGTTCGTTTTTTTTCTCCAATTATTTAAAAAAGCACTGAGCATTTTCAATTTCGACCTCCTAAAAGTACCAGCTAGATCCAGTTTTCTTCCAAAAATATACATCTGGCATCGAAGTTTATGATCAGAGTGTTTTTTCTACCAGAAAAGTTGAGAAGTTACCTTAAAATACCTCAAATAAACTAGTCTGAAATTATTAGACTGGACAAAATGAAAATAAAATTGTAACTAATTTTCAAGCCCACTCCCCCCATTGAAAAATCCTGCGTACGCCACTGCCTGTGGTGATATAAGCTTTTTTTCCAAATTAAACAAGAATTCCCTCCCCCATTTTTACTATATTTTGTTATAATAATCATTTTTTTTTTAAAATGTTGGTACATCTAAATCAAATGAGTAGGTAGTTTTTGAATCATAAAACTTTTTGTAAAAATAATTGAGGATATTAGTGGTTAAAAGTTAAAACCATTATAAAATGGTTTTACATAGTATACAAAATAATTAATATAATATTAAGGAAGTCTAGTAATTATTACACTCGGACAATAACTATTACAAATTATAGAATATGTATGAATTAATATTAGGTAACTACTATAATTACCATGATTTTCTAATCATCATATCTCCTACATCTTCTTAAGGGGTCTCGCTATGGCTATTATTTAAAGGGGCAACATTTAGGCAATTTCTAATCTAGTCTTAGCCACCGGGTATCTATTCGGTAGTTGTAAATGTCAAATGATTAATACTAAAGAACGGATTTATATGCATTTAACATTTTAAAATATGCGCGTAGAAAGCACAAAAATGTGCAATCTAGTTTTTGAATATTAGTTTATTACAGCTATTTATTTATTGTAAATTTATAAAACCAAAATATTAATCATGAAAAAATCAAGCCTGGGCATTAACGAGTTAAAAAGTTAAAGTTAAGTTAAAAAGTTAATTTTATTTTAACTTCTTAACTTAACTAGGTATTTTTGGCTTTTCATTAACTTCATTGTTAACTTATTAAATTTCTTTTTTAATTAACATGAAATTAGCGATTTAGTTTTTCATTTTAAGAAGTAAGTTAAGTTAATTTATATTTTTTTTTAATTTTATTATATTTCACTATTACGTTTTCATGTCAAAAAATTTTCACCTTGAAATGTATATCATTCGAATCTAACTTATATGGAAATACTATATCAAGTATAAATACTATAGTCTATAATTTAATTATGGGTTGGAAACAAATTGAGTATTTTAGCGTTGTATAAACAAATTGACTTTTTTTGAACTTAATAAATAGTTAACAAAAAGTAGGTATTAACTTTTAACTTAACTGAGTTAACCTATGGTTAAATTAACTTATAACTTTTTGTTATTGGTGTATTTTAATATAACTTAACTGAGTTAAAAAAATCAATAATTTGCCCAGCTTTGGAAAAAATGATTACCTATATCAATAAACTACAATATTATATACAATTTTTTTTGATTATGACAAAAAATATACAATTTAATTGTTAGTTGAAAAACAATAAGTAACGATAATATTTTACATATTGATCTCGGTTAAATTATAACGACGGTTTGAAACAATGTGTTTGTACTCAGAATAACATTGTTTCACATCAACGCTTGTTAAATGTTATGGGTGCCGATTTAAAAGTTTAAGAAGAAACCCTGAAGTCAACATTCTCACCTTGATGTCTTTTGGAAAGCCTTTATTTTTGTTAATAATTTCAGAACATCTATCTTAAGGGGAAAAATGACTATAGTTGAAAATTGCCAAATAATGCAATATAAAAACTAATTTTGTAAACAATATTATGTGAACTATATTATCGATTTCGAATTATAGTATCATATTATTATTATGTCGCTTGAATCCCATAACCGATAATGGTGATATACTGCATGGTAATATTAATTACCAGCATAATTGTATACGTTAACGTTTTAGTTGTACATACACAAACATACATAATAAATTTGGTCGAGTATAAGCATAGGTAAGTACGTCACCGGGCAAGAATATTATAATGTTGCTGTGATAGATATTGTATTTAATATAAAAATATCCTACTGGGCGTCGCAGTCTTATACCATACACCGACGGCGGTTGTTCAAGTCCACTATAGGGCGGATGACGATCAGGATATTATATTTTATGCTCGGGAAATCCGCACAAAAAAATAAATATTATTTTCGTCATCGCGTCATTATATACGATATTGTCAAAAATTTTACCTGCGCGGTGTATTATATAATACGAAACGATTTTCTTACTTAAGCTTTTCGCGAAAACGTCTGCAGGTGTGTAGGTTTTTAATTTGTTTTTTTACGGCACACCATATTATTAGTCGGTGTATTATATTATTGCACAGTATTTCTTCGAGCAATTTTACATAAAAATCGAGAATAAAATATTTAGGATGTTTTCGCACTCGCCGTTGCGATGGTCGACGTCGGTTTTCATGCTGTCGACGCTGGCGTTGGCCGAGTTCGACGGTCAAGTTCATCGAAAAGACGACGGTGTATTGCAGCGGTCGTCACAATCATCGGCTCTCAACGGCTCCGGCGTGGCCTTTCTGGGTAAAGGTGCACTTGGTCCACTGAAGGATGACGACATTTACCCCGAGTCATGGATATCCGATTTGTTTTACCGAGCGTTGGTTAATTTTACTGTTCAGAACGTGGGCAGCTCCGCTTGCCAGCGACAAGTGAACATGTACGTTAGAAGCCTACAGAATCACACCGATTGGGCCGTCAGAAGTGAGTTAACACTAAATTTGTAATAAAAATATTGTAGTGTTCTAATGTATATGTTACCGGAAATGTTGACAATTCCTAAAATCGGAAGTAAATGTTATCACCGCCTAGGAATTGTCATCATTTCCGTAGTTTGTTAGGCAATGTTATCACTAGGGCCCGGAATTTGATGATCTAAAAATATATAAAAAAAAATGCATAAAATGGCATTTATTAATTTATTTTTTTTAAAAAAATGATATTAAAAATGTATAGTTTACTGTAAAAATTGATAAATATTATTTCGATACAAATTATAATTATTATAAATTAATTAAATACAACTTTATATTATAGTCCTTTACACTCTATATAGTAGACACTATCGAACTAATAATGCTGTCGAACTCAAATTAAATGAGAAACGGAGACACACGGGTAAAATTATTTTATATATCTGTGCGGAGACATGAAATTATATCAAACACGGGTTTATGTCGATTGTGATAACCGATTTTAAAGAGTATAAACAATTACAGATTTATAATGAATTATCAGGATCACTTGACAAAATTTGTTATACTTAAACCACTAAAATATACTAAACGAGCAGAAGAAATAGCATATAACTTAATGGAAATTTATACAACTTTTGGAGCGCCAACAATTCTACATTCCGATGATGGGAGAGAGTTTGTTAATAGTGTAATTAATGAATTACATAATATGTGGGGTGATGTTAAAATAGTACACTAAAAACCAAGACATAGTCAAAGTCAGGCGTCTATATAACGTGCGAACCGGGACGTGGAAGATATGTTGGCGACATGGATGGCGGAAACAAAATCAACAGATTGGCCATCTGTTAAAAAAATACTTGTTTATTTATTGATTATTTATTAAGGTGATAGTAGATTAATTAATAATTATGTTTGATAAAAGTAATATTTAAATAAGTCAGATTAAATTTAAAAAATGTAGAATCCTTGCCTACTATCGTTAGGAAATGATAACATGTACTAGGCGATGATATCATTTCCTTCCGATTTTAGGAATTGTCAACATTTACTAGGAATTGTCATCATTTCCTAAATGTCAACATTTCCGGTAACATATATACACCAATTACTCGTGACTGAGGATTCGATTTTAATTCATGGATCCCAGCTACCGAGTATGCCTCCAAAAATGTAATTATTATACCTAAACTGCACTATTGCACTAAACACTTATGTAGAAACGAGCATAACAATATTTCAAAACAAAATACATTTTAAACGTTTTTAGAAAATAAAAATTCGTATAAATTAAAAAACAAATGCCTCATCATAATAGCTTATAAATCATTGAAGTGTAAAAAAAAAATTATTTTTTGGATACAGAAATCGTTTTGATTGTAAAATCATTGACACGTTATCTTAACTTAATACTTGAAGTCTCTAATTGGGGGAGGGGTTTTATGTATTTAAAAAAAGCACCCTAACTGTAATTTTTATAAAAAGGAATTTACTATATTATACGCATATATCGTAAGAATGTAGGATGTCTACAAAATAATCTCACATTTCTGGGGTGGGGTTACCCTCCCAACCACTCAAATGATTGCGCTGTTGGTGATAGGTATTTAATATTTTTAATCAACCTATTCAATTTTAAATTATTTCATTTTTAACGAAATTTACCCATAAAATTATACGAGTGCCTAAAGTAGAAAACAATTTACTTTAACATAGCAAAACCCTTAAAATCCTTAAAATCTTTGAAATGGGCAAATTTACATTTATTTTTTAAATTCTCTGTATATATTTATTTTTATACTATACGGCTTCTATGTGTAAGTACGGAAATTGCATTTCTATAGCCTAAAAGTTAGTATAGTTTTTATAAACAATTAATACGTCGGGTAATTATAGGTATCATATTAATTATATCATTATCATAGTTGTACGACGATGAACCTATACTTTACTCTATGTGCATTACGATTATGCTGATATGTATGCAAACTACTGTAATTATATTATTATAATCATTATGTAGGTACCTACAATCTACATTGATCATTATGTAAAAAGGCATATAGCAACCTATATCACAATAAAGGTATATTATAAATGTTGTCATTCTTCTGTTATTGAAAAAACAATTTTAAAATTTAAATCTAAGGTAATTTTATCTAGAACTTCTCGGAGGCTTTTATTAATATTTTAATTACAAAGCAAGTTATGGGCAATTTAAAACTGTACATTTTTTGTAAATTTAAAAACGATCATAACTTGCTTCAAAATTAAAATATCTGTAAAAGATACTAACTGAAATTTCCGTACAGTTTTCAAACTACAAAGATAGTATACAAATCGTGTATTTTTGTGAATGTTTTTACTGCAGGCGCCGGATAAGATAAATAAAAGATGTTCAATGTTCATAAAAAGATACCATTGTGCAGAACTAATACAGTAATACTACTCTGTTTTAAATTCAAAAGCGAGAAAAATGTTGCACATTATTGCATGATTTAATCCTATAATATACATACACTTAAACACGTAAATACGTTTCGGTTGGTATAATTAATGAAAATGTATTTAAACCGGTCCATATTCTTATTGCATGGTAATCTACCAGACACAAAAGACGATGCACAATGATATCGAAAACAGTAATAATTATAACCATGGTCAGTCACATCAGATGTTATTTATTTTTTTGTCAAATATTGGCAGTAAAAATATTTTTTATATTATTAGAAATAATATAGTGGTCAACCTTCCAATAACGAGTCGAATAAATAATTTGGCGAATACTGTTCACTATTTTAATAAATAATTTAGATAATATCATATTAGATATTTATAGGTATCTACGTCAGTGGCGTACACAGCTATTTTCAATGGGGGGGGGCTTACATATAAAAAATTTTATACATATATAATATATATTATACATTGATAAATCAAAACGATGTACCTATAGTAATTATTTTGTACATAATGAGTAATCAGCTCATTAGCAATGACTTAAGGTGAAATTAAAAAAATTTTTACAATACTCGATTATTATTTAAAAAATATATACCTACCTATTATCTACAGGTAATTATTTAGTATAACTACAAAGCTACACGCGTACATACAATATGTATATAATAATATATTATATACAATTCAATAAAAGATAGGTATAAAAAGAAATTTATTTTTATCATATTAATAATTTTTTTGTACCTAGGTCCTAGGTTGATAATATAATGCAGGGGTCTCCAAACTTTTTTATTCAAGGGCCACAAAAAAAATCAAATGCTCTTAGCGGGCCAAAAGTTTATTAACACTTATAATTTTTAATTTTATGATAATATAGGTACCTACCTATATAAATAATATGTTTACTTTATATTTTTGTATAAAATATTGTTTACTTTACAATATACTTAAATAAAAATAAATATAATATAATATAAATACATTTTTGAAATAATTTTTTTATCTATATTTACATATGCGGGCCACGGGCCGGTTAAAACTTGTTGGCGGGCCGTAGTTTGGAGACCCCTGATGGCCTGATATAATGTACTAAATATTTACCTGGTTCCTCCGAGTTAATTGTATCACAAATTAGTGAGTTAGAAAAATATTCGTTTATTCTTTTCATTTTTATTGTTTTATAAAATATTTAAACAGTAAGTACAATTTACTAAACGTCCAAAGAGTCAGGAATTTGATTGAAAACTGAGAAATAGATTCTATATCTATACTGTAGTATTAGCGATACTGAGATAGCTATTAAGGCATATTATATCGGATTACACGATTGTCGACCCTCATGTTTGTGTTTGAACAAATTTCCCAATAATTTCATTAATTTGTAACAAGTTATCAATAATATCTACAATATTTTTTTAAATTGTCATCATTTTTATTATACATTTTTACGTTATTACGTAAACTGAAAAAATACTAAAGGGGGGGGTTTGAACACCCAAAACCCCCCCCGTGTGTACGCCACTGATCTACGTTACTATCTAGGTCATAATTTAACAAAAACTAACAAATTTCATATAATGATACTATAATCTTTATTCTTCATACGAGGTATTTCGGTTATAATATTTGTGAAATGTTGTAAGTATACCTACGTAATATGTAAATTTATTGTACCTAACACAATAAACAAAAAATGTATTTTACTGTTGATAGTAAGCATAGTATTCATATTATTGTTATTTATGGCAGAACGATATTAGTAAATAAAAAAAATATAAATTTAGAGCGAATAGCAGATATATATACATATTATATATACATGAAGTCTGGTAATCACGCAGGTATTTAGTAGGTATGTATTATAAGAGTCTACGTCAAAACTCAAAAATATGCACGATAAGTCCCTATAGGTAATAGGTTAGTACAACAACTACTGTATAACCTGTTTTCGATGGAAATACATAAGGTACATATAGGTACTATATAGGTATGTATTTGTCGAAAAATTGAATGAATTCTAAAGCAGTGTCGATCTTGATACATAATTAAACTTGTTTGTTTTTTCATTCTTGATTTCATTATTGCATGCACACAATAAATATTAAATGTTATACAATATAGTAATATAAGAGTAATATTAATAAAAAAAAAATTTAGACAATTTACTGAAAAAATAACTTCAAAGAAATGAAATATTAGTTGGATTGAATTTATAAAGGTATGACATATATCGTTAATGTCGTTAATGATCATTGTGGTTCAAAGAATAAATACTCTTCAAGGTGTTTAAGCGATTTTCATATAAATCCACACAAATTAATGAAATATTAGAGTGCATATTATAAAAATTGGGTAGGTAAGTGGATGTCGCTCTGCTGTACAATAGGTTACAAGTGAGTCAATGTATAAAACTTGAATTCAATGATATAATATCATTGTATAAGAAAAACGATTCTGAGCGGAGATGGTTTGTCAGTCTGAATTTTTTATATTATTATTATTTATTATAGCCTTTAAGTTGAATTAATATTATAATATAACTATCTGATCCCATGCACTTCGTTTCCCGTTAAATATGTACCAACTCTATGTGACTCAAACTTTGTTCAATTCGTTATTTAATATTCGGTGTATGTTGTTCAAAATTTATTTTAAGTTTTCTGTTGTCTGGAATAAAAATTCTGATTTGCAGCAGTATATTATCAGGTAGGCAATCTACCTGCCGTAGATCGCGGACGCTGTGCTGTTTGTACGTAACTTTATAATTTAACTCTGAAGTATCAAAGTTATAGGTACCAAGTATGTCACTGAACTCCTCCTAAACGGCTGGACTAATGTCCTAAAATGTGAATGCTGAGTCTGTCGACCAATATTTCCTACTCGTCCACGAAGACGTGGCATTGTTTTATGTAGGTACGTAACTTATATTTGAGTATAATACTCTCAATATTTACGGCATTGCAATACATATAATATCAAAAAAAACAATAATTATTATTATAATGGTTTTAAAACCTATGGAAACCATTTATAAACAAAAATGTCCACAGTAAATCTCTAAATCCCCGTTTGAGCACATCCCCTGGTTGGACCTAGGGGGATGATTTGTGAATCTAAACATTCGTCACCCAAACGCATACAAAAAAATTCATTCAAATCGGTCCAACCGTTTAGGAGGAGTTCAATCACAACACAAGTACAGTCGAATTATATATATAAAGATATTAGGTACCTATATAATATATATTGACAAAAAATAATAATATAAATCAACAAACATGCCCGATTAACCAATAGCAACCAATATATTATAATACACTGTTGCGCCAATTTTGTATTTTTTACAACCAGATTTCCTACTTTTCCGGTAGATTTTCCTAAAGTTTTCTTTCGTAAAAACCTTCTACTGGCAATTACGAACATTTTAAAAATAATTTGAGCCTAATCGGACCAGCCGTTCTCGATTGATGAGGTAACGACAATTTTTCAAGTTACATTTTTATATATTGTATAGATTATTTTTTATTCGTTTTTATGGTGATGAACAAAGCGTTAAAATTTTTTTTTTTTATTATTTTTAAATGTAATCTACAATCTATATCTATAAATTAAAATCCCATTTTTAGCGGTTTTGTCGGTAGTTTTTCCCTTGGCATTAAATAACTATTGAGAAAATCGAAAAATGACCTTTTTAAAGTACCATTTTGATCCAATTTGCTAAAAGATAAGATTATCTATATCTTGAAATCTAAGCACTCCTTCTGGTAGACATTTTGTATAGATACAGGATAAAATAAAATAAAAAATAAACACCATTGTAAAGCCACTATAATAGCTTCCTCGCACTGCTCAGAATCTAAAATATAGACATATTTTCCAAATGTAGTGGCTAAGCCATGATTTTGGATTGTACATTTGTAAGGGATTTGTAAAGGGAGATGTAAGATTTTACATCGGTAAATACTGATATGGCCATATGGGTAATAAAATTCCTGTAGTTATCAGGTATTTTCGGTATTAAAAGAATACTATAGTATTTTGGTAATTACTCTTGTTACTGAAAATACCGTATTATCGATAATACCTTTGATACCGGTAGTAAGTAAATACCGATTACCATTTACCGGTATAAATATTTGTAATAAAACCAGCTAAATTAAATACAACATTATTTACTTAATAGTTGTTTGCAATAACCAGATATAGGTAAACAAAATCAAAATTGAATGTAACTTGTTATTGCATCTGTTAAATATGCAATAAAATATAATAATCAAAGTAATACCCATATAGTTTTTAAACTATATACAGTCGATTCCGCTTTATTGGGACACATCGGTTGGGTGTTATTTTGTCCCAATAAAGCGGTTGTCCCAATAATCCGAAATACAAAAACGAACATATAAATTTGTTGAAAAACTGATTTGTTTTATATATTTTTATTATTACAAATTACAAACAATGTATTATAGAAATTATTTGATAGTACAAAAAGAAAAACATGATATAACCTAATTATTTATAAAAATACATACATATAAATATTTTTTATTTTTTTATTATGTATTTTATCTTATTTAAAAAAAACTGTTGATTTTGATACTCCTAAAATTTCCGAAAGACGACATGTGTTACAGCTTATTTACAGCCTGGTAGCTGTAATTTAATTTTGTCCAGAATTTCTAATTTTTGAGCAAACGATAAATCTTTACGTACACGAGCCATCGTTGCTACACGCGACAAACACGACTGATGCACCAAATAAAATTTAACATATATCACATTTGAACATACGATAAAAGATAAGATAAAATAAAGTTAAATAAGATAAAATGTAATGTAATAATCGATTACGAGAGTCCGTCACGATTGTTGAACTATTGATCTATTAATATACTCGATAAAAATGTCCCAATTATCCGGATTCGTGGCCCAAATAAGCGGTGAATGTTTACCCTACAAGTATACATTTGTTTTTGTAATTGAAGAATTGTCCCTATTAAGCGGTTGTCCTTATTAACCGGTGTCTCTATTAAGCGGAATCGACTGTATTATCATAAATTGAGGTGGTAGTAAGTAGCTATACCAAATGAAATGGTTTTAATAATTGATGTATCATATTTTTATAAAAATAATGATACCAAGTTTTAAATTTTTTGTCTGTATGCCAATTTGTAGGCAGTTTTATGTCTAATGAAAAATTCAAAAAATGTTCATAACTTTGGTAATACGATTAAAATTCATTAATTTTCAGTGGCAGAGTCTTGGAATCGACATCCAATTGGCATACTAGCAGGCAACAAATATCATATGGGTATTTATGACGAATGTGTCGACGTTAATTATCCAGTAAAGGGACAGTATTGCTTGTCCGAAATACATTTATTTCCGCCAATGGGGAAAAATTACAGTTTCCTAAACGGAACCGATAACATTAACGAAGTTGGCGTCAATCACGCGTGGAGAACAATACTTGGGGTACGTAGTTGTAATACTTGACTCCACTTAAGAAGTTCTTACCACCATTAACAAACATCACGAAATATTATTACCTATATCCTTCAATTGTTAATATTATGTAATGCACGAATATTGTAAAATGTATTGTAACGTCCAATGGCCACAGATTCCGCGGATAGTATGTTTAATAAAAAAAAAAATAACCAACAATTATTGTTTATATACATTAAGAATAATAAAATAGAATATTTCGGATAAAATATTAAAATGTTGATTAGTATTCATCATATTAATTAATTGCCTTGCTATCTAAAACCAAATTTGAAAAAAGAAAAAAAAAACTGAACTGTACAAGCGTGGACAAATGGCGACATTATTTTACTACGGAACGTTACAGAACTTACTAAGGAACGTTTATAGATAAAAATTGGCAATTTTTTTTCAGTGGGTCGATTCTCCGGATCTAGTCAAACGAAACAGTTTGAATTTAGGGATATGCATACCGGATTCTTGTTCAGCGTCAGATCTACAGACGTCTTTGCAAAATGAATTTGACAAGGTGTTTTTACCGGAGACGTTCAAAGCTGTCGTTAAAGTAGACCCGATACTCTGTACTGTGAGTGGAGATATGTATCCTTACGACATGGCGTATTTTTTGACCAGGTAATACGATGGTAACTTAAACAAAAACAATATTTTCGTTTCCACAGTATCGGAAGACTGAGCATTCTAATTTCCGTAAAATAATATAATATTAAATTGCGCGTTAAATAATATTTTATTAAAAATAATTTTTTTGTTTATTTTATTTATTTTTTAGTGCATTTTTTGTACTACTTGTTATGATCTGCTGTGGTGGGACCGTTTGTCATTTCATAAGACTATCGCGTCAACAAAATAAAACTTTATCTGGTGAGTGAAATAACCAATTGTTAACATAATATCAAAATATGTTCGAATACTTTATACGTATGTTATATTTAGTTTTACATTATCAGCTATAAGCAGGAAATCCATAGTAATCATATTGTGGTTGTTAAATTGTATTATTATACCAAATTACATTTTTTTTACTTATTTTATTGCAGGGAAGATTACGAATAAATATAAGTACTTAAAGCCGGCAATCGTGTGTTTGAAAACCTTTTTTTTTTTTTGGTTTGAACCACTATATGGGAGTCGCACGTTTATCACATTACTTGGCTCCCATGCAGCATCGTTTATTTATAGTACACACTACACAGCATGTGGTTCCGGCTCGCATGTGCCGTCGTAGCATGACTTCTTCAGCTAGGCTGGTGTTGTATGCACATGCTAAAAGCTCCATGATGCCTTACATAATTTACATTAGCGTAGCTACATAGGACGACATGCACCGGACCGTCCCTTTAAATAATTGTTTGTTTAATATTTCGTTCGGTGTCTTCTCGGACCGGCCAAGCCAGTCAGCAGAGGATGACTTCTCGTCCCCATAAATTTTATTGAGCCGGTCTAGGCCCGCCGCTCTCGAGTCTCGTTCTGTGAATCAGTCGTCCGCTGCGTTTTCCGCCAGGCGAGCCCTTACTTCGACTTCCTTGAGGGTCAGAATCTCTTCTACCATTTTCTACCATTCTGCCTCGTTGAGGACTGTCACCTTCTGTGTCTGGTCCATTGGGAAGTCCTCGAAGAGGGGGCCGCACAGGATGCTCTCACCGTCAGTGTGTGTGAAAACCTATACATACATACAATTATGCTTATAGTTGATTTGCAATTTTTTTGCCATATAAATTTAAAATATAACTCTATACTCTATAGACCTGTTTTCAAAAAATATAGGTACTTATTATAATATACAGTGTTTACAACGATCAGTTATTATTAATAGATACTAAATTTACTCATAGAACAAACTGATACTTAAATAATGCTTTAATTTCAAAGTTCTGAAAATCTACAATGCAAGTTTATTCGCATATTATGTTATATATGATATATTATCGACAAACTTATTCATGTATTTTGAAAATCATTATTATAATAGTTCAACGAAATAAATATCAAAATTAAAGAATAATCAAATTAAATTAAGAATGTTTTGGTAAAATTATAATGAACTTAACTTTGATAAAAATCGTTTAACAAGAGTAATCAAAGTGATAGTTTCACTCATTCGTGTAAAAAAGTATTATATTCTGTGGCATAATTTATTTTTTGTTTTACAGATGACGAATTCCTTATTTCATTTTCTGTTATCAAGTCTGTCAAAGAATTATTAAAATATGATAAAACAAACGAACTAAATTTTCTAAATGGTGCGAAAGTGACATTCATGCTATTCATTTTATTTGGTCACAGATTCCTGTATTTAGTAGGAAGTCCTACGAGTCATCCTCAATTGATCGAAAATGTGAGTAAAGAAAATATTTTAAAAAAAAAATTATAAATTATGTCAATGTTTGTTAAATACTTTTATATATGTAAATGATAAATTAATCTATTCCACCTTTCCTTCATTACACCTTACCATCACTCATCAAGAACCTTCGGTTGTTTTCTTCTATATTGATTAATTGATGACAGTATCGAGTATGAGTGCCTGTCTTAATCAACAATTTCGACCTCGACTTCTAGACTTAAGGGGATTGGAAGCAGCGTATTTATTTCACCTTTTAGACCTAAAATCCTGACAATAGATTACGCATATTTAAAATAATAAGATTTCAATCCTGTAAAAAGATTTGAGTTGATCGACCTTTTTTCTAGGTTATTGTGGAAACCAATTTTTGATATTTTTTTAAAAATTGTTCTTAAATTTTAGTTTAGTTTTTAAATTGTTTAGATTTACTTAAGTGTCTTTTTAAGGAAGTTAAACAGTTATTCTAAAATCGACTTCCACAATAACCTAGAAAAAAGGTCGATCAATTCAAATGTTTTTACAGAATTCAAATCCGATAGTTTTGAGTTGACGTATTTTTATCTGGCTTTTAGGTCTAGATTGACTAAAATTAGTTTCCTCGTTGGAACAAAATATTTTTTCATCAAATGCGATGACTTGTGCATGCGTGTGCGAACCACTATTTTTTTTCAGGAAATTGAAATGAATATTCCACATTTGTTGAATATAGTATACAGTGAGGGTGAGCTGGACACTCTCCAAATGTTTATTTACTACTCACACAACAGCACTGCCTGACTTCAACTGATAAGATAATTGCCTTAGAAACAGAGCGCTTTAAGCCCCCTTAAATTAATACCTATAGGTATACTCTGTCAAATTTACAGGGTGGGCATTCTCAGTCACTTTAAAATTGCGGGAAAATGGAAATAAAAATTTTGAATGTGGATATTGCCTAACATATTATTTAACAAAATATTTCATATATTTCCTTCCTTTTATATTATCCTTCTCCTATATTATGTATGAATCAATGTCCGTGTGTTTTAATGCTGAATATTATATTATTTAAATTATTTACATTTTTATATCAGATTGTCTTATTCTCTTTTATTTCATTCTACTATTATTATGTATGTATGATTATTGTGGACAAAAATATTAATCAATATAATTAATTTTATAAACTATGAAAGTATACAAACATGTATCAGCATAGTCTATAGAAGACGCCGTTAGTATTATATATACGTACCTACGTCTAGTGGTGAATTTTATTCAATTTTACTATATTACAATGTATAGCTATGTATATTTATTAATTTTACGCCATGAAAGAATGAATTCTACCTTTAAAAAAATATTAATATATATTCATAAACACGCATTATTTAGAAATCTAAAATATTTTTTTTTTAGACCAACAATATTCTTTTAATAATATATTATTAATATTTTAGGTAGACTTCCATTATATCTGTTATTTATTTAGTTAAGGCGGCTCTTAGTGGCTATTATTTAAGGGGAACAATTTAGGCAATTTCTAATCTTGTCGTCGTCGCCCGTAATCTATGTGTTAGTCGTAAATGATTATTAGTGTGAAATTCGAAGAAATTCGAACTCGATAACAATAGATTTTATATCGCCCGGCTGCGGGCACACGGTTCAATAGCACACGTACGCGCATGCACAAGTCAACGTAATCACTCTCGAAAAATATTTTTGTACACTCACAACAGTGAAAAATGCTAATAAGCTGGCGAAAAATACACATACTTCTAGTAGTCCAATTTCAATTTTGAAAAATTATTTGAATTCGTCAGCCTCTTTTCTATGATTTGTAGGAAACCGATTTTGGATATTTTAGATAATTTACGTATATTACGGTTCCAAATGACTGCTTGATTTCTCAAATTTAACTTGCACTTTTAAGTGCTAACTAGACAAAAACATGAAAAAGTTTTTCCTACAGATCATAGAAAAGAGGCTAACGAATCCAAATAAGTATTCAAAATTGAAATTGGACTACTAGAAGTATGTGTATTTTTCGCCAGCTTATTGGTCTAAATGCATGAAAAATCCAATCGTTTAGAGCCGCCTTAATTTTACTAGATAGACTTCAGGCTTATTATTTTCCAACTATATCACTTAAATTCTGTTCAAATATATATTACTATTTATAACAATTCTAAGTACTATTCATTAAATTACTCCTAACAATTATAGATGTACACATATGGACCTGATTTATTATTGACTTGTATGAATCTAGTCGATCCGTTTTTCTTTATTAGTGGTTTTATCTTGTACACGACAATCTCTCCGATATTCATGAAAGTTGGATCAGTATGGATAAAGCTTGCGTCACCGGTTATCTACCGAATAGTGAGGTAAAACGATTTATTAACGAGTATTAATTTTACATTAATACTGGTTAATAATAGTAGGGTGTATTAGGAAAATATTTGGTATCAATAATAAACACGATCTTGATTTATGATTTTAGAATGTTACCGGCTTATTGTGCAATGATGGCGATCACAGCTAATATCGTACCTCATCTTGGAGACGGGCCACTTTGGCCTCAAAAAACCTGGGGCGAAGCAGAGACATGTAAAAAATATTGGTGGACCAATTTGCTTTTTATGAGTAATTTTATAGACGCCAAGTACGAAGTAAGACCTATACATTTTAATTACCTATATACTTATATATATTTGTACATAAAGTAAATTCATTGTAGTTAAAAAGAAAATAATATGTACTACAAAAACTATATTAGCCTATATTTTAAGCTTACTTACCTAATATTTAATATTAACAGTGCCTCATAGTGAGCTGGTACATATCGTGTGACGTTCAGTTCTACATAGTTGGAGTTGTTTTAGTTTATGTTTACACAAAGAACATTAAATACGGAATTGGATTGCTCTCTACGGTTATTATTGCGTCGATGTTTACGCCATTTATAAGCACAATTTTGAAGGAAAGTGATGGAATACTTAAAGTACACTTTTCGTAAGTAAAATGCAATGATAATATTATCCTATCCACCTACGTAAATTCGAGTTATTTTTTTAGGTATCTTATAAATAAAATAAGATACCTGGTATCCGGTATTAGTTTACTACAGGTATCTACGGTATTACCAGTTATACGATATTTTTGGTTATTACCGAAAATACCGTACCTCGACAAATACCAGTTTCCAACCTAGGATAGGGCTTTTATATTATGTCATATTGATTATATAAAAATAATAAATAATACACGTAGGCATACGGTATTTTCGGTGAAAACGGTAATTACAGATTCACGGTATGCCGGTAGGTATTCTAAAATACCGAAAATTCCGGATGCCGGCATTTTTTAAATACCGGTATACCGAAAATACCACTAACCCTAGAATAACACCCATATGATTATATACAACGTAAAAAATTGCAACTCTTAAAAAAATTATGATTGTTTAACTCCTTTTGGGCGCACCTCGCTGCAGTAAGTGCAACTCAGCCAGGGTCGGATCGAGGACAAAGGACACCTCTTCCACCTTGGTAAGCAATGTTCAATAATTTGATTTGGTGCTAGCTTGTACCTGATATGGAAACCAATAATAAATAAATACTAATTTCTACTGTAGACTGTAACCAATGGCAACTATTTATAAAATAAATAAAAATATAATTTCCAATTTCCATTGTGAACCTCGAGATCCCTGTTTGAGCACCTCTTTAAAATGCGAATTTCGGAAAATCCTTTCTTATAGCACGGTTAAAGTATTAGAGTAATCAGTATTACAAATTTCAAATTCGTACGTTGAGTAGTTTTTGAGATATAGTGATCAGTGAGTCAGTGGTATTTGGATTATATAATATACAATTTATACGTTTATTTTAATTAATAGATAACTCACATGTTAATTAAATTAAACAAATGAAATTGCAATAAGAATCTTATCCATGATATAGTCTTTCATTAAAAAAAAAATTAAGACAATAGGTCGAGTATTTTCCGAGAACATTTGCATCAAAGGTTTCAATTTTTAGTTTTATATATTATTATACATTATGATATTATGTGCTTATTATTATAGTGTATGTTAATTTGTGTATAGTAAATATTATGCATTTAATTATTTATGTTATATTGTGTGATTCAAAAGTGCTGTAATATTTTTGATTTAATAAGTTTATTCTAAAGCACGGCAGTAGATAGGAGCAGTCGTGTTCTTTCGTGTTGCATTGTATGTAGGTACAGCCGTGTTCTCAAGAACGAAAACATAATTCATTATTAATGCTGTTTGTTGAACACGAAAAGTCTTATTATTGTCTGTGTTTTCACTTATTAATATTTAGACATTTCAATGACACGGAAGCCAACTATTAAACTTATTTAAACCGTTGAACTATAGAATTAAACATGTACCTACCTATTAAATACAAAACTACCTAATTTCAGATTTTTAGAAAACCCTAGAACTTCTACAACGTTTAATGAGTCTTACAGAGCAAGTCACTTGCGAGCCACGCCTTTTTTTGTCGGGGTGGCAATGAGCTTGGTTGTTAATAAATTGAAAGAGAAAAAAATAAAATTTTCTGCGGTAAATATCGAGTACAGACATCTATTATTCGTTTATGAATTGATACATATGGACAGCGATTTTTATGTCTTAGATTACTGTCTATGGAGGGACGTTTGTTGTAACTGTGGTCAGTTTGTGGGTGCAGTTTTACGGTGCTATATTTTATACGAGACATAGACCTTATTATCCATTTGAACAAGCTCTATATTCGACATTCAGCCATTGTACATGGACGGCAATATGTGCGTGGATCTCTATTTGTTTTTGCACAACTGGTTACGGTAATTTGAATTTTATTCATATGGAATGTTATTAAGAGTTATTATGTGTTGTATCCGTCTTACAAACGCGTAACATACCAAATTTACGCTCAGAAATTCACGTTTGAGGTCGTTAGCTTAAACATTAGAGTGAATCGACCTATTATGAAACTTAAAGTTAAGCGAACATTACATGTGTTTTGTTGGAAGTTTTTTTACGATTCACTCTAATTTTTAAGCTAACGACATAAAACTTGAATTTCTGAGCCTAAATTTGATATGTAACACATGCGGGTGTGGCGTCCTCTCAATTAATTTATCCTCTTACACCCGTTAAGATAGTACTATATTATTTATTATTATAATTAAAATATTAAATGCAGTCGCTAACTTTTGTTTGCTTTGGTAACAAATTCAACAAAATCAAAATGTTAAGAGATAATGGGGGACGTTTAAGAATTAAGGATAAATGAATGTGTCCGAAACTCCGAACCAAATTTCGTTTTCATACAGACAGCAATAATGTTTTGTGATTTTAAGATATCAATGATATCATCCAAGCCTGGGCAAGTTAATGATAATTTTTAATTGAGTTAAGTTAAGTCGATAGAAAACATTTGAAAAAGTTTAAAGTTAATAGTTATTCTAATTTTTATCTTAACTGAGTTAAGTTAAAAGTTATAAGAAAAATTACAATTAACTTATTAACTTTTGTTGAGTTATTTATTTTTTATTTAAATAGTCAGTAAAATGGTTTAAAATAATAAAAAGTAAATGTTTATGCAATATAGATTATGGATCATTAATAATAATTCATTGTGTTATAGGTATTATTTATTATTTAATTATTTATAAATTTATGTAACTTGGATTTGATTAAAATTAAATATAAAAAAGTTAAATATCTTTAACTTTTTAACTTGTTTATGCCCAGGCTTGATATCATCACATTATTATTGTTATTGTAGCAATACTTACTGCAAAATTTGGAAATCAGATTATAATATTATAAACTATATCATAAACGTACGTATAGTATTGAAATTATGTTTTATTTTGTTTTTATTGCTTACAGGTCTTTTATCAAAAGTATTGGATAACAAATTTATTGTACCCATGGGGAGACTCTCATACTCCGTTTTCTTAGTGAACCTAATCGTTATGATGATGTCTCAGAGTTCTCAAAGACTACCCAATTATGTATCAGTAAAATCATTGGTAAGATAAAATATAATTTGGAAAATCAAATAAAAAATACTACGAATTTACTTAATAATTTGCATTGTCTTCCATTAAAAAAAGATTGTTTATATATTATACGAATATAATATTGTTTCAATTCGTCTGTTTTTAGTTGGATGCTTGGATATACGATACATTTAAAACTTATTTAATGGCCTTAGCATTACACTTAGTCGTAGAAGCACCGTTTGGAAATTTGACTAGACAAATGTTCGGGCGAGGGTAAGTTATTTACTTAATTATTATTTTCATACATGGAAATTAATATTTTGGTTTGGTAAAACAACATTTTTCCTTTCAGTACCTATGATAGTCTATACCAGAGAGGTCACCAACTAATTTCCACAGGGGTCCGTTTTGAAACTTATCAACCTTCCCACGGTCCAAAACACATTTAAATACCGAATGACTTTTTCACACATTAACAATTAATAACAATCATACTAAATCGTAATAAAACGTACTTCAGAAATTCTTAGATATCGTTTTTTATGACATAGAGGCGTGAGCGTATAACTTTACTAACGTACCTATCAGTCATCTTTTTGGATTTATTTTTCACTCCTATGAGCTTTCAACGTAAAGCTCGTTGGAGAAGACACGTATATAATATTGTATATGAACATAATATACTCTGTTTTAAAAGAGAACATACCAGTCGGTGACCAATTTATGATGCCCACCAATTTCCCATTGTTATCTTGATCATGTGATTTCCGACGCACCAATCGAATCATTCGACATGCTTGAACGCGGTATGTTCTCTTTTGAAAACTACCAAAAATTCGTTATTATTTGATAATTTATCCATATTGGTATTGACTATTGTTATTTTTATTATTATTATTATTATTATTATTATTATTATTATATATTATTTAATAAACGAAAATGTTGAAAAAGATAGTTTTATTATACGATTAATAGATTAAATAAATATATTTTATGCATAACCTTATATACGGCCCAAATGATGAGAGGGAGCAGGATCCAACTGGTTGCGTAACTGTTTCCTTTTAGTAAAAGTTATTTTTAATTGCCAAAATGTATACATTTTCAAATATAAGGACTTATTTTTGATGAGCCAGACAATTGTAATTATTCATTTATCAACCGGTATCTATAGTGCCCAACGCATTATATTATAATTATATAGTTGGGGGACGGAGTGGCCGAGCGGACTAATAAGGCTTCAAAACCTCGGCCGCGGGTGGCATTTTTCTTCGGGCAATTCACGGTGTCCGGAGAGAAGTGCCGCCATCCCCCACCCGGGCATGGCAGATACCTACGTTAGGTGCTCAATAAAAAATCTGCCAAACCAAAAACACACATGTTTTCTAAACCTACGATTTCCTCCCCTACAAAAACAAAACAAAAAACCAGCCATAGTTTCCGGGTTTTACGATCAATTAAAAAAAAAAAAAAATGTAATTTTATATTAAAATGTCATTGAACAATAATTCTAAGAAAAATTCAACCCACTTTCCGAAAACCGGTCTAGCACCTTTTACATTAAATTACATTTGATTGATTTGTTATGGCCGATCTTAATGTTTGTTATTTTATTCATAAAATTGTCATTTGATAATCTAGAATAAAAAAACATAATCTTTCAACAATCTTTATTTTATAATTTTTAGGAAAAAGAGTGACTCGTCCAGAAACGAAATACCAATTGAAAAAACTGCAACTGAAGAAACTCCAAAAAAAGTTATGACTCATTTATAAAAAGTATTAACCGATTAAATCTTAAAACATAAGCTGAATAGATGTTACCTTTTTTTATATATTTTATAAGCTACATTATAATTCAATTTCCATTAGATTTGATTACAATTAAAGAATGATATGCGATTTAAAGTATTTTTTTGTACATCAAAGTTTTGTTTTATTAACATGTATAATAATCTTTTTTAATGTTTCTTCTCGTTGTTTCTTCTCGTATTGTATTATTTACGTATATATAGTAATCCACAAAATGTACTTTGGAGAAGTAAAAAAGGCTTTCTGAGTGTAAGTTGAAGCGATCGGGAGAAAAGATAGAATGTTTTGACTAATAAAGAAGTGAAATCAATCCCAAAATCATGTGCCTCAACTTGAAAAATATCAATTAACAAAAACTTCAAGATGATCAACTGTGCATACATTGAAAAAAAATTAGCACAAAATGGCGCGAATTACAGATGGTCAACAAAAATTCGAGTCGGACAGACGAACTCGTAAACAAGTCGACAACTCCGATTTATGGTTAATTTCATCATTATAATATACGCCATTCTGTGTTAATTTTTTTCTTTGTCTGTACAATTGAGCATCTTGAAATTTTTGTGAATTGATATTTTTTCAAGTTGAAGCACAACATTTTGGGATTGATTTCACTTCATAATTACGTACGTCGTATATATCTGTTTTTAGAATTCTTACTTATTCATTAGATTAATTGGTATGTTTGACAAAAAACACGTCTAAAATCCTATGTCGCACGTGTGTTAGACAAAGACAGAAAATCACGGTATCGAATCTCCTTAAGTGAGTAACGTTCTGCTGTACATTAGGTGTCTATAGAGAAACAGTAATGGATGGTGTTAAATTTGAATTCTTTGAAATTGAATTTGAATAATATAAAATCATCGTATACAAAAACGATTCTAAGCCTGTCAGCCTATAATATTACTAAATATATGTTATGGTATTATTGTGATTAAAGTAATTTATTTTACTATTAGGCATTAGTGCAACAGTATGTTAAATTAATTTTTGGAGAAAAAACTACATTTTAAAATGTCAATGCGTTTGTATAAAATATAATAATATTTAAAAGTATACACGTCCATACACGTTCATATACCCACGAATAATATTTTTTTTGTCACGCCTGCACCGAATTGTGGTTTTCGATATCAGCTGATGAAGCGTTGGAAAGCGTTCTTTTTTCGTCCAGTGGGCGCTAAAGTGGAAATCCCAAAAAGTGCCGGGTGGTAAAATGGAAATTCCCAAAAGTGATGGTGGCACATCACACCCGCGTATCCCCTGCACAAACAGACACTGAAATCTATAATACCACTCTGTCCTTACAAAACATAAACTTTTGGTTGTATCTTACGACTTACATTCATATTATAACAATGAGATCTCCTATTCTCCTGGCATGAATCGTAAACATTTTTATTTCATGAAATTGTTTTCGTAGAATAATTTGATTGATGCATAGATCCCTACACAGAGCATTTCGCCTTTGCCGTGATTACATTTTTTTATTCTTATTTTATTTTTGTATAAAAATTATTATTTAAACTGAAATATACACCACGGTCCTTACAAAACATAAACTTTTAGTTACATCCACGGTTTAAGATAGTATATGGTTGCCCAAAGAGCTGTGATAAGACGGCATTAGATTTAAATCTTACCCTCGGGGCTAGTGTTTTTAGTGGACCATTTTATAATTTTTAATATAATACGACTATTATATATATTTTTATTGTATACAGATACAACATAAAACAAATAAAAAATTTTAAACTGATATGCCCGTAAACAATTCAAAATATCGTGTATAGAAAATGCTAATATAAACAACCAGTGAAAATGTCGCTCAGGATCTAAAATGTTATATTATACGTGTAGCACACTATTATAGTCACAAATTATATTATAACAAAAAAAAAATTTAATATTGATTAGAACCACGATTTACTATCATTGCCAACTTTTTCCGTAAATCATTATATTATGTACATATATACCTCTATACCTATATATACGACCTGTATATATTATTATGTGATAAAGTTACACAGGTATAAAAAAATCATGGGTTAAAATAATAATAATATACAGTTTTTCGTACTGCACTGCAATTTACGATGGTATATTAGACCATTTATTATTAGTATATTACCTATATGTATCATCTGAATTTATCATACTATATTTTCTAGGTCGGGGAGTCGATATTTGACTAAGACTTGCATTTTTTTTTTTTTTATTATTATGAAATTAATTATGAATCAATGAATCTAAAACAAATTTTAAAATTTAAACTACCTAAATATATCAAAAATCGATTTCACATAACTTAGAGAACATGCTAATTTTATTATAACTTGAATCGTTTTACAGAACTGAATTCGGTTCATTTTAAATGTTCCAGCTATTGTCTACCTTTCTTAAAGGTCTACATAACGGTACAAACACTAAGAATAGTATATCATTCCCGTCGGGAATTTCCCGACCCTATTTACTATGATTTATGATTTATCTAGTTTAGGTACGTTTAAAATTTTAAAGGTTATTTTATTAGAAATTGTAATTTTTTAATAAACATAGATTTATTGACGCAGTTAAGATAGTATGGTTGCCCCATAGACGTATAATAGACGTCTATTATACGTCTATGGGTTGCCCAACTAGCTACGGATAAGACGGCATCGGATTTAAATCGGAACGTTCTTCTGGCGCTTCTAGTGGACTATTAAAAATCCTACTAAAATAATATATTATTAAAATATATGACGCGGTCTTAGAATATCAATATACTAATAACTATTTTTTTTTTAGTTTTATTTTGAATCAACATAATATATTATTATAATTTATTATATTTATATAATTACCTAATTAATAAATAATAATAAATATTATACAATAGACAAACATAATAATATTGTTATTAACAATTTCTACATCAGGTCATCATTATTCAATAGACAAACATAATTATTAACAAATTTTACAAAGTATTTAAAATATTATAACTAAAAATCAAAACTGTATTATACATATTTGTAGTATGGAGAAATTATATTTATTTTATGGTTTAACTAAGTAATTGGGTTAACTATGTGTTATATCTATGTGTTAACTAATTTAAATAATTTTTTTTTAGTTTTGTTTAAGTTTTTGCTGTTTTGGTTTTGCATAAAAGTGTATTGTCGCATTCTCATTATTATATAATGAGTACAAATGTCCGTTAATATAGTCAGCCTGTGTTCTGCACATGGAAATTCAAAATAAATATTTTTATTACAGAAGTCTTCATAGGTTTCTTCAAAAGCATTTGGAGAATCAATATATTTTGTAAGAGAATTTTCCAGTGCTTTTATAATTTGGAAGAGACTGCTGTCTGGGTGGGTAAGATATCCTCTACTCTTCGCAATTACCAAATCAGCATTTGTACCATAAGTTGTTGCATTAAGATTCTTTAAACCAGATGCACATGACTTACATTTAGTTTTCGACGTCATCCGTTTTGCCATATATCTATAAAATTACAAAAAATAAAAGAAGTCCTGGATATTATTGTGATTGAATAGTTTGGTAGAGGTAAATTTATTTTAATTAAATCATATTTACCCAGCTAAGTAGTACACTATGCAATCAAAAACAGTAGTATCCGAATAATTATGTTCTAAAAATATCTCATCTAGATCCCAACATCCCTCATTAGAAATTTTAGTTAATTTTTCTTTCAGTTTTTCAATTTTATTAACACGTATAGAGCAATTATTATTTTCGTTTACAATTTCTTTAATCTCAACTATAGTAATAATAGGCACATTCTCTAAAAATTTGGAATGAATATTATTTAATTCTTTAGTTGTAACTTTTACCAAACATGAATAATATATTAGTACCTTCATTTATATTACAGTTTCCAGTTTTCAGTGGTTTGATTAAAGAATATACCGAAAGCATCCTATACAACTAAAGAAATGAGGGACAAGATGGATGGTCATTTAGACCAGCAACTTGTCTAATTATCCCAAAAAATTGCTGTTAAATAAATAATAGTTTTATAATATTTTTGACGGATATATTTTGTACTTGGTGCATATTGAATAAGTATTATTATTAAGTGAAGAATATTTACTTTTATACGATCCTGATTAAACTTTGAGGTCAATACATAGGCAAAATTTTTTTCATTTAATAAATAATTAACTGCATCTATTGTTAATTGCAAAGTAATTTTTAGCAGTATTTTGAGTTAAAAAATCATTTTTTTCAATCAAATTATCATTTAAATTAGATTCCCATTTTAAAAACCACTGTAATGTTTCATTTAGTACCTAATATTAAAAAAACAATGAATTATAATAATAATATAATTTGAGTATGACGTCAGAAAGTGTTAGTAAATAACTAGGTAAATTATATTACAAATATAATGTTATAAATTACTTATGGACATATATACAAAAACATTATTCTAATATTTTCTTGCAACAATGCAACATGTATAGCAAACAATAAATATATCAAACATACATGAATTAAAACACAAACACAACAATTAATAAAATACTTGTATATCTTGACTATTTTTTCGTATGCCTTCAGCAGGAAATTTCTATTTAAAATATCAAACATATTATTGAGCATTTTAGTAAATTGTATAGTTTCTTCTGAATCTTTAAACCCTTCAACATTTCTTTTTATAAAATTCTATACCATTTGCCATTGACATACTAAACAACTGTAGAATACATCATATAAAAATCATTAAAACTACTCTAACCTAGAGTATAAGTACTTATATTTAATTCATATATTTCATATTTTCATTTATGTTCACCTGTGCAGCATACTTCACTTTCATTTTAGAAAGGTTGTTAAGTTCAAAGTGGTTACATGATAACTTTGGACATACTTTAAGAATAGAATTTCTTTCAATCTTAAAAATGTTATAATAATAATCCCACTTCATTAGATTATTTGAAGGATGCACCTAAAAATCAGAATTAATACATATTATAATAAAATATTTATTTTTTAACTTGCTGATACATATACTATGAATTGTTTCTTCTCAAACAAACGATTTCTGACGGTTTTCAATAGATGTGGTGCATCCGAAAACACAAATACTTTTCTTGAGCTGTCATACGGATTTTGAAAAATATAGTTCTTAAAGTTATTTGGTTTTGCTATTATCTAATAATTTACATACAGATCAGTAAATTTGGGGGAGTTTTCCCCTCCTAACATTGTAACAATTATTATAAAAATATAATTTTATCAGAATGTTTAAGCGAATTGCCCTTGGGCGCCAATGAAAGTTAGCACGGCACTGAGGTCAACCTATTCTGTATGAAATATAAATCATATGGAAAACTAAGATTACATGTGATACATAAAAGTTTAGTTCACCCCTAATTGACTCCACATAGTCCTGTTAGTAGTAGTTTTGAACTCGAGTTAAGAAATAGAACCCATAACCAGGTATAATAATATCATACCGCTAGCGTCTGTTAATTGATATTTTTTGAATTATCGTTTTCACACGAAACCAATTTAATATAAAATATTCACACAATATTATAATAGGTACCTACCTGCCTATATGTACTTAACGACGATATAGTCTGTCGTGTAGACGTTTTACGTTGAAAAATGACATCGGCCAGAAACGGCTTTACACGTATCCGGATCGGCCATTTTGTTTTTATTCATAATCAACCATAGGTTATATTACACCTGCACAATAGCGCCGCCGTAGTCCCGTCCGAGACGAATTTAGGTGTGTAGTTTTTTATACATAATATACTTACTTTCGACAACTGCCATGCGTGCTCTTGATATATCCAAAGGGTAGTTTTTCATATCCGTCAATAGTGATTATCTGATGTACCATCTGATTATTGAGCCAAGGCCGAATTCATAAAAATCCCACCCCGGGCTATGTAGGTACGCACACAACAGGCACTATATATATTAGGTATATTGTTATTGCTTCCGAATATGTATTTTGTTTTTTATACCCTTTCTCAACAGATGTTTTTGTTTTTTTCGTTTACCATTATAATGTCATTGGTTGTGTTATATTTTACCGGCGTGGAATTTCCAAATAAATTATAAAAACATTTTACCTTTCAGCAGGTAAATCAATTTTCTTCTAGTTAACCCCGACGATTATCGTTGTCTTCGGTTTACCCTTTCGACAAATTCGTAACAAAAAAAAAAAACTATCGACACACGCCATGGGCAATTTACACTAACAAGTACACATAATACCTTTATGCATAATTAATATTATAGTTTCATATATTTTAGTAGCTCGCAACCGCGACCGAACACATAAGGAAATTATTTATTTTATTATTCGGATAGTAATAGATGATGACGTAATTACATTATTCGATCTCCTTAAACTAGACAGCTGCAATGTAGTTGTCTCTCGGTGTGAGTGATGTTCCCACTGTTAGCTGTGAGAACCATAAAACACCATCCGAAAGGCGAAAACGTTTTGTGCGCTGACATAAAATCTTTGTTTTTTTTTCCCAATACGTCCGTAGAAAATCTTCGTAAAACGGTTTCGGCTTCGACGCATGCACTACACCTATAATAACTTTAAATTAAAAAAATTTCACATACCTAATGCTCCACGTTTGTCGAGCTTGTATTTTGTACAAATTATAATGATATTATATTAACGGCGTGTCGGTGTATAGCCTTACTAGTTATTTTAGTTATATACAATAGTCAATATCATAAGTATTATGAGTTATGAACAAAAATAAAAAATATAATCAATGTTAATTAGTAAATTGTTCTTTATTAATATAAAACAACAATGGAATTCTTTTTTATTTTTAATGCTTTTTTCTGAAACGACCACAGCATCGACCGGACGTTCGAACAAACCGTCGAGGAGAAACGCTGGTGTGAAATGTCCATTGCCGCGGATTTTACTGACACACTGCACACCAAAGACGACGAGAGGATCTTCTGAGGTGACGAGCTGTCGGACCAGGACGGCGCAGTGCACTACAACTATACATCCGGCCGACTGCGGTTCAGTGCTCTGGACGGAGCAAGAGGATGTGCGGGGGAGCTCGACGGCGAAGGATACGGCATGCAGCGGCGGTGGCAGCAACCGAAAGGATCAGGGAGCAGCCAGGTGGACAAGTTTGGAAATCAGCCTTTGCCTGCAAAGGACCACGATCACGGAAACGCTGCCCGCGTCCGTGCAAACCGGCTCGTGTTCGTTCTGCAGCGGCAAGGCGTTCGGCCCGGCGGTTCGGACTGTATAGACAGCTATTCCAGATCGAGGTGCTCGTTTGGACCGGAGATGCGACAGGAGGAGTTTTCTAAGTGACGGTGAAACTGCAGATCGGGGGGTAAGGAGCGTGACGGTGTTGGCAGTCCAGAGAAGCGCGACATAAGGCTTCAAGAGTTCCGGCGAGTATAGTTATAGTGGAAACTCGCCGGTTAATCAATCGTATATGCTGAAATATTATAATTTTACTGCAAATTAATAAATTGGTCTATAATAAGTTGTAACGCTATTAGTTCAGAAATACTGTATACTTATAACTTACGTATGTTATGTGTTGTGATTTTGTTTGTTACTGTTTAATTCGGGGTTACTGCGGTGAGGCTGATTTGTCGTGGCCGGCTTTTGGCCGGCCTGGTTCCGGCGAGCATATTAATTAGTGGAAACTCGCCGGTTAACCCGTATATTATGCTGAAATTATAATTTTACACAAATTTAAACAAATTTTTCACGGTTTTTCGACATTATCATAATATTATGGTCTATAATAATTTGTAACACTATATTAGTTCAAAAATACTGTATACTTATATAGAACTTACGTATGTTATGTGGTCGTTTTATTTGGTAATGTTTAAGGTAAAGGTTCATCTGTCACGGCCGGTTTTTGGCCGGCCTGGTTGTAATGTAAGTAATTTGTCATGCAGTCGAATCGTTTTAATATTTCTTAAAAATATTTCTTGTCGCGCTTCTCGTGGAACTGCCACGTCGCTCCTTACCCCCTCAGTTTCACCGTCACTTCTAGTCAGTTCCTCCTTCGACCATCTCCGGTTCCGACACCAACTCTGGTATATGCACCTCGATCTCCGCAGCCTGCCTTTATCGTCCGGTTCGCCCTGCCGAGTCCCATAACGGCCACTGCAGAACGAATCCGGGTCCGACGAGCACCTCGATCTGCAATAGCTGTCTATACAGTCCGAACCGCCCGGCCGAACGCCTTGCCGCTGCAGAACGAACACGAGCCGGTTTCCCGGACGCGGGCAGCATTTCCGTTACATATGCTTTCGGTGGTCCTTCGGCGGCGGCTAATTTCCCAAAGTCCAAACGTTCCTGCTCCTCCCTATCCTTTTTCCGCGTTTGCGGCTGCTGCGTGTGTCGCCGCTGCATGCCATATCTTAATTTTTCCCTCCGCCATCGGCCCATCCCTTGCTCCGCCGTCTGATTCGCTTTCGGCCGCATATGTTGTAGTGCGCCGCCCCAAGCCGTCGTCCAGCGACAACGTGACCGGGTCACCTCAAAGGCCGGCCACGTCCTCCGGCATCCCGGTCCGACAGCTCGCCGATGGTCCTCTCGTCGTCCTCAGTTCTGCAGTATGTCTCGTTATAGGCGCCACTTCAGTTGGGCGCCTCTCCATAGTTCCGCGGAATGGACATTATAACCAGCGTTTCTCTTAAGTTTGGTCCGGTCTTTCTTTGGTCGTGTAATAATTGATTTTAAAAAACTATTGTTTAAATAATAAATCTCGTTACTAAGGTCCAAGATAATATTATTTAAATATCTATGCCATTGTTTAATAAAATATTATTTCGTATTTAGTAGTTATTAATTCAATTATAGCCAGATGCATCTTATATTAGCTGTGTATTTATACGATATTAATGTTATACCTACCTTATAAGTTATAATTAACAATGGATATATAACGAACAATGGATATATATTTTATAGACATAAGCTCAACTAAGAAGGCTGGAGTAGTGAAGTGGCTATGCCCCCCCCCCGAAAATTACACAATGCCTCCTTCCAAAATAAAGGAGACTAGAAAACTATTCAATTTCCAAGTGTAACCTGGCAGGCGTTTGAGGTACGAAGCGTTCCCGGACATAACCCCGCATTTGCAGTTTTCTGCCATTTGCAGTTTATTTGAAACTAATAATACCTAGCTATAATATTCTCCAAACATAAAGTTGTGGCGAACGTTTGTTCGAATTACATTTTTACGGTGACCCGTTGCAATGCAAGACCATTTAGTTTAGGACTGCCGAACGAATATAGTCCACACCCGAAGTCGCGATCGGAACGGTTTTCTACAGAAGAAAACTATATATGTACCCACATTACGTAAGGGACCGCGATTTCGGTAAAAATAAAACCAGCCGCTCGCTTTTCGTTTAGTCTTATGAACACACAAAGAGGGGCCGAGTCGCTCGTGATATCAGATTATCAATTTAATAGAATAAGAAATATCTGTATAGGTAATTAGCAGCGAACTGCACATAAAATATGAGCCCCCCCCCCTAAAACTGACGTACGTCCTACCCATTTGGAATTTTTGAAATTTTTTTTACCAATATTTAGTAAGTAATTTGTGAGAATTTGTATGACAAATTTCAAAATTTGTACGGTCTTGGTTTTCCCGTTATCAAACAAAAATAATGGGTGGGGCTGAGGTGATGTGATTTCGGCCCCACCCAAGGTTAAAAATTATTAATCATAGTCGTAACTACACCATAATTTAGTACGTATTTTGTATGAATTTGTACGACTCTTCTCAAACTTTGAAGTTTGTCATACAATTGTATACAAATTACGTACTAAATATTGGTAAAGAAAATTTACAAATGGGTATATACTGTCTAAAATTGTCTCTTCTGGTCTCAGCTTGTGGTGGCGTCCTCGAGGGTGTACGCGGCTAGGTCAAGTGACAGTGTTATATATTTAAACTACGGACGGGCCCTATGCCTTCCCGCGAAAATCGCCAAATATAGTGGCGATAACAACGATGATATTATAATATTATTACTACAGTATTATTACGATCTGCCTGCCTGCTGTACGGTCCTCGCCGAGTGTTTTCGTGTCGAGCAAATGACAACTCTCCCAAAACTCATCAAAATCTCACTAGGACCGACACACAATTTATATACGTCTGGGCACGTCGAATTTGTGCATCGCGCGGTGTGTGGTTTTTTCTTTTGTCGTCGTCATTGAAAATTACACGGGTACGATTGCTAATTGCCCGGCAGAATACCTGTAATTTCACGTTTTCCGGCCGTTTTGTCGGCGACAAAACTACGACGACGACCCGCGGGGCCTCTAATGTATAACTCGATACTATTAGTGACCGTACGGAATTATATATTATTATTATTATTATTGTACACACAAAAACCCCCGTCGGATTCCTCGCGGTCAAGTACCTACGCCGCCGCAGTGGGAACAAAACGCTGTAATATTGTAATCAACGTCGGTTTTTTTATATTTTTTTATTCCGTTCGCGTGGTGTGTTTTCGTCTCCCACCGAAGTCCTTTTGTTTTTTTTTTTTCATTCGGTTTTCTGTTTTTTTTTTCCTACGCGTTTATACTTGTTCAAGAGTTTTTTTTTTGTTATTTATTTGTATTCTCTTCGTGCGTATCTCTTACGACGATCGTTACGCGTAATTGACAAGACAGTTATACGTTTAGTTACAGTTATTAGTTTTATACGTTTTACGAAAATGACACCGCGAGTAACGCGCGTTGTGCTGTGTGCACTTAAGTAATACTTTTTTATATTATTTTACGTCGAATGCTATGGGCCGAATCCACGCAATACGGTCCTCAGTTGACTTAACTACGACTGAGATCGACGCCGTTTTTAATAAAAAAAAAAATTGGTGAATTTTTCGGTGCAAGTCACACTGCGGAAGACCTGTGGTCGGTCGTGTCGAACACATTTCGTAAGCCCGAGGGACTTCCGCGAAGAGGGAAAAATGTCGATTTCAATGTAAATCGCTATAAATCATAAAACGTATTTAGAGTCGATTCCGTTTTAATTTCGGTTGTATACCATCAAAAAATATAATTTGATACCTAAATATATTAGGTACCAGTAATTACACGCGGTATAACTCATATTCATATATATGTATATACACGTGCGTATCTAATATATAGGTAGCTGGTATGGGTGTCTGGTATGCGTGTCTGGTATACATGTATAATATAGTGTCTTACATCATATAACGACACTGCAGACTGCCCTTCGATCGCCATTCATCGGATGTAATTGTATATAATTTTCCATAGGCGAAAACAATTAATATAAATTGTGAGTGTTAAACAATATTATGAGTTTAAGTCGTATATATAACTTTAAAACTTCGTAGTTGAAAATTTATAAAATGTTCAACTTTTAGAGCTAAGGATTGAAAACTTACAACAAGGTTCCACGTAAGTAGGTTCTTCTGTAACCAAAAAATCTCAAAAATATAAATCAAAGTTTTTTTTTTTTAGTTATTTTCTATTAAAAATTGGAGGAAATTACACATTAAATAACCAAGAATAACGGTTCGAGTTATTTTTTTGTAATTTTTTAATATTAATTCAACATACCGTATTATAATAATAACTATTAATAGTAATAACAATATAAAGATATTATAAAATATCCAGACTGACAAACCGTCTCCGCTCGGAATCGTTTTTCTTATACAATTACATTATATCATTGAATTCAAGTTTAATATACTCCATTATACATTGACCCACTTGTAACCTACTGTACAGCAAAGCGACATCCACTTACCCACTTTTTATTTTATTGTTATTGTTGTGTTTTTGACATTCAAGTTGATTTTGTTTTATTTTCTATTGTTATTTTATTAAAAAATTAATAAATAATAATGTTAAAAGCACTTATGTACTTACCTACTAATTGAATTATTGCAATAACGTTATTTAAGAAAATATAATTTGAACGTATTATTAATTAGAAGTTCTAAACGTATTAGGGATTAATGAATGTTTTTCGAGGAGAGCTAAAAAAAAATTTTTTTAGGTTACATACATATTTTATTAGTAATATACTTACCAATACACCACTGCATAGGCAGGGGCGGTTCCAGAGACATGGTTGGGGGGAGGCTAATAGTTATAACTTTCACAAAACTTATAATAACAAATACAAAAAATTTTTACAACACAAATTCAAGTCTTCTATTTTTCGAATTTTCAAAAACATCTATAATAATATGATCTAATTTATCTAAAACATTCACTTTATTATGCACATTGATGAAACATAATGCCGATATTCTATCTTCGGGCATCCATCCCCCAGGGCCCCCCTGGAACCGCCCCCGGGCGTAGGTACTCGTGGTAAAACTGAAATAACGATATATTTAATATATTTCGAGTGTATGATACCTACCCTACCTGTATTGTACACTATTATATACGCAGTTCATAGTAGGTATATAATATGGTATTAAAAGAACAATAATATTACTAATTCAAAAATTGTACGATGTGATATTAATATTGACTATGATCACACGGCGTTTTGTATAGGCTATTTGGGTACTCTATCGTGGAATGCAATATAATTTTTTTTTTCTCGATTACTACAGTTCTTAAAGCATGATAACATTGAAAACTTAAAGCACAATATTATTAGTAGGTATAACATTATGCGTATTATGTAGAGGTAAACTTGATCAATTTAGAAATACATAAACTGTTATTTTTATGGTAAAATAATTATTTTAGTTTTTAATACTATCATGTTGCAAATATTCATCACACAATTGTATTAGTTGTGACTGTTTGAGACTTACGTCTACCGCGATTACACTACGCCGACCTTTTACAACAATTGAGCTATATTAAACATTTTAAGTATCTGGTGATCGACATCTATCTAGTAGGTAGGTACCTACATTAATTATATTATTATTATTATTCTCCATCGAAAAACTGTACTTTTTTCTTCTCTAGTAAATACTTTCCTCTGTATAATATAATGAGTAAGAGAGTGTTTAAGATTACGCACGTGATTAATCGATATTGTGATAATGAATCTCTAAAACGATCTCGCAATATTCCTCTAAAGATCTAAAAGTCGATCGCGATCGACTGGTTGACGACCTCTGCGACTACGCGATACTAAATTCTGGAAACAGTTGTACCTAAAAGCGTATTTTGAAATTATTTTGTGAATAAATTAGTTAAAATAAAAATTATAAATGCTAAAATTTACTGTAAAATAGTTTTATACAATATATTCCAGTATTGAATTCCAGTATTTATTCAACGGTTACCGGTATCATGTTCATACACATACAAGAGATAAAACTATAACGTATTTAGTATTAAAAATAAAATAAAAATTGTATGTACGTACTAATATATACTACAAACCAAGCGCGAGAATATAAATTATATAAAAAAAATATGTTTTTTTTATTATTGATTAAAACAAACTCATCCTGTTACACATTAACACTGTATAATCAGTTGTTTTTTCAATAACAAATTTGTTTAGAGAATATCGTAAGCTGTAATTTGTAACCAAAATCTCTTTATTGACCAATATTTGAGTTATCAAATTTTCTTGTAAGACGGCAGAATAGTTAAGTAAGATACATTGTATAATATTTCTATACATTATCTATGTATATAAAAATGGAGCTTGAAAAATGTCGTTACCACATCAATCGAGAACGGCTGGTCCGATTTGGCTCAAATTTTTTTTAAGATGTTTGTACCTAATTGCCAGAAGAAGGTTTTTAAGATAGAACATTTTAGGAAAATACACCGGAAAAGTAAAGAATCTGGATGTAAAAATACAACAGTGGAGCAACAGTGTTTTATATATTGGTTGGCATTGATTAATCGGGCATGTTTGTTGATTTGTATTATTATTTTTTGTCAATATGTATATAAATTAATGTATGTATGCATAGATTATACTTCTGGGAAGAAGACACGCTAATTTAAAAATGGTAAAATGGTTAAAATGGTTTTTTTTTATTCATCGGATTTTAGTACAGTTATAGGTTAGGTTAGGATTTTGTATTAATTGATTGTATTATTAATTCACCATAGGCTTAATACGACAGACTTGGTATAACTTGATACTTTATAGTTAAATCATACACTTACTTACAAACAGCACGGGGACTGCGATAGATTGCCTACTTGATAATATATAGTGCTGAGAATCATCAATTTTTATTCCAGGCAACGGAAAATTAAAGATAAATTTTGAACACCATACGGCATATACCGAATATTTAATAACGAATTGAATAAAGTTTGAGTCATATAGAGTTGGTACATTTAACGAACAACGAAGTGTACGTTATCACTGATAACTTATCAGCTAGTTATTTATAGTTATTTTTTTTAGTAATTGTATTTATACAATGTGAATAATTTAATTTACGGTTTTCCAAGGAAACGGAATTTGTATTATTATAATTTTCCCATTACAATTGTAAACGCATATTTTCGTACTAATCTTATAGTCAATACTTGCTAAAAAATGTTACAATTAATAAATATAATGCTTTTTGTATCTTTATATTGTGAACTACAAGCAATGCCTCGTGGATATCCAGATTCATTATCTGCAGTAAACCGATATTATTCTGGTAATGTATCAAACATTGAAATATTTGTTTTGAGAGATTTAATTATAATTAAATTATAATAGAAATAGTTGATGTCGATAAATATACTTTTATAATAATACAAAAATTGACGGATAATTAAGTTGAGAAAAAAAATTATAATTGAACTATTGTTAAGTCTGTTAAATATGTACACAGATTAAAGTATTTTATATTATTAAAATGAGTTTAAAGCTTTTTAGATCGATAATATTATACGTTAGATTAATCTTTTTAAAACATTTTTTCCACATCAACATGATTGATCTGTAATTTTATTCATATAAATTATGAGGAAATTGAATCATTGCAAATAATAATTATGAAAACAATTTATATTGATTATATAATATTATGTAATACACTGTATATAGGCTCTTTTGAGAAAAACCAGCCGAATAATTACGTCACCGGAAACGTAAAGACACCCGAAAAAGCGGACACTCGGATTCGGCGAGATGTCAACGGAGTCTTAGCGACGGCCACTACCGAGTCTGGGGCGATCGACGGTGCCAGAATCCTGTTCACCGACGCATCGGTGGCCGGCCGGGGCAATGCCGGAAGCGAACGGTCTCGGATCGCAGGTGGTCGCAGGAAGTACCGTGGGTTGGACGGAACTACGGTACGCCGGGACGATAAACCATCGTTCTCTGCGCCGTACGGCCCACAAGTCACCACAGACTACGGGTGCTCGTCCACGTGTGAGGTGACCTTTCCCTGGAGGAAGCCGACGACCAATTATTATTGCGACCGGTTCTCTGGACGGACGATGGTGATCGGCCGTGGCTCCCGGCGTAAGTATTACGGTGCCGGATCTGCAGCGACCACGGACTTACAGCGGGCCGGGGCGGAGGTAGTGTCGGCCACCAACACCGACACTACCACAGCGAATCCGGAAAAGCGCCCCTGGCTGAAGAAACTCCGCCACGCCAGCACTTTTCCCGGAACCGGCGGTTCGAAGAGGCTTTCCATGTCGCGCGGGACCGTTGTTCCGAAGAGACTCCATGTGACTCAAGCAATAGACGTCTTGAGGAGATTGTCCACGAAGCACGGGTCACATATGAAGAGATCGCGAAGGTTCGGAAAATTGAACGTGTCTCCTGCCGCCAAGTCCCCCGATGGTGAACGTTTGTCCATTGTGACCTGGGTTTCGGTACATCACCCAGTGGCGGGTTATAATAAAGTGGAGCCATCTGGGGAGCTGCTGGATGTTCCTTGGCACCCCTATTTCTTTCTGTCTCTGACTGACCTGCAGGCATAAGATTTAAGATGATACTAACTAGAATAGTGTACACCATTTGAAGTATCATGGCTGCTTCTGAAAATACTGTTGATAGTTGTTGTATGAGTGTATTAATGATTTAGTTTGAAATAATATATTATTATTTAAACTCAATTATTGATAAACTCAAAATACCAACAGCATTTTCAGAAACAATCAAGATAATTCAAGTTGTTAACACTTATTCCACAGTTAGTCTATTTTTTTTTTTATGTAACTTGATTGAAAAGGTTCTTTTCTTCGATATTATTACAAGTTACCTATTTTGTTATGTGACAACTTATTTACAATAAACATTATTCATCGTTCAATAAACTGTATTAATATTATATCATGATTTATAATACTTAGAAAGTTATAAACGTATAGTAGGTATTATATAAAAAAAGTTTTGAATTTTACGTACATAAAATAACAGTATCATGTAGATAAATAAATACAATATACAAAATACATATAATACCTACTTATAATAAATATATATTATAGACATTAGACATTATAAGCAAGGTTTAAGTGACATAAATTCAAATGTATCTTTGAGGAGAGTGGATCAAGCAATTACTAAAAATTATTTTTAAAAAAAAGCACACATTGAAAACAAAATATTTTCTTTTCTGTAATCAAAATCTAAAAGTTTAATGAGGATCTATCTTCCATATTTTTCGTGGGTAGGTCCCTTAGGGGGAGAAATTTTTTTCAAGGGGGCCTAGGGGGCGCAAAATCTATAAATGCGGCACTGAGGTAACCCTAGGGGACAAACCACTAATTGAAATCATTTTGTACAGTGTTTTGCACTCTTCTGTTTTTCCTATTTAAGAATCCTACCTCTATAGTTATGTTATAGAAACACTTCTACTGTAATGGCGATAGGGCGATGTTCATTTGATTGAAAATAGCTAAAAAAACCATTTTTACAATTATTGTAGTCGTAACGGTGTCTCGTTTAAGGCATTCGCTCGAACTTAATTTTTTTCTTTGCTAATAACAATAATAATAATAAATTATATGCATTCAATTTCATTGCAAATAAATACGCTTTTGTTTATATATATCAACTGTTATACGTTTTGTATACAATAGTTTTTTAGATGTTGACATAGGGAAACAAGGTTTTCTAATTTTAACAACTTCCTGCCATTATCCGCAAGCACTATACATATATATTGGATATATATACAACTATACAAGTGAAAGTTCTTTTCGGGAAGCATTGTGTTTCAATGTCTCAATCCCCCCCCCCACCATAAACATGACCAAATTACACCACTGGGGTTAGCCCCAAACCCCCACCCCCTATTTTCGATTATTGTGTCCATCACGCACTGTCGAAGTAATTATATAATATTTTAGTCACTACAAATAGAAAAGAAGAAAACCTGACGTCTAAATAATGTATTATAATACAATAGTGTTAATCATTGAGGTAGACGTAAAAAACAATTATATTTTATACGCGTACGAATATATTATTATATGGAAAACCGCAAACATATAGTATGATCGTAAAAAAATAATATTGTCATGTTCTCTGTTTTTGTACCCTGGAGACCTGTTTGTGTATATTACATTTCAAAAACAGGAATTTTTCATTAAAGTTTTCCAGGAAATTATTCCCTAAATAATAATGTATGGAAGAAAAAAGGCAGTTTCAATACCTATGCATTATTATACATTTTTAAATTTTTATACTTGTGCCAATAATTTGTATAGAAAAATCTATTTTTATTATTTAGAGAACAAAAAAATACAAAGAAATGTAACAATTTTAATTTGCAGATTAGGTTATTAATTTGTTATATATATATATATTTGTTTTTGAGCAGAATAAAATTAAGCAAAGAAATTGCTAAAAATAAAAAAAAAGAACTTATACAAATTGAATAGTTCAGTTAACGGTTTAAAGTAATTAAATAGTAGTGATATAAAGTAAATTAAAAATAATAATAATTAGTGTTTCATTTTGCAGCGATTGTTTTCAAGTGACATTATTTTAAACTCGAGAACTTCGCAAAGTTTTTTCAAACGTTTATTCTCTGCTTTTTGTTGCAACATGTTATCGACCAAACCCTCCATTTTCTGTTTAAAATTAAATGTTAAATTAGTTATAATATTATATTGGGTATGTAAGTATAATCGTTAAAATCTCACCTGCAATCTATTGCTAGTAGTTATGGAGTAGTTGTTAGTAATCCTCTCTATATTATTAAAGCGTACCTAGAAAAACTGTATATTAAGAGGATATCACACCCGCATGTGTTGTCTCGTCTTACAAATTTATACAACATAACAAAAACTGTTTTGCGAGGGACCACTTTTCTCGCACCATATTTGTTGTATAGAACTACCAAATTTTAACAACACGTAAAGAAGAACTTTATCTGTGCAACAAAGTGCTTTTTTTTAATAGCACTATCGAATCATTTTTTATAAGCAAATGAAAAAAACAAAAAAACAAAATGTTTAGAAGCAAATAACTTTTATTGTATTTATGCTATCTAAAATATGGACGCTGTTGCATAGATAATTTTCCACCCTATATGTTCAGAAATTTTGGAGCCACTACTACAAACACAGAAAAATAAAAGTTGTCCCACGCTAAACAGTTTTTGCTATGTTCTACATCTGTAAGACGGAGACAACACATGTGGGTGTGACATCCTCATGAAGATATCAAAATATCACAGTTGACCAGATAAGTTGTGTTTGATAAATTAAGAAAAAATATAGTATTACAATAATTGCATAAAAGTGTATCAGAGTTTCCTGAAAAAATGATCGATCAAAACGTCTATGACACATTTGATTGCTCTCAAAATAATGGCGAATTGTACGAAGGCAAATCGCACATCAATTGATGTGTAATGTGTTGATCGCTGAACAAATCAATCAAATCCAAGGATCTACCTACTTCGAATCCGAAAACTACCAACTATATGACTTAATTATTATGTTAGTGAGATTGACAACCGAAAAAGAAGAAGATTTAAAAACAATTAACAGACGTTTAATTAGAATGTAGAAGTTAAGAATCAACAACTACTAAAAGAAATTGACGATCACAAATAATGGCAGAAACATTTGGAAAATGAGAACGATAAACTAAATTCTGAATAAGAAGACAAAAAACAGATCCAAAAAAGTTTAATTGGCAAAGAAGACAAACAAAAGAAACTCAAAGAAGATTTTTCGAAAATTCAATTAATGTACGGTGAGCCAAATAAGAAATATCCACACATAATAAAGTCGCTCGACGAACACCGTCAACTATTGACTGAGAGGAATATGAAATGTTTCGATAACGATAACCTAATTAAAACGCTACAAATGAATTTAATAGAACAGAAGAATAAATATGAACTCTTGAATGCAAAGTACAATAAAGAAAAAGAAAAAATATGAGGAAAACGAAACTTACACGCAACAAATGATGGATGAATTTATGAGCTGTCTCCACGAAAAAGAAATCAATATCGCATTGATACAAAATGTGTGTAATGATTTGAAACATCACATAAAGTCAGAAGAAGACTATATCGAAAATTTAAAACACAAGGTTATTACATTAAAAATAAAAATAAAACCATACAAGAAATATTAAAAGTCCAATAACCGATAACCGATTAATTTCCGATAACCAATTGAACATTAACTGTGAATTAGAACAGCAAATGGACATACTACTATACTCTGTTCCATGAGAGAACATGTGTGTTCTGAGCATCCCCCTACGTCACCCTGCTGTCGAAACTGGTTCCCCTTTGACAGGTTGTGGTGTGGAGGAGCCAGTTTTGGTCGGCATGATCTCTCGTGAAACAGAGTATATACAATTTTAGTACCTAGCAAAATATTATAGTCGGTTACGAGAAAGTGTTGTACAACGTCAGCATCATTCAAAACGCCATCCAGCAACAGTCTAAGAAAAGAGACTACTGGCACTGCATAGCCAAATACCAACATCTTAAAGACATCGAATACAAAGCAACGGTGACTGAAAATGTAATAAAAAAAAAAAAAAAGTTACTCTATTCCAACACCTAAATGAGATTGAAGATATAAAAGAGAAATACAATTCGAAAATCGCATGCATGGCAGGTATGTATATTGTTATAAATTAATATCGGTTTTTAATTCTCAGACACAGAGGTTAATTTAAGAAATGAAATTCGGGATTTAAAGGAAACTTTAAAACAAAAAAGTCGGCATATAATGATGACTGAAAAATTAGCAAGTTTACAACTTAAAGAATCTTTATTCACTCTTCAGAGGTTATAAAAAAATATATCTAACAATCAAGTATGTAGATTGTAGATAATCATTGATCAATATAATCACTATTCACTAATTATTATTCAACTAAAATGAATTGAGATTCGTAGGTATATTTCAAGTCATATAGTCTAAGCCACAATTTTATTTTCTGTTATATCCGATGATGGTCCCGTTTCATTAGGTTGGTAATTAACCGTAATTATATCTATTTGTCAAAATTAAAAAAAAAAAATTGGATTGTAGGTATGTTATGTATTATTTAATATTTTATCTAATATTATGCACATGCATGTTATATATTTTTAATTCAATGACCTAATAAATGAAATAAGTAGTTTTATTTCAAAATTAATGAGTTTACTTAGTACTTATTACTTATTAGTCATCAAATTAATAATTATTTAAACTGCTCATTTTTTTTTTTTATAGTACTACCTCGTCCTTTTGTTTTCCATCATTATTTGCCGATTGATTGGACATTTTTTTTGCTAAAACATACAAATTATTAACCTAATTAAAATAATATATTTATATAATACAACATGGTATCCCCCATAGGCGTAAATAGGAGGGCCTCAGCCCCCCCAATTTTAACCCTTTCACTACCACTGTCCATCTCAATGGACATGAATTTATATTCATTACTGAACATCAACATTTGATTACAATGACGTTATTTTACAATTTAATTGTTCGCTAAATTGTATAGATTAAGATAACCGCCTATAATTTATCTATAAATGATAAGGTTTTTGTAAATTAAATTTATGACCATAAATAAAAATAAAGTAAAAAAAAAATATTGGTCGAGTACAATTAATGGGTAATGAAAGGGTTTAAAATTAGCACCCTCTAATAATTTATGTGTTTATGTATCAAAACTTCTCCTTACAGCAAAAAAAAAACCAAAAACAGTTTATCATCAGACAGAAGGTATCAGAGTATAATGAAAGAAACAATGAACTCGACAATTGTCATTTTCTCTAATTTAAATCTATTTAGATAATTAATCATTATTTCCCAATGTTTCTACTGAACCCGGCGTTGTGGTCGGTTATATTAATATATTCAGTTATCACGTTCAGCAGGTACTCAGAGCTACAACAATAGTATCCCGTGCCCACATCTAATTCGGACAAAAATCTAATTACGATATACGTCTTATGAGTTCCAAGTTTCCGACAGCCTGTGTAATTGTGTATACCGTATGGTATTATCATGGTTGAAATATACAGGTTATTGCATATCGACTAGGATTGTTGTCATAAGAAATAAAATGGCTGCGTAAAAGGATATCACAAAAATCAGTTTTTCTTATCATCAAAAATACGCCGAAAAAAGCTAACAAATTCAAAATCCCGCGCTTACATACTTCATTATTATTGGCTCCCTTTACGCTGCTATTTTTGTTTTTATCATCAAATATTTGATTGAGAAGGGGTATATATGCAATGACCTTATATTTCAACCATGGGTATTATATAGTATAATATCATATACAGAGTGTAACAGATAGAACTGACTTTTGGATTAACTTTTGTTAATCATATTTATAATGTTTTTTTATATACAATTTATAGTCACTTACGCTACACATATATTATGCAAAAAATAATTTTTATTTTTTAACATTGAAAATAAAAAATTTAAAATTTGATTTAAATTTGCTTGTATATATTCAAAATAGCCAATTTGTGAATCTGATTATAAGAACAATTTTTATAATAAAAACATTTATCTAAGTCAAGTAGTTTATTTTTTAGAATTTTTGAAATATCAATATTTTTTTTGATTAAACTATATTAATATTATTACCATACTAGCCGACCCGTCACAGCTTCGCCCGTGATTGGTTATTTATTTTGCCTCCTGACGTTATGTTTAATTTTTTATTCGAATCTTATCGTTTAATGTAGGTAATCGGCAAGTAAATATAAAAAATAGTTAATGAAAACGTATTGAAAAGTTTCTAGCGGTATAATTAATGATAAATATATTTTTATTAGAAATAACTGATCCCGTGCACTTCATTGACCGTTAAATGTACCAACTCTATATAAATATAACTCAAACTTTGTTCAATTTGTTATTTTATATTTGGTGTATGGTGTTCAAAACTTATCTTAAATTTTCCGGTGCTCAGAATAAAAATTCTGATTCGCAGCAGCATATTATCAGGTAGGTATAATATACCTGCGGTAGATCGCGGACCCCGTGCTGTTTATATGTAAGTTTGTATAATGACCAAGTTTGTCGTTTTTACTTAATTCTAAATACGGTGAATTAATATAATCAATTAATACAAAATCCTAACCTAACCTAACAGTACTTAAATTCGATGAATAAAAAAAAACCAAATTTAACCCTATTTAAATTAATCTATCTTCTTCCCAGAGGTCTAATCTACATTCAAACATTAATTTATTTATACAATGACGAAAAATACAAATACAAATCAATAAACAGTTCTTATTCCAATGCGTGCTCTTGGCGCTCTCGGCATGATGATGAATTAGCCACTTACCCGAAATTTAACTCATAAGAATAATCAAAAAGTAAGCACACATTATGCTCGTAATGGGCGTACACGTAATTCACGAATAACTCAAATAATAACTAATAACTCAAATCAACAAACATGCCCGATATAAATAAATAAATATATATATATATATATAAATATATATATAAATAACATAGCAACCAATATATTATAATACACTATTATTATTTTAATCTGCAACAATAAACTTTATTTTTCATTTTTTATTATAATTAGTTTATTTTTTTCTGGACATATTGCGCCACTATTGTATTTTTGACATCCATATTTCCTACTTTTCTGGTGGATTTTTCTAAACAAAAGTGGTACTATGACCTCCAGCAGACTGTCAAGTATAACAGTAAAAAATGTCTGCCAAATCAGTTCAGTAGTTTTCTCGGTTAGCGCGGTCCAAGAAAACCCTTACCATTTTATATAATAGTATAGATAAACTTTATTATATTTTTTTGGGGAATTTACTGACATGAGTTTATTAATTCTTAAATTATTTACTAATCATATAATTTAAACAATTTTGTCATACGTTTAAGTAAGGTAATTTTTTTTTTGTCGTCAAGTCTTTCTGTTATACACCTTTTATACTAATATTTATTTGTCATATTTTTTGAATAAAATATAACAAGTTGTTTTCAATTTTTAATAAATTAAAATTGACTAATGTATTCATTTTTATAAAATGTACCTAATACACTATAAGTATTCAATGTTGCAAATGATGTATGATATGATATGATGTATTTCAATTGTCATAAAACATTTTTGCTCAAAAAAGTCATAAATGCCTCGTAGTTAGAATTCAATTTAAATGCCCAGTAAATGCTGCAGAGCTTAAGCATCTTCAGTTTTTTTTTTATTGAAATTGAGCCATTGGGTATCCCCTAATTGAGTTAATATTAGGGAGATTTCGACCTCGGCAAAATAAAAAAGTATACCGTAAATATTGAATTTCAGCCAACATAATAGTATTATGTAGCATTGTAGGTATTACTATTATAACATAACTAAAATTTTTTTAACACATTTGGTAAGCTATGCAATTTATAAAACTTTATCAAACTTTATAAAACTACACTTTATAAAACTTTATTATTAATATATATACATCAGTATCAAATTTATTTTTATTCTTAAACAGTTCATGTTTACACATATATAATAGTCTAAGTACCTATATATATAACACAATAAAAGTGAATAGTTTAAATCACTAATGTTACGATTTTTGTATTTAATAAGAAAGCTTACCTATTCAATAATATTTAATAATGTGCTTTTAGACTTAAGTTAGTTAAGTATTTTAATAATTTATTCATTACCTATTTCGAATAGAACGTATTTTTCAATCGCGATGAGCATAAAAAACTTATAATTTACTTCCACTTAATATAGCTGATAGGTAAATGAAGAAAATCAACACGTAAAATCTATATACCTAATTTTTTTTATTTTTTCAAAAAAAGTTTTCTGTGCTTGCAATATTGTTATTTAAAATAACGTTATGTTTAGGTACTTCAATTCTAAGCAACCAGAAAAAATACAATAATGATACTTCCGACAAAGTGTCCACCAAATTATTGTTTATTTTATAAAGACATGCTTGTATCTTGTATAAATGGTACTATATCGATCACAATCATCTATACTCTATACTCTATAGTATATAGAGTGCACAAGTGCACTGCAGACTTAAGTTTAAGTGGCTGAAGTGCAATTATTCACGCTGAATGAGATTAATCCAGCTCATTTTCTAATAGAATATTTAAAAATATAGGATTGGTATAAGTCTACTTTACCGGACACCCTTTTTATTTCAATTTTTTACCCCCAAAATCTGTGTACAGCTGTACTAGTATACTGAATTCAAAGGTTTGAAAAAATTTGCGGAAACTTAGACTCTGTTCAAAAGTTACAGCAAATCATAGTTTTCGGTAATATGCGGTGCTTCCTGCTCAAATCAGGTTGACCTTTTTCTATTTTCTACTCCCGCGGGATGTCAAGTAAAGTATACTTGTTCCGAAGTTTGCGGTAAATACGATGAGAATGGCAGTTTTGGTAACACGATTGAGAACGCTCGAAATTTTATTTATTTTTTTAACGTTGATACCTATTGAAATAATCCAGAAATATATTATTTTGTTATTAAAATTCTAATTGAAACTCGATCAGAAATAATATTGAAAATAGTAACGATAGTTAGAGTCAAGGTACTAAGAATAATTTATATTTTTATGCCCTAAGTTAAGTAGATTTGGGGGCTTAGATGATCTGAAAATGTTAGTAATTACTAATGATATAGGTACCAATATAAATAATTTGTAAAAATGATTGAAGTATAACAAATACTACCTACATATAATATTACATAATATATATAGTTTATATTTACGTAAAACCATATTTAAGGATTATTATCCTTAGTATGAATATTTTAATAACTCAGAAACTACTTATAAGATTTTGATTTATATACTTAAAAATTTTCAAGAGAATCACCCGAAAAATAATTTACAGTAAAAAAGGGAGATTTTCATTTGAAAAATTGAAATTTATATCGCCACAGGACATTCCTTGAATAGTTCAAAATGATCAGGAATTTGAAAATATGGTCTTCGGGTATACTTATAAAATCAAAATTTGAATAAAAGTATTATTAAAGGGATAAATGAAGGTGAGCATGTTTTGTTCTGTGTAATGTGTATTATATATTTTTATAAGTTACACATATTATTATTTTACATTTTTTGTTCATATATTTGTATAAGGTTATAATTATTAATTGATGACTTTTTTCAAGAATATTTATTTTATGCATACGGCCATGAATCTTTCAATAGCCAAATAAATGATATGGCAACTTTGCACTTAAATTCGTTCTCAATCGTATTCTTTTTTGGGTATTTTTTTGGGTTAGCGGTAAGTTCTTTGTTAATTTTAAGTGTTTTCAATCGTTCGATAGCCGAAGTTTGTCGTTACTTCGAGACCACCTAATGTGCATGATTTTACATAGCAATCGACTATCGAGGGATGTAGTTGATTTTAATTGTCGGAGCAAGTGACCCCGCTTATTACATTTGCTGAACATTTTCGATAAATACTATTTTAGCTTTCTATCGCTCATCGTTGTGTCCGCGATCCACACCTTAGGTAGATTGCCTATCTGATATACATGATACTGTTGCATATTGTCCACAATCCGATGTGAATTTTGAAAAATCGGAAAAAAAATGCAAATTTATTGTGCATGACGGTAAAAGGTATTTAAGAATTTATATTTTAAAATACATATTATAGTTATTTGAAGAAGCGGCCCAAAGGGGAAAACTCCTGAATTCCCGGTGGACCAATCCGACCCAGTACTCAATAAATTATAACAGAAAAACAATTATTATATTATTATTATATATAGGTATTATAAACTTTAATCGACTTTGTATTTACATTAGGTATATAAAGAAACAAATTATCATATTAATTAATACGTCGAAAATAACCGTTTAATGATCACCTAGACGTTAGCACTGATACATTTGCATAGCTTATCAAATCATAATTTATTTTTAAAAGTTAGCAGCCATTATACTAGGCTAGGCTTTAAGGCTCTGTCGAACAGAATGCGTTTTAACGAGCGTTAAAGCGGTAAATGGCTCGTCAGCGTGGCGCTTTCAATAACGCAGAGTTGTAACAAATTACAAAATCATGAGACGTGAAAATAACGCTTTCTGTTTGACAGATCCTTTAGTCGTTAGGAAATAATTTTCTGACGTATAGTAGGTACACTCATACAGTATGAACATTAATGCATAATATTATGTAAAATTCTAAATTCGCTTACCTTTTGGCTTTATTTCAATATACAGGTTAGATAGGTACGGAATATATAGCCGGCACAGGTATTTTCAGTATCTACCGCTCGTCGAAAAAATGATTTGTCACGAATGGATGAATGAGTAATGAACTAAAATCTTAGTTCATGGAAAGAGTTAAATTGTTATACCTAGCCATGGACTTAATAAAATTATTGGCCTTCTTACGATTAATCGACAAATTTTCTTTTCAATAACCGACATAGATTCAATACGAACGAGTTGAAATTCTATGGCATTACCTGCAGCTGATGACCCATGGCGGCAGTCGTCGTCAGCACGAATTAAGATGTACAGGATGCCGAACGACAGCCCGTTATCAGTATTTTTGGGAAGTCGAAAGTTTCCAGGTTCCCAAATTAACTTATGGCGCCAAAATGGTTACGGTGGCGAAATCCTTAACTAATTTTGTATGATTGCGACTATCAAGTATCATAAATAAACATAATCACAGATTCAGTTCTAACTCGGGGCCCGTCGGACTCGCTAGCTGGGAGTGGGTACCGATTTTGGAGACAATGAATTATAAAAGTGGCAAAGGTTGTAAGACGATAGTTTAGGATTTGTGATAAGGATTAGTGATATGGGTCGAAATCGAGTAAAAACATGACTAATTTTCCTAAATATTTTAAAAAAATTATTAAGAAAAGAGGTGATAACGAAAAACGTTTTAAAACCGACCGCCGCCGCTGCGAAGGTACGCGATTAGTCGCGCTATAAGGAATCGACGGGACACGGCCGGCGGGCTGGGGAAACGGAGGGGTGTTTCATTTTTTACGCCACGGTTTCACTATAGCCTGCGTTTTCCTATCCATTGGTACACTATAGACAGCTGATTTTCTTGTCATTTTATATTTCACTTCTATACTACACAAATAATATAATATATAATACATAGAAATCTGTGTTTTAACCACGGTCTTAGAAGATATCTTTTAAGACCGTGATTTTAACTACCTATTTTACTTTTACGTTCTGGGCTTTACTGAGATCTACGATTAACTATTTAAGATTCTATCTTAATTCTTAAACCGTGCCTAGATCCAAGGGGGATTAAATAAATTAAGAATCTATTGGGCTCCGGGGCTGAAATTTCGTATGGGCCCTTTTGACAAAACATGCTTTAAAAAGCCGCTCGCAGGAACATACATTTTTCTAACTATTTCACAAATTGACAATCGCATTATAAAATTATAAAATTGATAGGTAAATGTAATTTATATATTAAAGCTACTCATTTTATTGTAGTATAATAAAAGTTAATACTTCATATTTCATTAATTTAAATTTAAATTTTCATAATAACTTTTAAATTTATTAACAGTTTACTCAATTAGTAATTACAACAAATATCAAACAAAAACCATTTTAAAATAATTTTTTTTTTTGCTTTACTTGAAGCCAACTCTCTTAGTACTTCATTTAAGTCTAATGATTTTAACAAATTATTCTCACAATATAAAATCATTTGTATGTCTAAGTTTTCTTGGGTTTGACTGGTTATATACTTATTTTTTACTCTAGTTAATTTAGGAAATGCTCCCTCCGTACATAAATAACATTATTAACTATAAATTGACGATATTATTGATATCAATGAAAATATTAAATAACAGTAAAACGCGTTCTACCACATATTGTTTTTGTAGGTATTTACTATTAAGTTGTTTTTGTCAATAAAAAAATGGTTTTTAAAATATAGAAAAAGTTTTCTTTAAAATCACTAAAAAATGTGTATCAGCTTAAAATTGTTTGGGTCCCTTTCATTTTGGTACTAGACCCCCCCCCCCCCTATAGTAATCTGGACTTGCACACAACCACACTGCGTAATGAGTATAAGACATCGAATTGCCTATATACGACCCCTTATTAAATCACCGCCTCCAATCCCCTTAATTACAAATTGTATATAAGTGATAATAATATAAATAATTATTAAGATAATTTAAATAAAAAAAGTGCCTCTAACGATATAATATTTATACAAAACGTTTATGCTTACCGTGAGTCTGGAATTGTGTGTTCTTTTACAGAAATCTTTGTGATCAGTACTCAGAAGTAATCTGGTTTTCTATTTTAGTTGTTTGTCCGTTGTTTTTTGTTAATTAAATTACAATAGTTACGAATTATAAATTATAAGTTACCTATATATAACACAAAAAATAGGTATAAATCTAAAACTCGACTACCGTGACAAAAATTGTAAAACAAAATTCTCAACACTGAATAGAACCCATTAACATTATGGCTTATACTTATTATAATAGTATATATACCTTTTAAGATCTATGAATAAAACCCCTTACAAGTTAAACATAGGCAAATTATATTATTAGTCAATGTGATATGACCATAATATACAATTTGATAATTAGTATTACATTATAAAAGAAAAAGGTTTCAACAATATTAGAATAAAATATATTTAAATTATAAAATATGTAAGGACGTAAGATGGGAATGGTAATTTGATAAAAATGTAAATAGCTATAGGCGTGTCACGTATTTGCATTTTGCAAATATAAGAAGATTCTTATATTATGCAAAGAGTTTTTAATTATACAAATAAAAAATACGTTGTAAAACTGAATACTGATTGCTTTTTTTGCTGCGTCACTATCAAAATTTAAATCAATTTATTTTATGAAATATTAAAATGATAAAATAACAATATTTCATGTTTGGGAACCAAAAATTAAACAGTATTTAATAGTAATTTATAAAAAAACTAGCCAATCCCGTGCACTTCGTTGCTCGTTAAATGCACCAACTCTATATGACTCAAACTTTGTTCAATTTGTTATTTAATATTCGGTGTATGGTGTTCAAAATGTATCTTAACTTTTCCGTTGCCAGGAATTAAAATTTCTGATTTGCAGCAGTATATTATCAGGTAGGCAATCTACCTGCGGTAGATCGCGGACCCCGTGCTGTTTGTACGTAAGTGTATGATTTAACGATAAAGTATCTAAGTTATACCAAGTTTGTCGTATTCCATCTATGGTGGTATTAATATAATCAATTAATACAAAATCCTAACCTATAACCTAACCACACTCATATCTGCAGATGAATAAAAAAAACCAAATTTAACCATTTTTAAATTAGCCTGTCTTCTTCCTAGAGGTCTAATATACACACAGACATTCATTGAAAAAAAAAAAATAATAATAAAAATAATCATAATACAAATCAACAAACATACCCGATTAACCAATAGCAACCAATATATAATACACTGTTGTATTTTTTACATCCAGATTTCCCACTTTTCCGGTGGATTTTTCGATAATTTTCTTTCGTAAAAACCTTCTCCTGGCAATTACGAACTTTTTAAAAAAAATTGAGCCAAATCGGACCAGCCGTTCTCTGTTAGGTTAGGTATCGTTGATGAGGTATAACTATAGACTATAGTTATACATTTTCACTCTCCATTTTTATATATAATTTAGATATTGGTTACCATGGGTGTAAATAAGTGTTTGAAACATAAGTAATTTGTTTCTGTCCGTCACTGTTATAAGTACCTATTTGTTAAAACGAACTTTAAGGATCATTTATAATTCATTATAAAAGTCCCAACTTTCTTTTCGTTTAATAGATTAACTTAACCCGCGTATCAGATCAATATGACGTCAAATATTGCAGCACTGAAGATCCATTCCGTGACTGATAAATATTTCGTGGTTTTCGACATGCTCCTGTCAAATCTAGCACAAACTTTGGAATCTCAAGATGACAAGAGTACACAGGCACACAGGCGACGTCTATTTTGGCTGTGTAGAAGAACTCCTCAGGTGATTCACCCGAAATCTGGTGCCCGTCTACGACCAAAATTATGCCGCGATGTATATCGATGCTTAATTAAGCTGTGCGATGTAACTCTGCAAAATATGTGTCCGATGTCGATGAGATACCTACCATTGCATCCATGGTTTGATTGCAAGTTTCAACGCCGTATACCGAGTTGTCAATATCGACCATCCCTGTCACTAAAAAAGTTATCGAGATCGAAGCGCCGCCGTCAAACGTCTTTGCCACATGTTCAGCCGGTAGACGCCGACCTGCTGCAATCATTTCCTCAGAATAACATGGCAGAACCACAGTGTCACGGTGATGAATCTAAAAACAGTTTAACGAAACCGTCGGTCCAGCAGGATAATAGCATACAGGATAATATGGTGGTAACCCCCGGTGGCTGTAGTGATGCAGTTATTGCAGTTCCAAACCCTAAGGTAACTGTGGCAATACCCAAACGCCGCTCTCTGTGGAGCCGGACGAAAAAGTTCGTCCGGCGAATGCTTTGTTGCGGTGCTAAATAGGCTGCATAGACCGCAATATGTATAATATTTGGTGGTCGTCTTTTCCTATAATTTATTTAATAATATGTGTGAAAATAATAAATATGTAAAATAATATACAGTGTGTTAAGTGTTTGAGTGAGTGTTTCCTTTTAAAGGTAACACTAAATAATTCTGTCCAGTGACATCGGATTAATATGCGGTTTTCAGGAGGGGATAGGGAATACATAAATACACATTTCTTAATGATTTTCACATTTTTCAGATAATTATTATAAAAGTCGATTTTAACAACTGTGTATCAATTAAACATATTTTAAAGCAATTAATTATATTATAATATACGTATCTATACATTTTAAATAATAAAATCGTTTATGGTGAAATTAATTATTTTTTTACAATAATCTGATTAAGATATTTTACATTATCAAAAAGAAAAGAGAATATTTTCATTAAAAACGAGATTAAATAATGTTACATATTATACTGAAATACCTATTCCGTTACACATATTACGCTGTAAATTTTAATTTGTATAATATTGTTGTAAACAATTTTATTTACGCATTCCTAATATCAAATATTACACTTCAATAGCAATACAACAATTCAAAGTTAATAATAAAATAACTGATAAAACCTTTTACGTTGGAAAAAAAATTTTAAAAAATATATATTTAATTATACTGCAAACTGATGATCAAACAATGATTTATGCACACTAAAAACTGTTGTATTTCAACTTTCGGAGTTCAGTCGGCTTGAGAGAATGGCGAAGAGTTCAAAACCATTGGGTATTACATTCCATTACAGTTTTTTTTTCTACCCCAAAACCACGGACTAAGATATACTTGTTCCCTTGTTCCCTTAAAAATCCATAAGTGGAAGGTGATCTGAAAAAAATTAATAATTAATATTTTTGACCACTCTTTGTCTAAGTGAATATTTTTACCTTATTTTCAACAACATGCATAATAAAATCAAATTCTCTGAATAACGTCTATTTTTTAAATTGGTGACTTTATTAGCATTTACGATTTTTTGGACTATTGTTTTTTGTGAACTATTTAAGTTTGTATGTTCAACTAAATCATTTAATGATTTATTTGTTAAGTTCTTTGATTTATCTTGTAGTTCACTCAATGTACAATTTAATTGGTTAATTTTTAATTTAAACCTTTGAAAAATAAAATACTAAAAAGTATTTTAATAAATAAATAGGTAAATAGTTTAAATTAATTTTACCTTTTGTTGGATTTCTTAACATTTTTGGATTTTTTTATCATCCCTTTAATTATTTTGTGTCTTGTAGGAGTGAGAGTTGTTCCAACATATGTTTTAGTTCTTATAGATAATCTTTTTTTATACTCTCTAAAATAAGGGAACAATGAATTGCACCTTTTACATCTTTTTTTGAACTTGTTAGAATAGAACATTCATTATGGCGCCAGGTTGTATTCTCTAAATAAGTATTTTTAACCCGAATTCCTAAATAAAAATTGGTTTAGGTAGGTACCTATACAGCTGTTTTATTTAACATTTAAAACTCATACCTGAAAAATGTATGACACTGGGACCTCCATGGCATATTTCTTTTTGTTCAAACAATTGAAGGGTTTCAGTAATTTGCAATGTATCAAGTGGGTATGTTAATTGTTGTAGACCCAAATTTTCAGTATTTCGACGCTTTTGATTAACATAATTATCATTGATAATTAATTCGGTATTATACATAATATTGCAATAAATGCACAGAACTATAATAATACTATACAATACCTATTATAGACAGTGAATTGCGAATAAAATCCCGATTCTAGGAAAAAACATCCCAGACTTCAATATTAGGTACTCACATAATTACATGAATTTGATTGATTCAATGTTTTTTTAAAGCTAATTAATGTAATAAATTACCACATTGTTATATTTATCTATAAATAAACACAAGGTTTAGGAATAGCTATCATTAAAAAAATGATTGCATAATAAACAGTGTTCAAACATTAACAAATAACATTATTTTGTTTTTGATTTGAAACAACATAGGTAAATATGTTAATGGTTTTTTTAAAAAAATATAGGTAAATACATTCAGTAACTATTGTTTGATAATTATTTGTAATTTGTATCGATTATTTTAAATATTTTTATTTTGTAATATTTTAAATATTGTAACTATAAGTAAAACTTGTAAAATCGACTCCTAATAATAATTAATAATTATTATTAATATTTAAAATTCTTATCTATCTATTTCCCAACGAAACATCAAATAGTTTTTCAATTAATGAAGAAAAAAGTGTAAAAAAAAGCTAGTAAGTAATAGATACTTACTAAGTATAGTAGTTATTACAGGCCATTACACACTTTTTAATTTCGTATTCCACACTTAGTATTTAGTAGTACTACACAAAGTGTGTCGTAATACACACAATTTTAGTCCCTGCAAAATATAACAATAACGACTGTGTGTCCGTGTTTGAGGCGGTCGGTGGTGGAGTGCCGGAGTGGTGAATAATAATATGTCGTACTCATCCGGGAGCCATGTTTTAAATTTGCAATCCTTCGTTATAAAAAATGAACGTTTTATAAATTTTTAACTACAAAATCATTTTAGATTCTGAGTGGAACGATGAATGTATTGATTTTACAATGATGATGTGTTTTTTTTCTTTTTTGTGTCTGTGTACACGATAACTAGTCGAAACAATGCTTTGATTTTCAACTTCAGTATCTTGTTCGATTGGAAAGTGAATATCGTTGGTGCATTGGGGAGGTAAAAATTTAAAATTCCCAGTAATTTTTAAAAGCACCAAGAAAAACAAAAGAAAAAATGTGCTCTGCTGTATACAGTAGGTTACAAGTGGGTCACTGTAAAATGGATGGTATTAAATTTGAAATCAATGATATAATATCATTGTACCTATAAGAAAAACTATTCTAAGCGGAGACGGCATGTCAGTCTAGGTATAAGACATATTATATACTTATCTATGGTATTAAAAAAAATTTACCTATATTAAATTCCAAATTAATCATATCACAATTTTCATTAGGTACCTACTTATAACGCGTTATACATCAACAACAAACCCTGATGGCTGATACTATCATAAATATATAATAGTGTACTTTAGAAGTTTCAAGTACCCACGAATAATATTATATAAAACACAACAAAATAACTAAAATAGTTATTCTAAGTTTTTTTATGTAATTTTGTCCAAAGTTGAACTTAAAATGACTATAAAAATAAACTGTGCTTATGTATTTTTTAGATTTTTTGGTTACAGAATTAATTATTTATGGAATCTTGTTTTAAATTTTCAATCCTTAGCTATAAAAGTTGAACATTTTATAAATTTTTAACTGCAAAATAATTATTAAATTTTAAATTTGATAAATTTTGTCAAAATTCGAACTTTAAATGCTTATAAAAAAAAATTGTGCCCATGTATTTTTAATATTTTTCAATTGCTATTGTTACAATATATCAGGAGCTCTGCACTAAATTACACTCTTTTAACCCAAAAATAAAATTTTATTGATATTTATAGAAAAAATAACTAAAAAATTCAAAACTGACAATGTCCGTAAATAGCCCAAAAAGAGTCAAAATATTTTAAAAATTTCTCGTTTTTCCTTAATTTAAATTAAAAAAATGTTCTTATGTTTTTCAAGGTGCTTTTGAAAACTATACTGAGAAATTTTTATTTTTGACCCCCCCCCCCATAAAAAAAAATACCAAATAAATTCACTTTCCTATCAGAAAATGATTGGAACAAAATCTAAGAACTTTTACTGTCCTAAAAGTTATTGACAAACAAAAAGAAACATTTAAAAAAAAATTTTAAAGGAAACATACATCATTGTAAAATCAATACATTCATCACTCCTCTCAGAATCTAAAAATATAGTCACATAAAGTATGAGACAATGTGACTTTGTTACATACTGTGATTTTGTTATTCGAAATTCGAATTAAAAAATTATATAATAAAATAATATAATATGTGGTGTGATATCTGATGGACGACCGTACCACAAGGGGCGAAAGAATTAAGAGTTAAGGAGAACACAACAAACAAAAAAAAATGTTATTCTTTCAATTTTTTTTTTTTTTTTAATGTTAAATTATTGTAGCTATTGCCAGTGGCGTATATTCGAGTTATTTTCAGTTTGGGCCAATTTATTATCAGTAATCACTAGTCAAGCATAGCAAGACTAACATAGCCATAACTATACATTTTTAGGGAGCTGCAGGGAGGTTATAATTATGACATATTATACAATACAAATAAAAATTGCGCAATTTAATTTTAAAATTATTACGTAAAATTAATTTTTTGATTCTTTTTTAAAAAATATTGACAGTGTCATTTATATATTTTAATTTTATCTTACTATGAATTTAACATCAAAGCAAGTCCTGACAATCGTAACATTTCCTTGTTGATTCCTCAAAAACGATTTTAATCAACCGGCTAATTTAATCATGGTGAAAAACTGTAAATGGTGTAAATATACATGCAATGCTTTAATTGAACCTGAAATTTCAGTATGGGCCTCCCCCCTATACGCCACTGATTGTACGAGTTTCCACACTTATTATTTTTTGATTGCCATAGTAAATTATTATTATTTTACGCGTTTAGAGTGTCATTTATTTTAAGAAAATTGCAATTTATAGATTTTTTCCTTCTCTAACACTACCTATATGGCGTATCTTTGTGCCAAAGTTCACTTTTCTACCTACCTATATGTATAGTGCCTTATAATTTTAATGTTGAGCGTGTCAGCAAGTGTATAACAAAAATGTAAACTTTAAAAGTTTCACATGTGAAACGACTTAATATTATGGATTCAGTCTTCAGTGTTTTACATTGTCCTAAGCTATTTTCGTTTAATCGATGTCTTATATTTAAAAATCCAAGGAAGCCGGGAAGCAGAGATATGAGGGTGAGAATAACTGGATGAATTGGTTCATGTAAGATGTAACATAGCTTGGACTTGGTCTGGCACACTAACGTACGTCATAAGTTTAAATTAATAATAATAGGTAAATAGCTATGCCTAATAGACATAGCATACCTACTTAATTTAATTTTTTTTCAAATTACCTGAAGTTTTTTTTATTATAATGATCTTGAACAATATACTTTAAAAAAATTGACATAAATAGTAATATTTAACATTTTATTTGAAGAAATAAAATTTAAATAAAATAATTGTATTTATAATATAAATACATATTGCATTATTTGAATGATATGTTGCATTTGCAAGTTAAATTAAAGTATCATTTTATGATTATGCTAGATTTTTTGCAATTTTGGGATTTTTTTAATTTATTGCAATTTTGTCGAATTTACATCATTTATACAACTAGTTAAGCAATATTAAAACTTATATATGACTTAAAACCATTATTACAATCAATGATATACTAACTGGACAAAGAAAATCGTTCGATGGTTTAAACGAAGACTTAACAGTAAGCGATTTATCTTATTTTAAATACGCTCCGCTTACATCAACCTACGTACAATTAAGTTTTTCGAGATATAAGAACTTACTAGCTCCAAATCGAAGATGGTTTTATTTCGAAAATTTAAAACGAACAGTTAGTACAGTGCAATGATGTATAATATAATAAATTCATAATGGCATGATTATAATGTAATGTATATATTTTTTTTGAATTATTTAGAATTTTAGATTATAATTTATAACAGTAAACTTAAAACATTTATAACAAAACGTTGTTATTTTTTAGTGCAATTTTTAATATTTTAAGTGCAATTTTTGATATTTTTTAGTGCAATACTGCAATCAATTTTACTATTTTTTTAGTACTACAACATCCGTGCCCTAATTATGACTATTGAGTATAATTTTATGTGCTGTTTAAGGATAGAAATGTAGAATATATATAATAAAGGTTTTATTAAACTCAAAAGTACCTACCTACAGTGTAGACCTTGCAAATCTTAGTCCGTAGATATAGGTATATAGCAGTTCTGGTAGTTACATGCCTACACACTATAGCCAATATTGGTATGTCCGAGTGTCAGACTTTTCAACATAGATATACTATACCGTGCATGACGACCATCCACGCACGCAGCACCCTTTGGGCATCTATAATAATGATAATAATGACTAATGAGTATGCGTTCTATTGAAGATATTTTAAAATCTAAAAAATACATAATACAACTATTATTTTAATATACATAATAATATATATAATATTATGTTTAAAGTGTTTTTCATTATGATGACTAGGTAAAATTTAAATTTAAAACTTTAACATGCGAGTCTCTTGCATGAAGGAAAAAAATATCCGGGAGGTAAGTTCAATGTTAACCACACCACAGCTCTATACGCTTTGGGATGATCGTCTCTCAGGATCACCAGTCAGACCCGTCCGGGACCGACGCTAAGCCGCGGCGCAGAGGGGTGTGTGTCATTCTTCATACCTCCACGACGTTATACGACCAATTTGTCCTATATATATTAATCATTCGAACGGTACCGTCACGTGGTAGAACGGACCATAGTTGTTTCAAAATTTAACGACAACAGGTGGTTATCTGAGAACTTGACCGGTAGATGTCACTATTATGCCTACCTAATCTTTCTCATAAGTGATCCTACACATTTTCAATCCCATTTCATTTCATTTGTTTTATAAATGATATTTAGATTTCATAAGCCCAGTATATTATTATATTATTAAAATCTGTTCAACTCAAAATGTTGTTATTTACTCATTTGTTTTATTTAATTACTATAGGAATACTATTATTTAAAATTAGTTTATTATAATGTATTGTTTTAGGCTCTGTTTATACAATTTTATACATAGTTAAGTTTTTATTAATGAACATCTACGGCCTACGGGGTTTTTAGAGTTACAATATAAAAAACAAAATGTATATTTTCGAAAACTCGTTTTGAGTAAAAATCTCAGTTTTTCCTTAAATTATTATTTGGTTTTCAGACGCTTTTGCAAACTATTAAGAATTTTTTACTTTCAACCCTCCAAAGTACCAATAAAACTAGATTCACTTTCCTACCAGAAAAGATGCTGTTGAAGAAAATCGAAACATTTTCTCCAAAGGCTGATGACGGACACAAAAAAAACACACATCATTGTAAAATCAATATAGATACCTATATTCATCGCTCCACTCAAAAATTTCAAATTTTGAATGTCTTTAAACAACTCGAAACGTGTCAAAAAAAATTTTCACGTATAGAAGATAATAAAATAAACATTTGGTATAAATTTAAAGTATCTAGGCCGGGCCTGATTTACTAGTTTATGTGCCCAGTACTAAAGTAAAATGTATTTTTAAATAAATGCTATATGTAGTTATAGTTGCTATTATAATATTATATAAGTAGTTGGATCATAGAATAAAATTGTTTTGTTAAAAATTTGATTATTTAATAATTAATATATACAAGAACACTTTACACTTTCACTGCGTCTAATTAATGTTGAATATTCATTCAAGTAAGTATTAAGGGGATCGGTGATGGTGTATATTTAAGGAGTAGGGTATAGGCAATATTTAAAGTGCGTGCGTAAGTCATTTGTAACTGTGTGCGTAGTAATGATTATTAGTATGTGTAGGGGTCTCTGCCCTACACCAGGTACTACCCGCTCTACATCTTATATTCTGCTAATTGACAAATAACCATAACAATCGGCATAACAATACTGTTTAGTAATACACCATACACGGTAATAATAATTACGTAAATACCCGCATACGCATTACGCTGTATTCTACATTCTATATTATTATTGTTCGACGTCCATTGTACACACGTCTTTTTAGCTTTACGGCAAAAACCTTCACAATTTAATTTTTAATAATTAAAAAATATATTTATTATAAAAACAAGAATTTTCTATTTATTTTAGGTCGGTATAGAGGATTATATATTATAAAAATACACGATGAATGTATTAATTTAGAGAGTGTATTAAAAAAATATATATACAAATATTATGGTTCCGCATTACTACATCGATCAGCATGATGGAATAAAAATTGGATGTTTTGGCTAAAATAACTGTCCGCCACCGATCACCTTAAGTACCTATATAAATTAAAAAGCACTTTTTTTTTTTAAATTAGTATTTTTGATTATTATACTTCTATATCAGACTAAATGCTTTTAGGTATTTGTAATGTTTTAAGTCAAGTACTCAAGTCTCAAGTTTGATTTCAGCTAATCAACTTTCACAAACATTTCGATTGTGCGCTATAGTAGATAAAACTAGTTCTAAACGTAAATTTATCTAAACTACTTTGCAGTGCATTTGTTTCTTCATCGCGTTTATTCTTTAATTTTCTCTTCATTGGACCACTTAATTGTTTTTTCGGCAATTACAAATAGATATAAAATTATAAATACGACTGACGTATATCACGTAACTACGCAAGACAATAACGCCAATAGTAATATTGTGACGATAATAACAGCAATTCGATTTTGTTGTCGGCCGTCGTTTTCGGGGAAAACTCATTATAGTATTAATAATGTTATACATACTTTATAACCCACATAAATATATATCCAAGTAAAATCCAAATCTAATTCGTTTTCCAAAAGTATGATAAAAAGCCAAAAAGGTACACAATTAATTTTGCGGTGGAAGACATAAGCACCAAAATCGTATAGTACGAAAGCGCCAAAATCCTAAATACATGTGTGCCGCCGCAGGTACCACGGTTTTCTATAAATGTCAATAAAACTTTATTTGTTAGGTAAAAAAGCTTGAAAGTTTAATACAAGGCTCCTACTATATTTTTACAATGAAATTTGTAAAATATTAAAAATCCTTAGTTACAGTTTTTATTTATAAGCATTTAAAGTTCAAATCTTGACAAAATACGGACAAATTAGCAAATTATTTTGAGTTGAGAATTCATAAGAATTTTTCTTTTTAAGATTTGAAAATATAATACAAGATTCCTCATAAGTTGTGAGTTGTCTACCTTTATCAAAAAAAAAAAATGTCTACAAGCATATCAAATTAAATTTTTATGAGCGTTAGAAATTCATATTTTTACAATATTGGATATTCACTCGATTTCTCATTCAGCCTTTAGGCATGTAGCGGTTTTGTTATTATTGTTTTTCAAAAACGAATAACTGTAAATACATGCAAATTTTACTGAATGTTTATATTTTCATTTTCTATACTCCATAAAATTTTTAAAATATTTTGACTCTTTTTGGGCTGTTTACGGCCATTGTCAGTTTTCAATTTTTTAACTTTTTTTTCTTTAAATATCAATAAAATTTTATTTGTTGGGTAAAAAAGAGTGTAAATGTAGTGCAAAGCTCCTGATATATTGTTACGATAGCAGTTAAAAAATATTAAAAATAGGTACATGGGTACAATTTTTTTTTTATGAGCATTTAAATTTGAATTTTGACAAAATTTAATAATTATTTTGCAGTTAAAAATGTATAAAATGTTCAACTTTTACAGGTAAGGATTGAAAATTTAAAACAAGGTTAAACGTAAATAGGTTGTTTATAAACTACTTTATTCACAATAATATCATCAAATATACTTAGTCATATCATAGGCTGACTGATCAGTTTTCGCTCAGAATCGTTTTTCTTATACAATGATATTATATCATTGAATTCAAATTTAACACCATATATTACAGTGACCCAATTATAACCAACTGTACAGCAGAGTGACATCCACTTACCTACTTTTAATATACTAATTAATCAAAGTAGGTCAGGCCAGCAAAGCAAAATGTACTGAAGCCACACTAATATTTTTCTATACAACATTGTGGCACATGTAGATACGAAAACTACCGGTGTTGTCATACAATTTGGCAAGAGCGTAGGTGTGACAGTTGAACTCGTGTCGTAACCGACATTTTACATGTGTTGGCGGCGTTATCAAACCTTCAGATGGACCATAGGATAGCTGCCACTAATTAATTATCTATGTTATTTAACTATAGGTAGTAGGTACTGTGTAATTAATAAAATTAAAAATTAATATTTGCATCCTATATTGTCATTTGATGATCAATATTCCTTAAATAATACATTTTACCAAAATAAATGTGCTTACATAGTATACTTTAGTTATTTTTAATGATTAATGAACAATTAATAACAATTATCTAGGAATTATAATTAACCAGATATAATTAACGTACAACTTATTACTATACCAAAATGTTTGTATATGGGTATTATTTATCATGTTTAAAATTTGAGATTTAAAAATGTATTTTTCAGTATACGTAAGATAGATTAATTTACAAAAAAAAATTATAAAACTATTTGAATAAAGTACCTACTTATAATTTTCCTCATCACATAGATGATAATTAGGTAATAAAAGTTTATACAATTTAAATATTACCCTAATAATTATTATTTATCGTAAAGTAATTGCATTAATAATCATCACCATCATCTAGATATTGTCGAAGTCGTCTTCCAATTAGTTTAGGATAAGTTCGATTTCGTTTTTTAAATTCTTTGCTTTGATGTGTTACAGCACCATGCTGTAGTTGAAAATTACATAGAGCATTTAAGGGTTTCAGCAATATATTTTTGTATGATTCATCTTTTTCTAATACTGTTAATGCTTCAATCGCAGTTTCTAATGTAGAAAGACATCCATCCGTTGGTTGGGTCCTGATAATATAATGACTTTCATATTTGTGCATCAATTTTACCTAAATTATTAAATAAGATATTAGACAATTGTTAAAGTGAAATGTATGAGTACATAATATATTATATATTGTTATATTTATTATATTATATGTGTTGACAAAATATAATTGAATAATAAATGTAAAAATGGATATTACTGTAAATAAATGGTATTAAAATATAGGTTAATACCTGGCTTATTCCTATGCACCTAATAATCAATACCTTAAACTAAACTAGCCTCGTAACACCTGGAATTTCTTGAATCAACATAGGGGTGCATGTATTGATATATGAATACCGATACTTCAGTTTTATAGTTAATACTAGTATTTTAATATTTTTATTAAATACAACATAAGTTTTTTAAAGTATGAGGATTCAGTAAGTTATCTTTAGTCCTAGTTCAGCATAATATATGTAATAAGTCTGTTATAACTTATAATTTAAATGTTTAAAAAAACATTAGTTATTCAGTATTCTATGACATAACACATTAGATACAGTTATGGTTGTTGAAAGTGGGTCGTTTTTTTTGTACATTTAGAAAAATATACTTCCAGAAGTTCAATTTTACTTTTGAAAAAATGTATGAATTCCTTTTTCTCTTTTCTAGGTTATGTAGGAAATGGATTTAAAATTTTTTTTTATGAATAATAAAGTAAAATTATTAAAGTGAATTTCGAAAAAAAAATTACTGGTACTAATTAAACAAAACGAAAAAATTGAAAATCAATTTTCTACATAACCTAGAAATACATCAAAACATTTGAGGGGTTCAAGTGGTCCACTAAAAATGTTAAAACGTTTCTGATAACAATAATAATATCTCTAGTCTATATTGATTTTGATTATTTACATAGAAATAAACTAAATTAAATAGACACTAACATGTATCATTGATTGAAGCAGTGGTGTATTATTGTAAATAGCTTTTGCTTGTGGCCAAGTACCATCAAGTATAATCAAATTATGAAGTTCTGTTTCTTTTGGTAGATCAACTATATCCATTGCTTTTTTAGAAGGATACAATAAAACTGACTGTTTAGATGATAATATATCCCATAGGCCAACATGTCTGAAAAATAGATACAACTTCAGATATAAATTAATTAATAATGAATTGAAACAAAAAAAAAAAAAAATAAGTAAAATAAAATAAAATGTAAATAAATATTAGTACCTATAGTAATACTAACTTATAATCTAAAAATAAAGCAATGAGTTATATTGTAAAATGTAGATAATGTTAAGATGAAATATTTAAGTGAATTTTTAGGCAATAAAAGACCATTAGACCAAAAGGGGTAGTTTTTATTAAAATAATAGTTTATAAAAGAATAGCTTAACCCCAACACACTCATATAAAAAAATAATTGTGTAGATTTAAAATAATTCATAGCATGATGGTATTGAAATTAAATAATAAAAGTTGTATTATAAATTAAACACAGAACACATATTCTTACGTTTAAAATATAAAATCTGTAATTTCTATTGTAAACATGTACTCTGTAACTAACTGAAAAATAGACATGATTTTAAAGATAAATTATTGTGATTTTGTTAAAGATTTTAGTAGTTATTCATCTACTTTTCAAAAGTAACAAATCTAAAACTAATGTGTATATGAAACTAACAAGTAAAATTAAATTACCAAAGTAAATAATAATATTATAATATCCTGACACTCAATCATCAACATCCTACAATTTACAAAAGAAATTCAGCTATATAACTTAATTTAAGCCATACAATAACATAAGTTAAACATACCTTTGTAAACTAATTTTAAGTTAAAGTCAAACTAATTGCCATAGAAGCCGATGTAAAAAGATCAATAAAAAAATTTTAAATTTAAAAAATAAAAATATGATAATAAATAATTACTTTTTTGTAGGGAATTTTTTTCCTTTATAAACAACACAACTTTCTTCTGCCAATCCCAATGTCAACATAGGAGCAGTACGAAGACTTCTTTTTTCTTCTGCTGGGTGTTGCAGTAGAATAATTCGACATTTGGGCTTTAGCCTTGTTTTAGGTAAATAATTACACCAACATACATTTTGAGGTCGCCTGAAAATGCAAAATTGAATTATATTAAATAAATTAAAAATTAAAAAAAATGTAAGGCAAATTGAAGTGTTACAAATGGGTGGCTGCTTTCCTCAAAAATTTTACACGTGTTATGTAAAAATTTTATTAAGGATATGATGTATTTTTTTTTAATTATTTATATATGACTAATCTCATTCACATCTACTTATTGTGCCATGTGGTATAGATCGTAGATTGCATTTATAAAAAAAAAAAAAAAATTAAATTTAAACACTTTAAATATTAACCAAAAAGTTAAAACAATAAAATAATATCATTAACCAAAGTATAAATTGTGACAGTGTGACACGATATAATAACAACATAAATCTCAGACTATATTCTTGATTAAAATATTGTAAATAGTACTTAATATTAAAAAGTAAAATAGACTAAGCCCTTATTCCAACAATTATTTTGTAATAGGAATCAGTGCACTACGACAATGTTTATTACGGTATTTATAATACGTATACAGTGTGTTCACACTAAGAGGTTCCACTAAATATTTCAGTTTGATGACCTTGTATTGAAATGGGGTTTTTGCTGAATGACAGTTAGTACTTTTTTTTTTTTATTTAAGCTACCAATATAAAATTATTACAGCTTAACAATTACAACTAAAGACATATTACAAAGAAAACAGTCAGTGATTAAAAAAGTTAACAAACTGAAACCTAAAATAACAAAACAAAAACAAAAAAAAAATTTTTAAAAAATTGGACAAACGGTTGAGAAAATTTAAACCAATGTAATCAAATTAAGAACCCATAGATAGTACTTAAATACACATTTTCTGATAAATTTCAAATTTTTAGCTCTTTCGATACGCGCATGTGCGATACAGCTTACTTTTTTCTAAATAGCAACATCAACTTTTTTTTACATACTCAGATAGAGAATTTTTTCCTTAACAATTTATGTATAAAAGTTTTTTTCTAATTACAAAATTGGCATATGTAATTTAACAATTAAATTTAATATTTACGAGTAATTTTTTTGACAAAATCTAAACTAAATTCAACTTATTGTTACTTATTAATATCCAATATTGTTAAATACCTGTTTGCACACAGATAAAATACAACTTTGACAACATTTGCCAGTAATTAAGATAGTATAATTCCTGTTCATTATACATTTATTTCTCGTAAATATTAAATTTAATCGTTAAATTTCACATGCCAATTTTGTAATTAAAAAAAAACTTTATATAAATAAATTGTTTAGGAAAAAATTCTCTATCCAAAATGTAAAAAAAGTTGATGTTGCCATTTAAAAAAAAGTAAGTTGTATCGCGCATGAGCGTATCGAAAGAGTTAAAAATTTGAAATTTATCTGAAAATGTGTATTTAATAACTGTCATTTAAGTACTTGTCATTCAGCAAAAACCCCATTTCAATACAAGGTTATCGAACTGAAATATTTAGTGGCACCTCTTAGCGTGAACACATTGTACATATATGATATTCACAACAGATAAGTAATGTTCAACGTTATTTAATTGGGGAAAAAATTTAAAAATTGCTGGAAAATTAAATTCAACTATAATAATATTATTATGACATAATTCAAGTAATAAATACCACAAAAAAACCGTTAATTATTTTGGTTGGGTATAGGTTTTGGTTATAAAATCGTAATTGAAAATACGAGGTAACCGCTTTGTTGTTAATATTTAGATATTTACCTTGATTACCAATAACCAATAATGGCTTCCAGCATTCCAAAACTAAAAGCGGTTATCGGTTTTAAAATTTACGGGTTTTTACCAGTTTTCGTTACGAACCGGTTACCGGTTTTAATCCCTGGTTATAAAGGGATTATATTTAAAGCTATATACAGAGTGATTCCTTAAGCGTAAAACACTCATTATCTCAAAAATAATTAATGTTTTTGAAAATATTTTTGTTAGAAAAGTTGTTAAAAAAACGTTTTTATTAAAAAATCATATTTTTAATTATTTTTTATCCTTATATTTTTTTTAAATGACTACATTAAGTTTTAATTTCATATTCCAAAGCAGAATATTTTTCTAAGTATTTTGATACATAAAAATTGAATTTAGGATGAGTAGTTTATGAGTTATAACTTATAAGTACTTAAAGTTTAAACAAGCAGAGTAGTGGACAATCATTCTGCGGGGTAACCCCATACCACTCACGCCGCCCATCAATACTTTAAATACTTATAACTCATAAGCTACTCGCCCTAAATTCTTATGAATCGAAATACTTGGAAACATATTCTGCTTTGGAATACGAAATTAAAACTCTATGCTGTTAAAAAGTTAAAAACTTAAAAAATTATAAGGATAAAAATATTTAAAAATATATTTTTTTAGTAAAATCGTTGTTTTTTTAACAACTTGAAACTATGTAAAAAAATATTTTCAAAAACATTATTACTATTTGAGATAATGAGTATTTTACGCTTAATGAATCACCCTGTATATCTAATTTTTAATGAAATAATTATTAAACTAATATCATTAATAAGTGAACAAATAACATTGGATACGGTGTACTAGTTTATGCTTAGTATTTAACTATATAACTCACTCGCATGAAAAACATATTTGACGCATTTCAGGAGGATCTGCAGGTAAATTTATAAAATCATCCCAGACATCATCAACCTCTTCAGTAGACATTATAACCAAAATATTATATTTATTTGATTTAATGCTACTTTTTATAGTTCCTATATTTAAGTAACATTGGTTCACTGTAATATTAATATTATATTAATCAAAATCATTTGAATCAATAAAAACCAATTAAATAATACTTTTTTATGCAAAATAATAAATGATATAGTAGTAACTTACCAAAATTAAGGAATTAGAATATATTATGCATCTAATTTATTAATAAAAATACACCGCAAAAACTACAGCCACACAAAATATAGTTTCCTAAAACAAAAAATATTTTCTATTTAATACTATTAAAGTACCTAATCTAATTATTATATTTTCCAAATATATAATTATTAGTTAATAATATTTAAAAATAGAAAGTCTAGTTATTATATGATTGATGTTAATATCTAATATTTATTTATTTTTAAATTATCTAAATAAAAAAATTTAATATCAACATTTATTCAAAAAATTAATTACTAAATTCAAACAATACTCCTCAAATTAGCTATCTATACAGCTAACCTACTGGATAGGAAGAACTAATAAAACTTTTTTCATATTTGAAATTATTAATAATAGTCATTGAGTTAATATTTTATAAGTTATATAAATACAGTGGAGATTAATTTTAATATTCATGTTAAAATATACAATTTTAATTTTAAAATACATAAAATATAAAAACTGAAACTCATATTATTAATATTTATATATGCAGTATAACTATATAAGCATTGAGAACATTATTTTATACTTATAAAAGAATATTTTTATGAATTTACATTTAAAAACTTATCAGAGGCTTGTGTGTCGGTATCAGCATCCCAAATACAACGCGCTCCAACTCTTGTACCAGCACCGTGTCGTTCACCCAAAACAACTTGTACCATTGACTTGTAACGATTTTCCAAACAATGATCTATAAATTAAAACATTGTACCACAAAAACTACAAATAATTGTTAATTTTATTTCTTAAAACATACAGAAATACAAAAACAATTAAAATTTTCAAAATTTGTTTAATAAAATATAGAAGTTATTATTTTAAAACTAAAATAAAGTGCCATTTTACGGTTAAAATATTTTCAAATTATATTTTAATATTACATATGAACATATAAAATTTGTACAGGATAATAAATAAAACCTTTAAGTCTGTCCTTGATTTCTTTAGCGATGGTTGTGCTAAGTGGTTCAGCTTCAATTTGACTATACTCTTTATCCTTCAGGTATTTAAGAAGAGTCTCTTGAATAGCTTCTTTTGCAATATGTGTATTGAATCTAAAAAAAAAAAATATCAAATTATAATTATTTATGAATACAATTATAATATAAAGTATATCTAGACAGGGTGTCTATGGTATATTATTGTTACCAAGCAGTGGCGCAACAAGCGGGGGTGTTGGGTGGTACTTACACCAGGGCACCTGACATTTTAGGGGGCACCTTCTGATGCCTGTGTTTTTGGTATTTATTTTATTATAACATAAATTATCAAGATTTGAATACAGATATTATTGTGCCTTGTGGTAATAAAGATGAATGAAGGTATTTCTTGTAAAAATTACGAAAATAGATTTTTCTTTCCGTAGAACATTCAATTAGTTATAAATGGTTAATGGTATTATAGTCGTATAAAATATAAATCGGTTTAGCAGTGGGTAACGGTTGAGGACTAATTGAGATTGATAAGAGTTGTTTGATGACGTAGTAATTGTAGTTAGTACGACACTGTTACGAACTACGAAGACGCTAATAGACGGAAAATTAGTATAACATCTAAAATTAGAACAAAAATATTTATCTTACATTACCTGTAACAGTTGCATCAGCGGAAAGATCGTTTTCTAAACTGAAACTTATTAAAAATTACTTAAGAAATTCAATGAATCAAGATAGACTATCAAACATTGCCATTCTGAAAATTGAAAAAAATAAGACTAAACAGTTAAATATAAACGAAATAATAGAACATTTTGCAAACTTAAAAGTTAGAAAAGTTAAGTTTTAGATTCTGACTTCTGAGTGGAACGATGAATGTATTGATTATACAATGATGTGTGTTTTTTTTTTTTTTTTTTTTTGTGTCTGTTTACACGATAAGTAGTCGAAATAATGCTTCGATTTTCGACTTCAGTATCTTGTTCAATTGGAAAGTGAATATCGTTGGTGCATTGGGGAGGTCAAATTTTAAAATTCCCAGTACTTTTCAAAAGCGCCAAGAAAAACAAAAGAAAAATTAAGGAAAACCGGGAATTTTTACGGTATTCGGACAATTGACACCCGGGACTTTTGACACCTGACGGTTTTGCGGATATCGGACTTTTTTCACCCGATATTTTTAGAACACGGACAATTGACACCGAGCGATTACGATTACGATATCGATAATCATGAGTAGATAAAGTACCTATACTCTATAGGCATTAGGCAATAGTTGTTAGTTACAAGTTAGTGTTTGTAGTGGTATAGTCTGCACTCAATTTTATTTAAAAGTAACATAATATTCATTCAATATGGACTCAGAATGTTCCGATATAATAAAAATAATTAAAACAAAAGTAATAATTAATGATTATATTTATGTGTTTCAAAAAAATGTAAGCGATGGGCTTAGATATACTTGTGTTCAACGAAAGAAACAATATTGTAAAGGTAGTGTAACGATAAATTCGTCCAAAACCAAAATTTTAAAATTTCAAGAACATTCTCATAATCCTGATTCTGCTGAAGCTGAAGTATGTCATGCCTTAAATGCGATGAAAGAAAATATTATAAACAATTTTGATATTCCTTCTAAAGTGTACGCAAAAGAAGTTAACAAATTAACAGACGTAGCTGCTTGTTTGATGCCAAATGAAAATAATGTAAAAAGAAATTTAAGAAGAATCCGTAACAATTCATATCCTACAATTTCTTCCAAAGAATTCGTATTAGAGGGTAAGTGGACGATGACAGCAGAACCTAATCAGCAAAAGTTTTTATTTTATGATAATCAATCAATTAATAGTCGTATAATATTTGCTTCTCCAGACTGCCTAGAAATATTATCACAAAGTGATCATGTGTTCATGGACGGAACATTTTCGTCTTGCCCTAAAGGTTTTTATCAACTTTATGTACTACACGTAATTTATAAAATGAATTAAATGAAACCTTTACCTGTCGTTTATGCGTTATTACCAAAAAAACACAGACAATTTATGTAGAACTTTTGATGGCTCTCAAAGACACGTGTTCATCAGTGAAGTCATTTTCTATTGATTTTGAACTAGCTATGATAAAAGCGATTGAAGAAGTTTTTGAAGACAGCGTTTCCATACATTTGTGCTACTACCATCTTAGTCAAAGTGTGTGGCGTAAAGTCCAAAATCTTGGTTTGGCAACAAAATATACAAAAGACAAAGAATTCCGTTGTTCAGTACGAATGATCAATGCATTGGCCTTCTTACCACTTAATATTATTAAAAAAGGTACCATACACGTACCTAACATATACATATATTTTTTTTTAATTTAAATATCTTTTTTTATAGGTATGAGCTTATTATATGACATTTTTTCATATGATAATGATGTGGATGATATTTTAACATACTTCGATGTAACATATGTTAATGGGCCGTACAAATTAATTAACAATACCTACTCAAGTTATGTGCTTCAAAAGGAGACCATCTATGTTTGCTCCATATATGTGGAATGTCCACAATGCAACAAAATTAGGATATAGTAGGACTAATAACATATCGGAAGGTTGGAACAATAAGTTCCAACATTTAATTAGATTTAAACATCCACATATATATATATTTATTGAAGCTTTACAAATGATGAATTCCATAACCACAATGGAGATTTTAAAACTAAATACAGGTATTCAAATAAATTGTAAAATTAAATCAAATGAAGAAAGGCTTAAACACATATGTAAAACTTCTCAATTCAAAACAAATACTGAAATTATTAGTTTTCCTATAATTTTTATTACCTATTATTTACATTTATATTAATTAATGTTTACAAAATCGTTTGTCTTTTTTATTTTATTAGAATAAACTTTTGAATTATATTATTATTTTATACGATTATACGCTGATTATTTAGTATTTATAAATTTTATATTCGGTGTCAATTGTCCTATCATCGGGTGTCAATTGTCCTATTATTGGGTGTCAAATGTCTCGGGTGTCAAATGTCCTAGATTCAATTTTTACACAAAATCGATTTTTCAGAAAATTGAATTTGGTTTTTGGTGTAACTTTAAAACAAATGACCGTAGATACATTAAATTTTGCATTTTCTATACACGATAACATTTTCAAAATATTTTGATTTATTTTGAACTGTTTAGGGACATTTTCATTTTTCATTTTTATTTAGTTTTTATTCTAGAATTATCAATAAAATTGTATTTGTTGGTTAAAAAACTTGAAAATTTAATAGAAGGCTCCTAGTATATTGTTTCAAAGGCAGATGAAAAATATTAAAAATCGTTAGTCACAGTTTTTTTTTTATAAGCATTTAAAGTTCAAAAATTGACAAAATATGGAAAAATCACGAAAATTAGCAAATTATTTTGAGTTAAGAATTCGTAAAAATTTTTCTTTTTAAATCTAAGATTTGAAAATGTAATACAAGATTACTCATAAGATTGTCTACCTTTATCAATAAAAAAATCTCTACCGGAAACTCAAATTAAATTTTTATGATCGTTTGAAATTCAAATTTTTACAACATTGGATATTCACTTGATTTCTCATGTAGCGATTTTCTTATTTTGTTGTAATTCAAAAACAAATAACTATAGATACATGAAAATTTCACTGAATGTTCAGATTAGCCATTTCCTATACACTGTACAATTTTGAAAATATTTCGACTCTTTTTGAGCTGTATACGGACATTTTCAGTTTTCAATTTTTTTAGTTTTTTTTTTTCTATAAATATCAATAAAGTTTTATCTGTTGGGCCAAAAAGTGTAAAAATTTAATACAAGGTTCCTGATATATTGTTACAGTAGCAATTGAAAAATATTAAAAATACATAGGCACAATTTTTTTTATAAGCATTTAAACATCGAATTTTGATAAAATTTATCAAAATCTCGAAAATTATCAATCATTGTAATTAATAAATTATAAAGTGTTCAGTTTTTATAGCTAAATATTGCAAATTTAAAACAAAGGTTCTCATAAATAGTTCATACTGTAACCAAAAAATCTAAAAAATATATGAACACAGTTATTTTTTACAGACATTTTAAATTCAAATTTGGACGAAATTACATATTAAAATCAATATTATCGATCTTTGTTTTTGTTGTAATTTAAAAATATTATTCGGGGATATATGAAACTGAAAAATCAAAATATTATGGCCTATCCATACAATCCACCATAGTATAAGGCAGGGGTCTCCAAACTTTTTTATTCAAGGGCCACAAAAAAAATCAAATGCTCTTAGCGGGCCAAAAGTTTATTAACACATATAATTTTTAACTTTATGATAATATAGGTAGGTACCTATATAAATAATATGTTTACTTTATATTTTTGTATAGAATATTGTTTACTTTACAATATACTTAAATAAAAATAAATAGGTATAAATATAATATAATATAAATACATTTTTTAAATAATTTTTTTATCTATATATACCTATGCGTCCTATGCGGGCCACGGGCCTGTTAAAACTTGTTTGAGGGCCGTATCCGGCCCGCGGGCCGTAGTTTGAAGACCCCTGGTATAAGGAATAAGAATTATGTTCATGATAAGACTGTGCATATTTTAAGGAATTTATTCATAAATTCCATATAATTTAATACTATAGAAAAGTATATAATATGTCTTATACCTAGACTGACATACGGTATGTCTCCGCTCAGAATCGTTTTTCTTATACAATGATATTATATCATTGCATTCAAATTTAATACCATCCATTATACAGTGACCCACTTGTAACCTACAGTACAGCAGAGCGACATCCACTTACCCACCTTTTGTTAACATGTACATGTATTAATTTTTTTTTTATGAATTAAAGAACCTACCTACCCATGTTATAATTTGTATAATTTATATGTATATATACATTTTTTATCTATACTATAAAATATAAATATATAAAGAAAATAATATATTGTAGGGCACCAAGTAATTTTTGTTACTAGGGCACCATAAGGTCTAGTTGCGCCACTGTTACCAAGTCTTGTATATATTACCATTTACAATTTACTATTAATGGTATGAGAATACCATGACTCAAATTACACTACAATACTTCTTAATTATAAATTATAAATTATAATCTAGATATTATCAAAGAACTGCCCGTCTGCAGTAGAGATAAAAATAAAATATTCCAATAATAATAAAAACAATTCTTTTTGAATGTAAATTGAACTATTTAAATATTGGCATAGAGAATTAAAAAAAAGTAAAAATACTACCTAATACAAAAAAAAATTATTTTGTACTCCTAAAATTGTGTAAATCTACTATTTTTTAAATACAATTATAAGCGGTACAAATCAATGACCTATCAACGGCACACATAATGTAAAAGGTAATATCGTAATGTCATAAAAATGTTAGATAAATATTTATAAATTTGTCTATAGGTACCATAATATTTTAATATATTACTGAAAATGTATGATTTAATATTTTTAAACAATTTTTTTGTTTATATATATAATTATGTGTACATATAAACTGTATAGATTAGCATACGTTTATAATTTAATAAATTATATTATTATCATAAATTATTGAATGACTTACTTTTGATTGTGTGTAGGTCTGATTTGGAAATTATGAACTTGTGATTTGTTATTATCGTCGATATCCACCTCGTTCTCTACTTCAGTTTTTATTGACATAATTTTTAAACGATTAAAAAATCTTGTCCGTTACTAAAATTTATTATTTGACATTTCATTTCGGAAAATTTTCACATGAAAATTGAAATTCAAAAAATCGTTTTATTATGTAAATTGGAATAAGTCCTTATCTTATTGATAAACCGCATAATACATTAATACGTCCTATTATCATTAATCATTGAATGCAATCACAGATTCCTAAAAAGTGTTATTATTTTCTTGTCGGCACCACTGTAGTATTACTCGTCCACGGACGAGGGCCGTTCTCCGACAAAAGCACGATTTAAGCTTAGATCATATACTATGGATGGAGCCACTGCATATTATTTTGAAGCCGATATTAGCGACGAGTCACCGAATTAGGTGATCGATATGCGCATGCGCGAAACAACTCGTTTAATATTAATATTATAACTGTCCCCATCCCAGCCGAGTCACAGAATTAGGTGTTCGATATGCGCATGCGCAACGCAACCTCTCGCATATTTATCAGCTGGTGATTATAATATTAATATTAAACGAGTTGTTTCGCGCATGCGCATATCGATCACCTAATTCGGTGACTCGTCGCTAATATCGGCTTCAACTTTTTGTATTGCTATAATACGCAGTGGCTCCATCCATAGTATATGATCTAAGGATTTAAGATATACAGGTTGAACATCGGCCTATGATATTATGCATTTTTCAAGACCGTCAAACTGAGTCTCCAAATCAGCTGTGGAACCACCGACTGGCGCCATCTAGCTGCATTTATGTGGAAACTCAACAATCCAAAACGTACTATGGCAACGGTCGTATTCGTATACTCGTATAGTCGTCAGTGCCGCTCTAACCACCAATAACGCCCTAGGGCAACAATATTTGACGCCCCTCACCCTCCCACCAAAAAATCTCGACTTCGCATTTTTAGCTTATAATTAACCACATACCTTAAATATGTTTAATACTTATTAATTAAAGGTTCCTACTTATTTTTTTAAATATTATTATTGGGATCATATTTATTTTGTTTATATTTGAACACCGATTTCATTATTCTGGGAACACTCAAACATTACAGAAAGAAAATATATATAACTATTTTCACAAATTAGTACCTAGATTTCATTATAAATCATACATTCTGCGTTTCTGCGTGTGTAATAACAGTGTAGTATAACAATCAACATTGTAAATTGCACAAGTGAATATAAGTGATTATAAAATTCAAAGGTGGGCATTAACTAGTTGAAAAGTTAAAGTTCAGTTAAAAAGTTAATTTTTTTAACTTTTTAACTTAACTAGTTAGTTTATTTTCTAATCAACTTATGAACTTAAATAGTTTAATTTACAATTGAAATAACTTAGCTTTTCTCAGTTGATTTAAAAAAATCCATTAAGTTAAAACATTTTGAAATTGTTCGTTTATACTTAAATATTACGGATTTCGAACGCTCATAAAAATTTAATTTGACTTTCTTATAGACATTTTTTTTTTGATAAAGGTAGATAATCTTATAAGGAATCTTGTATTACATTTTCAAATCTTAGATTTAAAAAGAAAAATTTTTACGAATTCTTAACTCAAAATAATTTGCTAATTTTCGTGATTTTTCCATATTTTGTCAATTTTTGAATATTAAATGCTTATAAAAATAATTGTGACTAAGGATTTTTAATATTTTTCATTTGCCTTTGAAACAATATACTAATAGCCCTCTATTTAATTTTCAAGCTTTTTTAACCAACAAATACAATTTTATTGATATTTTAAAAAAAAAAAACTAAAAAAAAATGGAAAATGAAAATGTCCCTAAACAGTTCAAAATTAATCAAAATATTTTGAAAATGTTATCGTGTATACAAAATGTAAATATAAACAACCAGTGAAAATTTCTTGTATATACGTTCATTTCTTTTAGAGTTACACCAAAAATCAAAATCGATTTTTTGGAAAACAGATTTTGCGTAAAAATTCCCGTTTTTCCTTAATTTTTATGTTGTTTTTCCCGGTGCTTGTGAAAACTACTGGGAAATTTTGACCCCCCCCACCCCCAAAGTACCAACTAGATTCACTTTCCTATAAGAAAAGATACTGTTGAAGAAAATCCAAGCACTTTTACTGTCCTAAAACGTGATGACAGACACAAAAATAAAAAAAGGTACTACTAGGTACCAAAGATATGAATTAGTTTAGTTTATAAGTATATTACAATATAGTATACAGTATATTACTTAATTATTATAATGATGTATATACATATTTAAAATATATTTCATGTGCTTAAATAAATTACTTTTGTAATCTTAATAATCTTATAAATTATAAGTATTAATATTTTTATTTGTTTTTATGAATATTCAATATATTATTATTGAAGTTATGTCGCATTAAGATTTAACACATTATTTACATAATTGTATACCTACTTAATAGTATACAATTTGATAGATATTAGATACTCATCTTTGATATTACAGTATAAACAAAAAAATAATACCTAAAATAAGAACACCAAATTTTTCTTTTTATCATCCATTTCTAGTACGCCCCCTAAATTCATAATACTTTAGACGCCCTAGGGCACTTGCCCCATTTGCCCCCCCCTTGGGACGGCTATGATAGTCGTGTGTACTAAATAGTGATGGTAAAATACTAAAATGCTATTTATTTAAATAGCAATAGCTATTTAGTTTAGCTTTTTAGTACTACTAAGCTACCAACTATAAAAATAGTAACTTGTATAGTAACTTCCCAAGTAGGTAGGTATTTATATTTTATTCCATAGGTAACAAGAAATGAGAAATACTTCAGGTAAAAATCTTATGATTATCAATCATCGAGTATTATTATACGACAATAGTTTTATTCATTTTAAACATTAATTTATTATGTTTTAACCAATTTTGACAACTTTTTTTTTGTTTTATTTAGTTTTTTATTGGCTTGGTTTTTCATATAACTATATTGCCTCATGCGCATATACATTTAGGGCCCGGATTTATATGCATTCGCATGTTTTTTCTGAATAGTCCAAAAAATAGGTAGGTAAGCTACAAGTTTGATTTGTAATCAATAGATCCGAAATATAAAGTTTTATTTTGCATATTTTTGCATATTTTGTCCTTTTTTGACATGTACTGCATATTTCTGTATTTTACGATTTTTTTTGCATATATACGGTTTTTAAATGCATAATATGTAATATTTTGGTTATTTTTTATTAAAATAACGTAGATAATTTAATTTCTAATGGGAAAAAAATTTTCTTGAAAGCATCGTCACGTGTATTATTTTTTAAAACTGAGTTACCCGATATTCCGTTACCGCCACAACCAATAATTACTAGGTGGGGTACTTGGTTAGAGGCTGTTATTTATTATTCTGATCATTTTCAAGATTTTAGTCGCATAGTAAATATGTTTGACAAAAACGAGGCGGTATCCATACAAATTACCCAAAATTTAATTCAAGATCCAAATTTAACTAGTGATCTTGCTTATATAAAATCGAACTTTAATTTTTTGCCGAGTAGCACAACTTTATTAGAAAAAAAAATACATCTTTAAACGATTCAATTAATTTGATGAAGAATGTTGAAAATAATATTTTCAAAATAATACCAAACGGAAACGTCGGAAAAGCAATTCAAGACAAATTTCAAGCTGTTTTAAAGAAAAATAAAGGCTATGAAACCTTGAAAAAAATCTCTGATTGTATTGATGGAACAAATGAAACTTTGGAAAATATGGAACAAAATTTCAGTCCAAGCGACGTATCTCTTAACTCTTTTTAAATACGCTCTCATCACATCTGTCGACGTAGAGAGAAGTTTTTCAAGGTACAAAAATGTATTGGCTGATAATCGACGAACTTTCAAATTTGAAAACCTGAAAAAAACATTCATGGTACATTGCAATACGAATGCTTTTGGTATTTATTAATTTTCGTTTAGTCACATAATTTATTTAATAAAAATATTTTAATTAAAATTTTTCAGATTGAAATTACAAAATGTTGAAACTAAAAAAATGAATCAAAAAAATATAGTTTAATTTATTTGAACATAATATAAAAATAATGAAATAAAAATTTTTTTTAATCAATTTTTGTGCATATTTTTTATTTTATAGGGTATATTTCTATAAAATAAGAGCATAAATGCATATTTTATAGTGCATATTTCTTAGGTTTTTAGAGCATATAAATCCGGGCCCTAGTTATGTAGTAAGAAAAAATATTTGTTAGCATATCTATTTGATGTTGACGAATGGTACATGGAAATTTTAAATTTATATTTTTTTTGAAAAATTCTTCAAATGTTTTTTCAAAAACATCATTTGAATTGGCAAAGCATTCTTCTATGTGTTTAATTATAATATATAAATTACTATTGGGGTAAGTAAGAAATCCTTTTGTCTTCATATTAATTAAATCGGCTTCTTTACCAATTAAGTTTTCTGAAGTGTTAAGAGTTTTCAACCCTTTTATACACATATCACATTTTGTTCTTTTGACTAAACGTCTTGCTATATACCTATTAAAAAAAAATAATCATAATAATAATTAACAATCGTTAAATTATTTAAACTTAAGTAAAATTTTCATCAAAAATTAATATAATTTAAGACATATAGGTATATTTAATTACCCAGCTAAAAAATATATAATACCTACAATCAAATACATTAGAATCGGCATAATTATGTTCTAATAAAATATCATCAAGATCCCAACAATCATCCTCAATAATTTGATTTATCTTTTCTTTTAATTTACTTATTTTTTCTACTCTTTCAGAAGTGTTTGCAGGATCATTTATAATTTCTTTTAAGTCTGATATTGATATGACCGGTGTCCGGTATAGATTCTAAAAAGAACAACATGTACACAATTGTTATAAACCTCGTAAGTGGTATTAGATAAATAGCAATAATTTTGTTGAATAAAATATTAACCTTCATTTACTGTACAATTCCCTGTTTTAGGCGGTTTCACAACAGTGTATACAGATAGCATACGGTACAACTGCAGGAAGGTTGGTGCCGTTGGGTGGTCATTTGGACCAGAAACTTGCCTTATTATTCCATAAAACTTCTATTAAGAAAAAAAAAAAGAAAGACAGAAATGGTCATAGTTTCGTACTTTGTGATGATGTGTAAGATGCATTAAAATAACAATATAGTAAGTACCTCCAAATCATCTTGGTTAAATTTGGCAGTTAAGACATACTTGAAATCACATTCATATAATAAATACTTCACTAAATCTATTGTAGATTGTATTGTTATTCTGAGTCCTTCATATGTTTGACAAGTTAAAAAATATTTTTCTTCAATTAATCCTTTGGATACATTAGACTCCCATTCATCTAACCAGACTATGGCTTCACTCAAAACCTAGACCAAGGTTGATTAATAATTACTTTATTTTATCAAATTAATTAATTTATCCACAAATCTGTTTTCAAATGATTTTACTGTAACCAATTGAAAAAGTTTATATTCAGTTTTAGGTACTTACCTTATCTAATAAATTAACATTGCATGTATACAGTGTACACACTACTCTAACGCTAATACACTATACATAATATGACATAAATTCATAGCATACATAAATCCTGTTATTTATTACTACACAAAAAACACAAATGTTAACACTAAAAATTGTGTACCACTAAAATATATATATATTTACTATTTCTATGACATAGATCTAAATTATACATTATACATATTTAGATATTTTTTCACAGGCCTATAACATAAACATTCCACAATTACATGCAACACTAATTAAAACCTTTAAATCATTATTATCTGGTCTTATTCCTTCTGCTGGATATTTTCGATTGAGTGCATCAAAAATATCATTCATGATGTATGTAAATTTGACCGTTTCCTCGGAATCTTTGAAGCACTCATAATGTTTTTTTTTATAAAATTCTATGCCTATACCCATAGACCTACTAAAAATCTTAAGTCCAGACAAAAATAAAAATAAATATGAAATATTTTTGATTTATATAAAACTATTTAGATTAAAAATATACATACTTGAACTGCATTTTTAACTTTCATTTTAGAAAAGCTATTTAATTCAAAATGATGTTTGGTTAATCTAGGACATACTTTAGTTAGGGCCTAAAAATTTAATAATTAAGCTATTAACTCTTTAACCCAGGGATGGCAAATAGGATTTTTTCGATGTGTCAATGTATTACATAATTCAAAAAAAAAATGTTTAGCTTTGCCATCCCTCAGGTGCTTCTAATGTGAAGCTCCTTCATGACTTTCAATGTCCTTTTCAAAATATGTTAAACATTTTACTTATTGTACCTGCTAGTTAAGATGGTAAATATTCATTTAAATAAACGATTTAAAAAAAAAAAAAAAGAAGCTTTGCCATAATTAATTTTTATTAACAAATACAAAATATAAATGAAAAATAAATGATTATAATGAAGAAAATTATGTAAAAATAAAATAAAATAATTATTTTTTGTTAGATATCTTTTGCTTCATATTGGTTGAAAGGTTTTTTATATCTGGTTGATATGATGTTGATTTCAAGGCAATACATGCTTCCAAATCTTCCTCCGTTAATCTGTTCCTAGCCTTTGAATGGGTATGATTTAACACCGAAAAGAGGGAATAATTAGCAAATAAATAAATAGTTATGAATTAAACAAATTTAGTATTTACACCACAAAAACCATAATTACTGAGGGAAATAATACAATATATGAATAATAATGAAAGCAATTTAATAATGTTATAATAAATGAAATACAAATTTAAATTATTAATTAATTTAAAGGTAGGAATGATCAAAAGTTGGCGTATGGCTGTTATTTAATGTTTCTTCCCTTGCATTTTTTAACGATTCTCTTATGTACATTCTATAGATGACAAAGTAAGGGGATTTTTTGGTTTTTTTTTAAATAAAACTTGCTCGGGGTTCAATTTTTCTCGATTTATTATCATGTGTTTTCTTAAAATTTGTTTCTTTAGATATTTTCTTAATTACTTTTTCAAACTGCTTAATAATATATTTTTGATTGACTTCATTTACACAAACCCATCATGGTCAAGTTTATCTTTGATCTTTTGGTCATTTGAATTTGCATTGTCTTCAATCCTTGGTAGTAAACACTAAACATCCATTATCAATGGTCAACCTACATTCTGATGATAAAGATACATTATGATTGTTTAAAACAATTGTTTCGCCATTGGCACATGCATGAATATGCTTACAAATATTTAAATAAATAATATTGTCTAAACATGAACATTTGTAAGTATGTACACATGTATTATGCAAATTACAGCGTATTAAACAATCAATGCATAATGTATATTTTGTTTTCTCAACTTTATATTGAACATTATTTTCTGTCGCTGAATTGACCAACCAATAATCATCAACCTTTAATACCATTTCTAGTTTCATATTTAAACTTTTATTATGAGCTGCAATAATTTGAAAAACCTTTGAAGACTTTTTGTTTTGAAATTTTTATAATCCTTTCAAAACTTTTATCCCTGACTAACGACAAAAGTGCATTAATTGATAAATCTAAGCTTTTACATTTTTTTCCCACCTAAAAAGCAGTATTTTATGGTTGTATGAAGTGCTAAGTACATATTTGTAAATTGTATTAATACCTACATGTTTTCTATAAAAATATGCCCGTTTTATTTACTCTAAACAAATACCTACATAATTTTAAAAAACTTCCCAAAATCTTCAGTGTCTGTATCATTTAATACTTTTTGGAGTTCAATATAACAATTATGTTTATTAGTTTCATATAACAGTGCTTTTAAGGTTTTGAATACAATAGTTTTGTTTTTTTCATTGCACTGTATTTTGCTTAAATTGTTGGTCCAATTTCTTAATACATGCCAAGTACATAAAAGCTGTTTTTCTACAGACCCCATTACAGTGTTCCAGCCATTATAGAACGCTCGTTCATCATCAGACAAACACATTTGCTGTAATTATACCAGTTACATTTTTAATACACTGAAAGTAATGTTTAATGTTGTATAAAGCGGTGTCAGATTTATTAGAAAAACAAAACGCAACGGGATATCCGTTTCCAAACTCATCCACCACCACTATACCTAGTATACAACTGAAAATTATACACATTTAACCCATGACACTTATTAATGTCTTTGTTTATTTCTCAAATGCTTGTTAAAACCTGAAATTGATAGAAACTTTGCTTCGCAAACTTCACAGGAAAATATAATGTTATTAATAAAAGTTAATTCAAATTTCAAGTTTGAAGTTTCAGACTTTCAGTTGAAAAACAAAACATTGATATTCTCGTTATGATTGTTATCATAGTTCGCCTTATCAAAGTTTTGTGGCCTATGACGTCATGGATTCTACAAAGAGTTTTTCCTGCTTAGAGCCAAATTTCTTAAACAATATAGGGAAAGGTTGTTGGGTTAGTGATTAGGTATATGGAATATCAGAATGTTGGAAAAAAAAGTCATATAAAAATAATTTTAGATTCTGAGCGGAGCGATGAATGTATTGGTTTTACAATGATGTGTGTTTTTATATTTTTTAATTTTTTAATTTTTATATTTTTTATTTTTTTTTGTGTCTGTCATCACGTTTTGGGACAGTAAAAGTGCTTGGATTTTCTTCATCAGTAGCTTTTCTGATAGGAAAGTGAATCTAGTTGGTACTTTAGGGGGGTCAAAAGTAAATATTTTCCAGTAGTTTTCACAAGCGCCGGGAAAAACAACATAAAAATTAAGGAAAAACGGGAATTTTTACGCAAAATTGGTTTTCCAAAAAATCGATTTTGGTTTTTGGTGTAACTCTAAAACAAATGAACGTATATACATGAAATTTTCACTGGTTGTTTATATTTGCATTTTCTATACACGATAACATTTTCAAAATATTTAGATTTATTTTGAACTGTTTAGGGACATTTCCATTTGTTGGTTGAAAAAGCTTGAAAATTGAATAGAAGGCTAATAATATATTGTTTCAAAGGCAGATGAAAAATATTAAAAATCCTTAGTCACAATTTTTTTTTTATAAGCATTTAAAGTTCAAAAATTGACAAAATATGGAAAAATCACGAAAATTAGCAAATTATTTTGAGTTAAGAATTCGTAAAAAATTTTCTTTTTAAATCTAAGATTTGAAAATGAAACACAAGATTCCTTATAAGATTATCTACCTTTATCAATAAAAAAATCTCTACCGGACAGTCAAATTAAATTTTTATGAGCGTTTGAAATTCAAATGTTTACAACATTGGATATTCACTCGATTACTCATGTAGCGATTTCCTTATTTTGTTGCAATTCAAAAACGAACAACTGTAGATACATTAAAAATTCACTGAATGTTTATATTAGCATTTCCTATACACCATACAATTTTGAAAATATTTTGACTCTTTTTGAGCTGTTTATGGACATTTACAGCTTTCAATTTTTTTAGTTTTTTTTTCTATAAATATCAATAAAGTTTTATCTGTTTAGCCAAAAAATGTAAAAATTTAATACAAGGCTCCTGATATATTGTTACAGTAGCAATTGAAAAATATTAAAAATACATAGGCACGATTTTTTTTATAAGCATTTAAAGTTGGAATTTTGACAAAATTTATCAAAATCTCGAAAATTATCAATCGTTGGAATTAAAAAATTATAAAATGTTCAGTTTTTATAACTAAGAGTTGAAAATTTAAAACAAAGATTCTCTTAAATAATTCATACTGTAACCAAAAAATCTAAAAAATATATAAACACACTTATTTTTTACAGACATTTTAATTTCAAATTTAGACAAAATTTCATATTTAAACCAAGAATTACGATTTTAGTTATTTTGTTGTGATTGAATAATATTATTCGTGGATACTTGAAACTTCTAAAGTGTACTATTATATATCTATGATAGTATCACGGTTTTTGTTGATGTATAACGCGTTATAAGTATCTAATGGATATTGTGATATGATTAATTTGGAATTTATTATAGGTACCTATTATAGGTCAATTTTTTGTTTAATACCATAGATATGTATATAATATGTCTTATACATAGACTGACATACCGTCACCGCTCAGAATCGTTTTTCCTATACAATGATATTATATCATTGAATTCAAATTTAATACCATCCATTATACAGTGACCCACTTGTAACCTACTGTACAGCAGAGCGACACCCACTTGCCCACCTTTTTAATTATTATTTTTAATTTTGAACATAGTTGGTCATAATAAATTAAAGCTTAGGAAAAAAAACAAAGTAAACAATAGTTTACAAAAAAAAAACAAAAAGAAAAAAATTGTACATTTATACCACTTACACTATTATACAACTGTTAGTCATTTATTTGTAATTAATTAATTATTAATATTATGTCGTTTTTGTTACTTAACCCTGTCAGTCCCGAATTATGAAATGGTCAATAAAAAAAATATTTTAATCAAGAAACCTTATTTATAGGACTTCATAAATCCATTGAAAAAAGTAACGGGCACCTTTACCCATTTTTGCCAAAATGGGGGGATTGTCAATTGTAATGGACATTATGACTAGGTGGAAAAATATTAAATGAGAACAAAATTATCATGTGTAGAAATAAATGTAATTGAACAATATACATTTATAAAATAGGTACCAAAATATGATAACCTTTTTTTCATTTCAACAAAAAACATAACAATACATCATTTATAAATTTATAATAAAAACATTATTTTTTTTTAAATAATAATATTATAAAATAAAAATAAATACTTGAAACAAACTTTTATATGAAATAATATAGGTATAAAATAGCTAAAATTTTTAGTGTCTTTTTGGGCCGAATGTAAGGTTCTAAATTATTATGATTAATGATATCACTATTATTATGCAATGTGAAGTACACAGCATGAACTAAGATGTACACTAACTATCTTCTTAGTTCATGGTACCAGTAGCAGATACGAGGGTTGGGCGAAGAGTCGTTCGACCCTTCGCCCCCCCCCCCCATTGGGCTGTCTTGGTAACGTCATTTTTTTTTTAAATATTTGTCTAAACAAAAAGAAAATTGAATTTTTGATTCCTTGACTCCTGGATCCGCTACTGCAAGGTACACAGTCCATATAGTTAGTTACATGGCTAAACATTTAGGTATGGTTAATTAGTTCTGAACACGGACGAGAGGAACATCTCTGTAATAAATAATATATCATACTTTATTGATTTGTTTATATATTTACAGTATTTAAAAGTACTTAATCATTCAAAGCCATTTATGATTTGAGTAACATTAACTTAGCAATAGAACTAACTACTTTCTAACTTAGAAATAGAAGAAAAAAATTGTAGATAAATAGTGTATGTATGATATTATTGTAATATTGATAATATTGATAATATGATATTGTAATAATATAAAATTATGAAATTATGAAGTTCAAATGGGCCAATCAGATGTCTCAATTGGTTTATGGGTGCAAAGACCGTCCACAGAATGCCAATATGCGTGCAGGTGGGGCCCCTCCTGCGAGCTGCGAGTCAGGCTGTACCACAGGGCACAGATGCTTCCCACTTTAAATACGACTTTGATGCAAATTCAACATTGCCTTGCCCCCCCCCCCTTCTCCAAAGTTCTGAGCTCGCTTATAGCACGTTCATATTGATCCTCGTCATATTGATCCTCGTCAATTTCTTCCTTGTCCATTTCTTCCTAGATCATTTCTTCCTCGTCCATTTCTTCCTCGTCCATTTCTTCCTCGTCCATTCTGTTCAAGATCATTTCTTCCTCGACCATTTCTTTCTCGTGCTCTCTCTCCATAAGTATTCCCTGAAATTCCATATTTGCAGCAGAATCTTCTCTGCCTTGCAGTAAATTTTCGCTAATATTCATTAAATCTTCTTCGTCCAGATATTCATTGTCTACAGCAAAATGTACAAAGTCAGCATCATCAGAATTTTCATAAGTAACATTGTATGGGTCATTATTCAGAAATTGTAAGTGAAGCGGATTTTCTTGATATAGTTTTACTACTTCTCGTGGATCACATGAATGATCGTCGCAAGCGCTCATAAAATCGTCGAAATCATCTCTACAAATATCTATCAAATCAGAAGGATCCATTTCCTTATCATTCAGTGCTTGTATAATTTCATTGTTCTCGAAAATATACTCTGTCGCTTCTTCATCCATACCAAATAAACATTCAATATTTATTTTATTTTTGATTAATCGCATAATTTGTACCATCATTAATAGATATTTCCGAGATAGATCATCATAACATATTTTATATTCCTTCAGAGTATCAATTAATTCTTGCTCTTCAGGAGTCCTTTCATATTTTATATTAAAATATTTTTGAAATTCTTTTATATCATTAATTGCATTTACTATGTTATTGGAATTATCTTTACCAATGCGATTAGCTAGTTTAGTTTGTGATAATTCTACATCTAGATTATTACGAATTTTTCCTATCAAGTGGACGCATTCATTATAAACAGTTAATGGTGTATTTTTTTTACTACTTATACTTTCACCATCGGTTTCATAACCATTATCACATTTAATGCTCTTATTGATAAATAAGCTCCGAGTCCAAGGCAAATTATCAGTATGTGACTGACTTACATCGTCGTATTTCTTAATGTCATCAAAAGTTGGAGCAACAGAACCTGTATTAAATTCAGAAAACTTTATCGTTAGTTTTTTCCGCTTGCATACTTTGAATCTTGATGGTAAATTTATGATAATGGGATTGTCTTCACTAAAAATTGCATATGAATTTGGTCGTCTTTTTAGTATATTCTCTATTAATATTGGTGATTCATGAGTATTGCCCCTTTTAGGACTAATAAAACTTTCCTCTACAGTCTCACAGTTTTGTGGTATTAATATACACATATTTGGTTCTGGGTAATATGTTCCTAGAGGAATATGAAATGTAGTGATCACTCGATGCATTCTTTCCATATGACCTAATAAACAGTATGCCTTGTTCTGTGTATCTTCAGGAAACTCGTATCCTGTAGACATAACAATAGGTGGCTTATAACAACCAGCTATAATACGCAAGTAAGCACTATAAACCCCATTAAAATCAAGTACATCTGAATCAACTAGGTGGAGATATATCATTGCAGTATTATTGTCATCTCGGAATGTTTTTATTAATTCTTTTGTTTTGGAATGATTCTTGGCGTGTTCTCGAATATCTCGATATGGTATATTGCATTCTGCGCCTTTGTTTTCTTCTTGGGCTATAAACTTGTTGGCTAAATCTGAATTTTTGGTTTTTAAACATTTATAAAATTTTTTCACATCTTTAAATTCTGCTTTTGTACCAATTTTGGTATACCAAGGACATTTCCAATAAAAACCAAATTGTTTATAATTAATTTCTCTTGTATTAACCTGACTTTTTAATTCTAACCTTAATGAGTCATTTTTTCTTGTACTCAAAGAGCGCATACGATTCAGTCCTATACTAACAGCAATAGTTCGTAATTTATTTTCGTCATGTACCTCAAATCCATTTGCTAATACTTTAGATAACAATGGGTCCACAACCATACTATCTGCTGTATCTTGATTTTTATATGAATTTGGCTCAAGGTCAAGGATCTTCGACTCTGTTTTAATTTTAATAGTTTTTTGGGGTCTAGTAGTAAAAGGCCACACATTATTATTTTCTAATTCATCATACATTGCATTAAATTCTTCATCCGGTTCTTCATCCGAAGAATCATCACTAAATCTACGTTCCGGCACAGCGGCTATTATATTAACAACAAAATAAGGATCAACTCGGCTTGCTAAGTTAATATCTTGAGAATTGTTAACTAATAGATTATTGGACAGTGCAATACGTCTATTATAATGAGGAATCGCATAATAAGGACGCTCTTTAATTGCTTCATTATACTTATTAATACCTCCACTTATATTTTGTTGCTTCAATAAGATATTACCATCATCAACACACTGTTTAGCATTCTTCTCATGTATTTCACAAACCATATTTGCTTTTGTATCATTAAATCTTGTATCTCTAATAACTGTTGTCCTTTCTGAAACAAATAAATATTGACAGCTGGTTAGTAATACTTTATTATCTATGCCGATGTTTGTGTGTGCGTTTAAGCTATCCAAAAATTATCGTGCTCATAGTTCCGAAATTTGGTACATATGTAATTATTTACACGGAAAATGCACCTCGAAGAAAATTTTTAATTTTACACAGGGATTTGTTGGCTATATAGCGTAGGTACTTAATTTTTTTCCAATCCACAATTAAATTATAAGCTACCTCTACCTAGATACTAGTAGATAGTCAATATAGTGTTTAAACTTTATACAGTATTTCCATATACGGTATATACCTAAGTTAAATTTGAATGATAATTTTTAACTTTAAACAATTCACAGTAAATATTTTTTGACATGAAAACGAAATAGTCTGAAATAGTGAAATATAATAAATTTAAAAACAAAATAGATTAACTTAACTTACTTCTTAAAATGAAAAATTAATTAATTAATTTCAAGTTATTTAAAAAATACATTTAGTAAGTTAGCAGGCAACAATAAATTATGAAACTTTGTACACGGCATTAGTTGTACCATAATTAAATATTTTGAACATTTTTGTATAATAATTTAAAACTTTAATATAATGTAGGTAATATTCTTAATTTATATAAATTTTACCTAATGCATTCTTTTTTCTGTTTCGATTTTATTAATCTGTTTAGAATTTTTATAGATGCAAAAACACCTTTTGTTATTCATGAGATTAAATATCTTGGTGTTTTAATTAAGAGGACGTGATACCCGTATGCGTTGTCTCCGTCTTACAAATGTACAATATGGAAAAAACTGTTTTGCGCGGGATAGAACCACTCCCTTGGTATGGTTGTAGGAAAAAAAACCAAGGAAAAAAAACCACGAAAAAAAAACAAAAAAATAAAAACAAAAACAAAAAAAACCAAATGAAAAAAAGACTATGGAAAAAAAAACCAAATGAAAAAAAATCCATGAAATTAAAAACCAAATTTTTATATTTTGCTATCATTTTTTCTGTCATATTTTTAGTACCTATTATTATAGAAAATTTCAAATAAATATATTTCAGTAGAATAAAATACAATATAAAAGTTATGGATACCTCATTGTATAATAGAGAACACGCATTAATAAGTTACCTAATTAATAAATTACATAAAAAATTACAAAAAAATATCTCATCAATTGTCAGTAGAATAAAATATAAATAAAAAAGTTATCGATACCTTATTGTATAATAGAGAACACGCATTAATAAGTTACCTAATTAATAAATTACATAAAAAATTACAAAAAAATATCTCATCAATTGTCAGTAGAATAAAATATAAATAAAAAAGTTATCGATACTTTATTGTATAATAGAGAACACGCATTAATAAGTTACCTAATTAATAAATTACATAAAAAATTACAAAAAAATATCTCATCAATTGTCAGTAGAATAAAATATAAATAAAAAAGTTATCGATACCTTATTGTATAATAGAGAACACGCATTAATAAGTTACCTAATTAATAAATTACATAAAAAATTACAAAAAAATATTTCATCAATTGTCAGTAGAATAAAATATAAATAAAAAAGCTATCGATACCTTATTGTATAAGAAATTGCAGTTAAAAAGTTTTCAATGTCACGGGTACCTTTATTATAATCTTCACATAACTTTTTTAATTGGATTTGTAATTTTTTATACACCGTGTTTTGTCGCTTCTGTTGGGGTACACGGCGTACACCTAATTCAATTTGGGCCAGCTTAGTTTCATCAGATGCCACTTCTAACCTTATTTTATTTATAATAGTCCATATTGTTGGATGTGTTTGTCCTACTAATTTACTGAACCTGAGGTTCCAACCTTCTGTAGAATTGTTTGTTCGTTCTTCGTCATTTAAAGTCGATTCATTTACGTTCCATAAATTTGGTGGAAAAATAAGTGGACAATTTCTTAAAACTATTTTATTATTTTCATTTTTAACTTGCCTATACTTGCCATTTACATATGTTTCATCAAAATAATTTAATAAAGATTCAGCCTCCTCAGGAACAATGTTTTTTAAATATGCCATACCATCTTTAACGTCTCCTATGGTATCTTTAATAATATAAAATATTATCTTTAAATGGTTAAATACTTGTGCATTTTATACACACTCATATAGGTACATACACACACCCCAACAATACTTTCCTAAAACATAGTACCTATACAATTATTTACAGTTTATACTTATATTCTATTCTACTGACAAAATATTTATTTGTAATTTTCTGATTTATTAACTAACTCATTAATTTTTGTTCTTTATTATACAACAGACAGAATACCTAAAATATGATAGCAAAATATGAAATTTGGTTTTTATTTTCATGGTTTTTTTTTTCGTGGTTTTTTTTTCCTTGGTTTTTTTTTTCGCACGCCCTTGGTATTTATAGTAGAATTACCGAAATTCCACAGTGCATAGAGAACAAGTTTATCTGTGTCGCAGTGTTTTTATTTTTTTTATATCATTTACCAATAATTTTTAATAATTAAACGAAAAAAAAAAAAATCCTAAAGTTCTCAAACTGATAACTTTAATTTTATTTATGTTATCCAAATAATAAAAACGCTACGACACAGATAAAGTTGTTCCCTATGCGATGTGGAATTTCGGTTATTCTACTATAAATACCGAGGGAGTGGTTCTATCCCGTGAAAAACAGTTTTTTGCTATGTTGTACATTTGTAAGACGGAGACAACGCATACGGGTATCACGTCATCTTAAGAAAAATTTTTCAAAAACTTACTACATTCTTCACTGTTATATGCTTTTGCTAAATATTTTAGAGCCATTGATGTTTTTGATTCACTGCTATAAGCAGTTTTAGACGACTGAAAACTACAATGGTAAACCAACCACCAACGAACAGCGAACAGCGAATGACTTAAAATTTGTTCGCCGGTATTATTTATAATCTTCGAAATATTACACAATAATATTTAATGGTAAAAAACAATAGGTTTGTCCCCTGTGAAATTAAGGACATAGGTGTACTGGATAAACATATCGAAAAGCTTCTAGAATGTTCTATTTGACTCACAAATTAAAAAAGCACAAAACACAAAAAAAAAAGTTTTTTTAATTTGAAAGAATTTCAATTCTAAGAATAATGGTACGGGTTTTACGTTTCTACTCACACTGTTCAATAAGCTATGAGCAATTATTGAAAACATTATTGAAAAAATACGTATGACGTCATTGGAACCGGCTCATCGTAATATTGCCATAACCAATGGACTAATGGACAGCGCACTCCGCCCTGCCATCAATGCACGGAAATCATATAAGAGAAAGAAAGAAGAAAGAACGAAGAGAGATAAGAGAGAAAAAACATAATAAAACATAAATAAAACATACATAGACGTATGCAAATACCAATACATCAACGTACGCAACTAATACTGTATTTCCCCCACGTTCTCTTTTCTCTTTTACTCTATATAGTACCCCGACCTCTCTCTAAGCTCTGTCCACTAGTTTATAGGTCTATGGTAATTTCTAGAGCTAGAATTTTAATGACCTAAGCAATACACAAAAATGCACTAGAAAAAATGCGAAAATGACTTAAAAAGTTTAACAAATGATTTTGATTAGCGATACAATTATTTTTAAATAAACAAAAATTAGTTTAAAAACACATAATGAACATAATATTTGTAAATTGTAATATAACGTAAAAATGATCTTAAAAATGCATTTAACACAAAAAATGCAAGATAAAAATTACACGTTCTAAATTGTTATATCACGAAACAAATTTTGGTTTTTTGTTAGAACTGTATACCACTTTAAAAAAAAAATGCAAAAGTCACCAAAATCCTAACTCTAGTAATTGCCCATCTTATACGTGTTGCAAAAGTTCCTCGCTTCACACAACGACTTACCAACCTAAAAATGTTATTTTGGAAACTTAATTTACATAATATAAATGTGTGGTTTTATGTGTTTAAGACGATACAAGTATTAGAATTTCAATATAACGTTTAGTTTTTTAAGTATTAAAAATCTTAAAATCTATTTTTGAATTTTTATTTTATATTTAAATGGCCATGACGCTTAGACCCTGTTTTTCAGTAGTATGTCTAACGGTGACTTATCACCTAGATCCCCGTCCTACTAGATTCCCATGGCTATCTAGAACCCCTGTTGTAGACTAGATCTCCTATTATCCTGTGGTAATTAGGCATTATAACTTCAAACGCTAATAAAAAATAATGTAAATTTCTGGCAAACATTTAGCTGTAATGAACATTTTGCTGTAATGAATATTTTTTTATCTATATATTAGGCGAAAACAAATGTGTATATATTTCTATACTATACTAGATAAGGAACTCCTACATAATTTAAAGTATAAAGCTTAGCTGCGGACAGCCGTAATTTTTTCGGTTGACAAAACATTTCATTAATTATACAAATTAATGTAGGTACCTATTAAGAATAACAATATGGTTTTTAATGGTAAAATAAAATAGTAAATGTAAAATGATTTATTTGAAATATTTTTTTTTTTTAAATAACGGGTTTAGAAAACAATACAAGATAAATCATAATTAATCTTATTTGTCATATTAAATACCATACAATTGCCAACCAACCTTGAAACTTTAACTCACGGTGGGAGTTCGCTATATCTAGTACTAGTGTACTATACATATAGAAATATGTAGTGCTGTATAGTACACGGTTATATATACAGAATGATTTTGCTGACATGCCTGTTTATTTAGTCATTCGTGGCACTGTGGCAGTAGCCATTGGGCAGTGATTACTGACCACCGACTGCTAATTTTTAACACCACTAATTCCTATGATAATGCACTAAATATATTGTGCAATAATTGTGAGTGGGTACATTTTATTTGTGCCATCTACACAATATAGACCTTATAATTTCTATGCATCTACAGACTACAACTACAGTACCTATATAAGTGTACAACCCGTAGATAAGTATACCCACAACCGTTGAACCAAGGGACGGATCCAAGGGGGGGCTAGGAGCCCCATATTTTTTTATAAATATAAATATTATATATTTATAAATAACAAATAAACAAAATCTAAACTTCTTTTCACATTGTCGCTTTATATTATATTAAATAATCAATAATTTATTTATCACATTGAGATTACCTATAATATATTTTATCACAAAATTGCTTTATTCTATTCAATAATAAGTACTTTTCCTTATTTTGTATTCTTTGTTGGCATATTTATAATTAAATAATACCAATATAAAATATCATTGTAGGCCAGGTGCGCACTGCACAGTAATAATACACTATATATAATACTATAATAATTACAATTTAGCAAATTACATTAAACACAATATAACAAACTATTAGGGGATTTATTGAAGCGATAGTAGATAACGAAATGAAACGAATAAAAAATACGTGAAGTCGTGAAATAGCACTAATGAAAATGGAAACACGAAATGGAGTGGGGATTAGCTTAACTTTAACCAGTTGGTCAGCACGAGTGCACGACTATATAATAATATACGCGAGATGCGGCCGCCGTGATTCCAGATTTCATTATAATACCTCCTTAAAAAGTTTGCACGTTTCCTTTAATAACTTAATTTCTAACAGTACGATTTCGATGATTTTTACAAAAGGATCATCTGCACAATTTTTTGTGAATTTTCCCCATTTATTCGGTATTAATTGATTCTGTAGATAATTTATTAGGTCCGATCAAAAAAAAAACAACACAAAAATGTACACTGTTTAAACGGGCCGCACTCCTGCTAATATCATACACTGTCGTCTGTCGCTATTTTTTTTTTACTTAACTCGACTGGCGCTGAATATAATATAATTATTATTCTCAAATTTTATCACATTTTAAAATGGTCTTATGCCCATAAAATAGATGGATAACATGCAATTGCTCGAATGCGTGTTTTGAGATCCAGTGTATATGAATCAACAAACTATATAAATTACTCTCACAAGCATTGAATCAGCAATTTTTTTTTGTTTTTATAATTAATTTGATTTAATTTTTTAACTATAAATTTACTATTTGATAATAAAAAGTATTCGATATAAACGTTAAAACTATACTGATGATTTTGTTTAAAAGCTGTGTTATTTATAACACATTGATCTTTTGACCTGAGTAATAATTAACTGTATGATAAATGATAATCTGAAAATGATTATTTTAGATTCTGAGTGGAACGATGAATGTATTGATCTTACAATGATGTGTGTTTTTATATTTGCATTTTCTATACACGATAACATTTTTAAAATATTTTGATTTATTTTGAACTGTTTAGGGACATTTTCAGTTTCCAATTTTATTTGTTTTTTTTTTTATGAATATTAATAAAATTTTATTTGTTGAGTAACAATACTTGAAATTTTAATAGAATAAAGCTCCTAGTATATTGTTTCAAAGGCAAATGGAAAATATTAAAAATCCTTAGTCACAGTTTTTTTTATAAGCATTTAAAGTTAAAAAATTGACAAAATATGGAAAAATCACGAAAATTAGCAAATTATTTTGAGTTAAGAATTCGTAAAAATTTTTCTTTTTAATTCTGAGATTGTAAAATTTTAGAAAGTCAAATCAAATTTTTATGAGCCTTTGAAATTCAAATTTTTACAACTTTGGATATTCACTCGATTTCTCATACATCGATTTCCTTATTTTGTTGTAATTCAAAAACGAATTACTGGAGATACATGAAAATTTCACTGAATGTTTAAATTAAAATTTCCTATACACCGCATACAATTTTTAAAATATTTTGATTCTTTTGGAGCTGTTTAAGGACATTTACAGTTTTAAATTTTTTTAGTTTTTTTTTTCTTTAAATATCAATAAAGTTTTATATGTCGGGCCAAAAAGTGTAAAAATTTAATACAAGGCTCCTGATATATTGTTACAATATCAGTTGAAAAATTTCAAAAAATACATACGCACAACTTTTTTTTATAAGCATTTGAAGATCGAATTTTGACAAAATTTATCAAATTTAAAATTGAATAATTATTTTGTAGTTAAAAATTTATAAAATGTTCAACTTTTATACCTAAGGATTGAAAATTTAAAACAAGGTTTTACGTAAGCAGTTAATTCTGTATTTATAGTAATTTTAAGTTCAAATTTGGATGAAATTACATAAAAAAAACCTAGAATAATTATTTTAGTTATTTTGTTGTGATTGTATAATATTATTCGTGGGTACTTGAAACCTCTAAAGTACACTATTATATATCTATGATAGTATTAGGGTTTGTTGTTGATGTATAACGAGTTATAAGTACCTAATGGATATTGTGATGTGATTAATTTGTAATTTATTATAGGTACCTATTATAGGTCAATTTTTTTTTAATACCATAGATAAGTATATAATATATCTTATACCTAGACCTAGACCATAGGCGTGCTCACGAGTGTTGCAGGGTATGGTATAGCAACACCTGCGGGGTGCAAACACTCACAATTTTAATTTTTTCTAACTAACAAAAGTTAGTACGGTTAGTAGTTAAAATTTACAAAATAAGAAGCATTACAAATTAAATTTATCAATATATTATTTTGAAATATTTTACAATAAGTTTATTCTTGTAGTGTGGGCATACTAGTATGTTGTATTGTTGATAATAACATGACATGACGGACTATAATCTATGTATGAAACTAGTACCACAGAATTCTGTGCTGGTACCTCCATAAAAACCCACTTAATATTTGTCGTGATAATGATAAATTGATAATCTAATGCAATGTAAATAATAATTGTGATAATTTGTAAATTGTTATTATTTAAATTTATGCATTTTTTATAATATAAAAAATTATTATATTTTAGTTTATTATATTTTCCATATTGGCAAAAACCAAGAAACTACCTACATTTAGTAGTTTCTAAACGTAGAGTTCTTTTTCACGACACATATATACTTTACACCGTCGATTGTCGATAACCATTGAGCAAATATCGATAAGCGTTCTTTAAAACGCAATTAATCGTGCCAATATTGTATATTATGCTGCTGTGGTTTTTGCCATTGTTTGCGAATGCAAATATATTTATATGTAATTGTGTTTTTCAGCGTGCACAAAAGCATACTACCCGCTTTTAATTTTTCACACATATTCTAAGTATTATTTATATTTTGTTATATGCCGTCAAGATGTACTGAACTAGACATCGTATTTTACAAAAATATATATAAATATTATATTGTGTTTATCACGACTGTATGGTTATTGGTTACGCTATACGATTTGGCGTTATGTCTTGTCATAATATGTATAAAATAATCTTGGGAACTGGGAAGTGAGCTATGTGTCTTGATTAGAGTAGACAAGTGAATCCAATTCACTCTAGCTACCCATATATGTAATAAATGAATTAGTTTTTAAGACATTCAATTGAATCTGATTGACCTAATTACGTTTATCACTCAAAGCATTTTTCACAAAAAGACTGTGTATTATTATAATAACAATGTATGTGTGTTTATGAATTGGAGTTGCCCGACAAGGTATTACAGCGATTTTCGGAAGCATACACTAATCATTTATGTTAATTTACTGACACATAGACATAGCCTAAATGTACATGTCATGTGAATTGCCTAAATATTAATCCTTAAAACATGACACACTGGAGCTCCCTGCAAACTCCCTATCAATTTTACATCAAAACGAGCTTGGTTACTGACAAATAGTAAGTGTAGTGGTTTGATTTTAAAGATGTTTTAGTTTTTAAACAACTTTACTTTACATTGGTCTAATCATTTTTTTATATATTTAATATTTTAATATTATGAACACGGTTGTAAGACTCGAACGTATATAGAACTATAATATTGTCTATACTGAACCCCTTAAAAATTGTCTGTTTGCAATCACATTTAACTTCCAAATAAACTTTTCCTAAATAATATACAAGTTATTCATTACACTTTTTTTTTTTTTTTGTTATAAAAATAAAAATATCTCACATTATATTATATTCCATTATATTAAGGGGTTTGATATAGGCAATTTTATTATTAAAAAAATATATTATTCATTGTGAGTACTGCTATAAAACTACCTAAAAAACTAAAAACTAAAAAACTACTTAAAAATATGAGGACATATTTTATGTTACATAGGGGTGTGTAGTATCATGCATAGCATATAAAAAAATATTGTTAACTAGGTTAAGTAAACATTCAATGTAATACAATAACAATATTAATAGTATAATTTTAAGCATAGTCAGTAAGTATAATGCAACTAGGTTAAACTTACTACCAATAGTGCTTCGATTGTAATATTAATATATAAGTAATATGGGAAGACAGATAGAGGGTCAGTCAGCGGTGATCGTGTGTTTCGATCGCCACTGGACGTAAGAGTTTTAATAAAGGTGCTTAATAATAATGTTCTTTTTTTGTGTACGTCTGTCAAACGGCGTATACGACAACTAGTAACGCAAAAAAAAAAACTGTATAATAAGGCAGGTGGTTATAGTAACTAAAAAAAAAACGATAGGGGATAGAAACAACTTTAATGACTTAATATAACATCTTATAAAATGTTTCATATTATAGGTATAAAAATCGTTTTTACTCGAACGACATCATGTGCTTCTCTCTATGATCGACACGTCTATGTCATATTATAATTATTTATAGATCAGTTATGTAAAATGTTAGGTATCTATACTTTTTAAGCATTAATTGTCATATAATATTCTGTATTAATAATAGTTAATACTATTATTTTTCATAAACCAATCGGAAATCTTGAACTAGGTACGTAAGTATGTGGTACAAATGTACAATAAATAATACCTATGAATAATTTTAAATTTAAAAAATGTAGGTAATTAGTTAATCAACTACCTATCTATAGTTCTTACATAAAAAAACGTGGAAGTCGCTAAGGGTGGGTATATTTTATTTTATCAGTGTTATTAATTGTGTCAGGAGGACTATTTTTTTAATACATACCTGGTGAATACAAATGTTTATGTCCTTGTATACAATCTTTGAAAAATTTACTCAACATAAAACTACGAGACTGGGGCCTCAAATTTGCCTTCGAAAGTCACCCTGCAGCAGTATATAGAGGTGTAGGTGTCGAGTGATCCTCGTCATTGAATACTGAGTAGATCACTAATGGATGAACCTATTAAATTTGAATTCAATGATGAAGGATCGTATACGAAAAATATAGCTACAGTTACATAATAGTTACTACGAGTTTTAAGCAGAAGCTGACTTACTGAAAGATTTTTACAGTATACTTGACTTATTATCAGTAGCGTTGAATAGACGGAGCTCAATCGAGGGGGGTGTGGGGGAGGTGCTATTTCAATACCATATTATTTTATTACTTATATAATATAGGCTATAACTTATAACTGTGATTAAAACATGACCAACAAACAATTCCAAGAGGGGGGATGGCATCCACAACATTAAGTTGTTATTAATTATGATAATTAATATATATTAATATAAATCCCACCGTAATTTCTTACGTAAGAAAAATTCCTCCTCTACAATTTTGATAATAAATGTATGTATTTAATGTAACCCTCCGGTAACCTGTATTCTTGGAATGCATACAACTTGTGTTTTTGACGAATTATTTACTGTTGCACCCAAAGACAATATTTATAAATTTATAATAATATAATATTGTAAAATTATATTTTAATCGGTGACCTCCTATTTAATTAATCTATTTACGATTATCCGCTTCAGTGCCTTTTAATAATTCCTATTTTATTAAAATATTATGCAATAGGTACCTACATCATAGTAATGTTATTTATTTATAAAGGCTCAAGTTCAATATAGGTAATTATTTATTCAGCGGGTGGGGGACTGTCCCGCCGCTGTTAATTGTCGTGTTTTTGTTTTGACAATAAACGATAAAAAAAAAAAAAAAAAAAGGTAATTATTTATTAATAAAAACTTAACTATAAATAAAATGGTATTAACAGATCATAGTATCATACAATAATACATTATACATTATAATATACTAATTTTAAATAATAGTATTAATATTAATTAAATAAAACAACTAATGAGTAAATAACAACCTGTTGAGTTAACCAGGGGTATGACACTCTCACAATTCCTAATGCTATTTGAAAAAAGTGGGGACACGGCCTTGAACTCATGGGCACTGCCATTTTGTTATTTATGAGAATCAGCTGACGGCTCATATCATATATTTCAATAATATTGATAGTTGATACTTGATACCAGGCCTATGCAACTCCCCAAACAATTTACACAAATCAGTAGTGCTCTTATTGTCGGGTCCCGCTCTGGTGGCGCGCTCTAGAAGTAATTTGTAGTTTAATAATTTATTACTCATTCAAAGGTAAACCATATATATATATATAAACATTTTTACTGTTATAATAGTATTTATTATTTAAAATTATAAAACATTAAAACCTAAAAATTAATATTATACTAAATACTTATAAAGGCTATAAAAGTATAAAACATTAGAATCTAAAAATTAAAAAATATTATGAAATGATTAAAAATACCAAATATCAACATTTAAAATATCCAGAATCCAGATCTTACAGGTAAATTAATATAAGTATCATTATTATTATGTTTTAAAAAATTATGATAGTTGTTTTTTTTTTTTTTTTGTGATTTTCTTTAGATTTATCTTGATTTGACTGTCTCGTGTACTGTCGCATTACTTACGTGGTATTGTATCAAATAAGAAATAATGTAATCTTTATGTTCTGCACATGGGAAAGTGAATGATTCTAATTTAGTGATTAATCCATCTACGATATCATCAAATACAGTTAAACTTTCACAATACATAAAGTTTTTTAAGTCTAAAATCATCGAAATCATAATAATATACTTGGCCGGTAGATGGCGTCACCAGAGCGGGACCCGTCAATAAGAGCTTCATAACCGGGGATTAGTTGCCAGACCTAATTATCTAAGACCGTGCTTGATACCATTATGATAACACAGAAATGATAATAAATTATTTTATCTATACTATTATATAAAATGGTAAGGGTTTTCTTTGACCGCGCTAACCGAGAAAACTACTGAACCGATTTGGCTGAAATTTTTTACTGTTATACTTGACAGTCTGCTGGAGGTCATAGTACCACTTTTGTTTAGAAAAATCTACCAGAAAAGTAGAAAATATGGATGTCAAAAATACATTACAGTGGCGCAATCTGTCCATAAAAAAATAAACTAATTAATAAAAAATGAAAAATAAAGGTTATTGTTGCAGATTAAAATAATAATAGTGTATTATAATATATTGGTTGCTATTTTATCTATACTACTATATAAAATTGTAAGGGGATTTCTGCGATCATGCTAACCGGGAAAACGATATGCACGTGATCGGTTTTTTTGTAATAAAAATATATTTATCATTAATACCGCTAGAAACATTTCAATACGCTTTCATTAAAAGTTTTTTTATATTTACTTGCTGATCACATTAAGCTATAAAATTTGAATACAAAATTATACATATCATTGTTCAGAGGCAAAATAAACAACCAATCACGGGCGAAGCTGTGACGGATCGGCTAGTAATTTATAATTTATGTCGAACGTGAAAATTATAAGTTAATAGTTGTTGGGTAGCCGTAAGCCATATAGGCATAGAACGGTTAGGTTATAACTTATAGTATTAAAACGCAAACAAACAACAAACCGTTTATTGTAAAAAAAAAAATCGTTCGTAACAATACTCCTAAACCACCAGGTAATCATTTACAACTTCAACACTAAACCACCAGAGATCGACCACCAAGCAGAGTGTCGCTTCTGTATTGTTCTGTGGTTAAACAGATTTCAATAATATAATATACTTGGCTTATCAAATCTAAATATCATGTAAAAAACAAATCAAAGTTTTATTGTTCATTAAACTCCCTGGCAATACGATACAAGGGATTATTATAAGAAGTGCGATGAAATGGGATTGAAAATGTAGGATCACTTACCATGAAAAATTAGGTGTGTCATTGAGCGACATCTACCGATCAGGTACTCAGTTAACCACCTGTTTTCGTTAAATTTAGAAACTACGATGGTCCGTTCTACTACGTGATGGTACCGGTCGAATGATTAATATATATAGGACAAATTGGTCGTATAACGTCGTGGAGGTATGAAGAATGACACACACCCCTCTGCGCCGCGGCTTAGCGTGGGTCCCGGACGGGTCTGACTGGTGATCCTGAGAGACGATCATCCCAAAGCGTATAGAGCTATGGTGTGGTTAACACTGAACTTACCTCCCGGATATTTTTTTCCTTCTTCCAATATGCAAGGTGGGCATTTACTTGTTAAAATGCCAAGGCTAATTTTTTAACTTTTTAACTTAACTAGTTAATTATTTTTGTTTTTATCTTATTAACTTATTCAGTTAAAATGTTTATTGTTGTAACTTAACTTTTTACAGTTAATTATCATTGTTGTGCAGTTAAGTTAATTTTCTTTTCGTGTCATGCGTTATCAACTAGATATACTGATTCGTTGACACTTTTTCGAATTTTCGAACTATATTTTATAATAATTTAATTTTTTACACAGTGTCAAAGGTCTTGATAAATGTTTGTGTACAACAAAATACTAAGACAGTTTATGACTTAAAAGTATTATAACTTGAAAAAATTAACTTTTTTTTAAACTGAGTTAAGTTCATTTTATTTTCTATTTTAACTTTTAACTTAACTGAAGGCAATTTAGTTTAATTAATTTAACTTGCCACAGTTAATTATTTTCATTCACTTGCCCACTTTTGCCAATATGCAAGAGACTCGTTTAAATTTTTACCTTTACATGCAAACTTTGTTCTGAACAGTTGTTGGTTATGACTTATGAGTTATTACTTATGATTATATTACTTATGAGTACAGAGTAGGTCAATAATAAAAAATCAATTTTAATTCAATGAAATGTGTAAAGGTATGAAAAACAATAGTGAGTGGAGGCGGTCGTCAGCCTATATTACCAAGGATAATAAAAAATCATATTTTATAATTTATTATAATAAGTAATAACGACTTATTTAATAATAAAAATATGATCAAAAGTAATTTATTTTTAACTATTAACACTGACACCGTATATTTAATAAAACAATATTTAAATTGTTTTCTGTACATTCATAAGATAAGTGAATAATTGTAACATAATATTGTTAGATACATGAATATAATATTATCACCGTCGAAGGATTAAAATAACTTAAAAAAATTTTGCATAATGATTGTTACATAATTTCTAAAGAAAAAAAACTGATGCAATTGTTGTTACATGCAAGAAAACATTATAGACGTTTCCAAGAATCAATATCGTTTATGAGTTAATGAGTCGTTTTACTCAAAATACCGATTAGTTGCAAGAAAAATAACAAAATTAGTTGGAAAGTCAGATAAGTACCTATTTACTAAAGGTAATACAGTTGTACCTACTAGTTATACATGTGTTAAAAAATAATTTTAATTTATCATTTGAACTTAAACTTGTCAACAAATGATTTCAATAACAAGTAACAACTATAGTAGCTACCTCTTACCGCACATCAATTATTTAGTAGCACGGTTGTTAAAAATATATAATATACACAATTAATAATCTCAAACATAATAATATTATAGAGCTATGATTCGTGGCAAACCACATCCCTAGTTAATAATAATAACAATAATATAAATATAATATAATGTAATATCGCAAATCCTAATATTATACTATCTGCTCGGTCGACGGTCCCGCTACATAGGTAATCAAAACTAACAAAATAACGTATTATTATTATTGTTATGAAATTCAACAGTTCAAAACTGAAAATTGTCATATTATATTTTTCCTGGGTGTGACCATCTAAATACTTTGAAGTTTGAATGTAACAATAATTACCAATAATTACGTGCGTCAGTCATATTATAGTATTATTATATCATATTAAATCAGTAGCGTGACTTGTATATTATTATTATTTATTGGGTTCTACGACTTCTACGAGTGCGGTGCAACACTCAGAGCAACACGCTATATTAAAATATACAATCACTCGCGATTCGTAAAATCATTTACATAATAGGCAGTGGTGTATTGGTGAACAAATTTTTGGGTATACGCACTTTAAGCTATATTTTATTGCAAAAAAAGAAATTTTCTCGCTACGCTCGAAATATTACTTACATAATACATTACAAGCTACATTAAACAATTTGTACTATAATCTTCGCTTTTTCTATTTTTATACACAGTATTTTAGTTTGTATGTTAATTGTTAATATACTTTTAACTATTATTCAAATACTCACTCAATAGATAAAATTGTATTTTATTTATTAATAAAATTTTTGATTTTAAAATGGTGATGTCTTTCACAAATTAATCATATATCTAAAAAGTAGCAAATTCTAGACAAATATTAACAGCTGATTGGTAACTTAATTTATTAATAAAAAAATTTATAACAAATACAACTTTAAATAATTTATTACTAGTTAGTAGTTACTATAATATTTTCCACAAACTTATTTTTTCTTCTTGGACTTTAAACTGTTTTGGATTAATAGTAATTAATTTAGTGTTTGTTGAAAGTTGAATATTTTTAAATACCATAACTTCTTTAAGTTTAGAAACTTCAGACATATGTTCTCCCGGAGTAACTTTAAATGATTCTATAATCCTTATCGTTCTTTTAATGTGCTTTTGGCCTTGAATAAGTGTAGTTGTACGTTCTTGTAATTGATTAGATAGTATAGATAGTTCTTGTAGACAATCACACATCAAACCCAGGTCTGATACAAATTCTGGACTTGCCAATCTTTTTTTTAGGCCAAGATATTTGTTTCTAGTTTTAGAATTTTTAGTTGAATCATTTGCAGCATTACAAAAATAATTACACAAAGCTGGAAATGTTTTCCATACAGCATTAATGGCCCTCCAGCTACTGGCCACCCAACGGACATCAAGAACTCTACCCAGTTTCAAAAATAAAATATCTAATTCATTACACACATTTCTGAGTTCATTTTGATTCTTAGGAGAAGCGTTGTATAAGACGTATAAAGAATCAATGAAAGATTTAAAGTGGTTTAAAGCACCTATGTCTTTTATTGAGTCATGAACTGCCAGTTCTAAACGATGGTTTAGGCAGTGCAACAAAACCAGTAGGCAGTTGTAATCATACCGCATAGTTTTATTTATAAATAATCGTTTATCTATAATCGTGGTCACGGTCATCTTCTAAGACCGTGATCGTGGTAATAATGCCATATTGTATACAAAAAATATTCTCGATTAAGTTGTGATATCAACAAAAATATTCAATAATAAAATTAAAAATATATTATCAATATTGCATATTTTATCAGTATACGCTCCTATACGGGCGTATACCTGCGTATTGTGTATATTTTAAGCTAGCTATACGCTCTGATCGACAAATACGTTTTGGGTATACGCCGTATACCCCCGTATACCCTCCAATACACCACTGATAATAGGTACCGGTTGATTAGTGATTATTTGAACAGTTAGCGGAAAAGTCGTGTGGAAAAGTATGAACTTGTTTATAACCATTTTTCCGATGAGAATTTATAATATTACCCATGTCAAAAATTAAAATCAACATATTAATTATTGTATTCTTCTATTTTTCTAAATACTTTTCACGAGTTTATCAGTGTACATACTGTTGAAAGAATCATGTTGTATAATATGCTCGTGAATTGACACATGGTGTAAGTTGCATCGGCTAATGCGCATTCGTATTAATAAATGAGGTTTTGTAATTATTTATGACCCATATAATATGAATAATAATATGATGATCCTATAATATAGTCTATATACTATTTAGGAATTAGGAATATCAATTATCATCAGCTACAGTTTTTTTATTTTGCTGCGATAGGTATAGAGTATAAATTCTATACTCAGTAGCTGACGATAGTCGTATATTTAGATGGTATAAATGTGTCTTTATTTTATTTTAATTAATTCATAACATCACATACCTAATATTGTCTTAATTGTATATGGATGCCAACCATCTAGACGGATGTAATACCTGTACAATAACACGTACGAGTGTCGAGTATATTATAATAATTAATAAGTTATAGGTATATGATGGTGTATAAAATGTATATTTACCATAGTCACGTAGTCTTAAAAAGTTATAATGTAGCAGTGTACGAATTCCTATTTGAACACTTTTTATGTAGGCATTCGAACATTTTTTTGAATATATCTGAGATGAACTATGAAGTAGGTCATAACTCATAAGTATTTATATTATACGTAGTTTGCATGGGTTTTTTTGTATTTGTTATTCATGTGAAAAATACTGCATAACATTGATATTATAATTAGTATGTGTAAAAAAAACCGTTTGTAACTGAAAATATACATTTAAATTTTGTTTTTAATATATTAAAGCTAAATTTTTAAAAAATAAAAATAAAAATGTAAGATACTTTTTTTAGTAACATTATTTTTAAACATAAATACATTTTATAGTTTCGAATAGCTTATTTATTTTCAAAACTGTTTTTATTAATTATTGTACTCGTCTGAAGTTGTTCAACGTGCCCCCCACAAGTAACCCTCACTAGTCATAATATCAACCCGATATTCCAGTTCATCTCACACCCTTTCAAACATATCGGGAGAGACAGTTTGAAATGCAACCACTAACCTCGTTTTCTATAACCAATAACCATCAAGTTATTAGATTTATCACTATTGACTTTTCCGCTTACGTAAAATTTAGCATTGTCACTAAAGATGATCCCCAAACAGAACTGTTCAACAGTCTTTAAGCCTTGAGGATGGTATCTGCGTAACTTGAAAGCCTCGAAACACCAATTAGCGTGTCTTATTATATCATTTATATCCTCGTCGAAGCACCTGAATTTGGTGCGGGAACAAGTGCAGGGGATCACATTGAATGAATAACAATTTTGGGAACACCCGATAAAGTACCTAATAAAAACTGTTTTTGGATTTATAGATTTTACCGTAAAGCTCCAAAATTATGTTTGTTACAACCTGCATACGAATAAATAATTATAAATTACTTATAGACATTGGCGAAGCTAAGGATTTTATATGGGGGGGGGGGGCTAAGTTCTACTAAAAACTCTCCATTAAACTTTCCTTCACTTACACTTTTTATAAAATCATTTTTTTAAACATAAATATAATTATATAGGCAAAAATAAACACGGTCAATAGGGGCTATAGCTATATACCTCTTAGCCCCCTTGGCTACGCTTCTGCTTATTATTATAGGGATCTTGTATCGCATAAGTGACATAACCATGATAATTTATATTTGATGAGTAAATAAGAGTATATTCAACTTTTAAGGTAACGAATTATTTCGACTGAATGTGACCTTGCACTTAGTTCGAGTTATTTTCGTTGGATAGAAGACGTTAAATAAATACGCATTTGAATAAATATTCTAATTACTTTTTTTTTGTGATTTTTATTCAAATTCAAATAATAGAAATATTTGTCGATGAAAATAAATACAAAATTAATTGTGTGAAAACACTGTTATATACGTTTATTAACACTGTAGTAGATGTATATACAATATACATATAAATATTAAAATATATATAATACAGTACCAAATTCACAGTATACAATTTAGTAATGATAATTTTACAATAATATTAAACATTATATTTCTCGTAAATACGAACTATTTGAGGAATTTAAATGGGAAAAAAAAAAATATAAATAATGAGAATAATTATTAAATTAGGTAGGTAACTTAAAGTATGAGTTTAATTAATTCATACTAATCGTCCATAGTATTGTAATTTCCATACTATAGGTTTTTACTTTGTGTTTTAAAAATATTTCACTAGCATATTTATTTGCCTATTTAGTTCATGATACATGATAGATATGGTTGTTAGGTACCTATTAAAAATAGTTATAAAATTTTTCTTAAACAATATTGTTGGGGCGTCAAGCTCAAATCAATAGATAATATTATAATTATTACTTATTAGGAATAGGTAGGTACGTATATTACTATATTATGTTTAGTCTCTACAAACATTGAAATTGATTACCTATCTGATATGACATGTTAAGTATAATAACATCAGATAAACAAAATATGTAATATTTGAATAGTTATAGACTATATACTATATAGTGATTAATTAAAGTTATACAAGAATGGAGTATAAAGTGTCCAGCAGTATCGTATATCGTATATTATAATGTATACAATATATACAGAATCAATATAAAAATATTTTTTAATAAATTATAGTAGGTATAGGTATATTACATTATACTATAAGTCTTTGTCCAACAATTCCTTTAAATCGTTAATTAAGATTTGCACGGTTTCGGTTAATTCGGAAACTGCAGGATTAATAAAAATTGAATCTAAAAATACAGAATTTGAAAAAAAATCAAAAATTTTGTCTACCCTGGACAGTGTTTTATCTGTGAGATGTCTTTTGGTTAGTTCTTTTAGTATTTCTCTACACTTAAATAAATAATTTATTAGATAATTTTTGTCATAACTGAATTCTATTTCATAAAAACTTACTGCAATCATAGTTAATTCTCTAAATTTATCTTTAAAATTATTTGCTAATTCCAATTCATTACTGTCAAATTGATCATTTCTATATAAAATACTTAATTTAACGATTATTTTGATTATATTTTTCGTCAACTTCTCGGATTCTTTCTTGTTTCCAGTCTGAAAAAGACAAACAATAATAAGTAGAATTATAGTTGTAAAAAATTCTTCGTACGTTGGATTGGTAGACCACATGGGCTAATATGTGATATTTTGATTATAATATATAAAATTAAATTTTTAAATATCTTTTTAATCACTTATCAGTCATCCACAGTGTTGTTTTTAATAGTTTTAGGAAAATAAATGCAAATGTACAAACAATGTTTTCTAGTTTGGTTAATTAAAAAATAAAACAACGAAAGTAAAAGTCAAGAAGTTTAGTAATTATTAAAAATTTAAATTAAAAACCTTCATCTTTCAAATTACATAGAATATAATATATTTTGTAAATTCTACTATAGTTAAAACCTGCAAATTACAATGAAATGGTGGGTAAATAATACCGACCTAAACTGATATTGATCCGTATGAGTGGTTTTTAATTAGTATATATTATATTGAGTATTGTATAATTGTATTGTTTCCGATACTTTGTACCTACAGACCACCTATTATTTTATTGAATAGTATAGATACGATATTGAGTACTGTTGAATTGAGTATTATCGAAATAATTTAAAAAAAAATTGAACTTGAAGATCTGTTTTGAGTTGAACTCATTGAAATAATAATGACTCTATTGTTTCATTTAATATAAATGTGGCCAACAGGCAACAATTAAATTATTCCAGCAACGGCCGACGAGTAAATTTGAAAGTTATTTTGCATTTAATCATAAATTTATGTAACATAGTAAATTATTATGTATTTTTTTGTTTTTGTTTTACTGTTTCTATAATCTATTAATCTATACTTATCGTTATGTAACTTAATTTACGTTTTTTTATCAATTTATTGACCCAAACGGTGACCATTTTACATTTCGGAAACATGTGGGTATACCAAGGTAGTTACGAGAATTTACACATTCAATATTTCAATTTAGAAGTACTAACTATTATGGTACCGAAAAAATCGTACAAAATTCGAATTTTTATATTTTGTTATGTTATAGAGAGTAGAATCATACGCCATACTGCAATGCCGTAAAAGAAACTGTAATATAGGTATCTACTTGAATAAAATAAAACTTGAAATATTTATTGCATACCTATTTATATTATTAATTTCATAATATGATTAACTTAAAAGTAAACAATTTAAAATAGAATTGGCAATGGTGAAAAATAACATGATAATATTATAAATTGAAATATGAGCCACTCGGGGGCAAAAATAAACTATTATAAATGGATTTCTTTAATGCATTCAAATAGTAGTCAGTTAAATTGCATATAATATACACTGTGGATATAATGATGATAATATTGGAAAAAATAATATGTTAAAAACCTAATTAAAATACACAGTTTTAACAATATTATTAATTATTTTGCGTTACGTACCTAACTACTATTATTTATACTATTTTATACTTTACAACAGAGTTTCTGTTTATTGTAAAACAAATATTTTGGTTTAACGTTTCAACAGTCATAATATTATATTAGTATTTAAGATATATAAAATTAATAAACTCACGTAAATTTTCGCAAGTCGGTACAAATTATCCAAAATGTTAGCATTGCGTTCGTGAATAAATAATTTTATAACATTTTTATTGGTTACTTTGCCCAAGAATTTTTTTTGAGCTTGTAAAATAATTTCCTTTGATTTGAATCCTTCCGTCATTCCTAAATTCAGTGCACACAATTGGTAAATTAGTTTAGCACGGTGACTATGTATTAAAATATTATAATTTATTTAACTCACCCACTTATGATGAAAAACGTTCCAACGATGAAATGTCTGTTATGTCTTTATTGCGATGACCTGGAATCTAGAAATAATTATAATATATATTACAAACATTGATTGATTGATTGATGTATAATTATTATAAATCAATTATTATTTATTTCCATTACAATTTTGGTATCATAATATTATATACGTCATACTATTTGTTATACTATAACATAATATAATATGTATGTTAAATGCGTAACTAAATTGGGTATCTTAATCATTTTAGATAAACCTAATCAAGGGAAGATGGGTCATGGGTACCTAACTATATATATAATATGTATTATGTATTTACTATTTAATATTTATGTACTTACAATAACATTTATCTGATACGATATAAAATGATCAAGTTTGAGTTTAATGTACAAGTGTACACCGCAATAAAATAAATAATAATACATATTTATTACACTGATGTAGGTATGTACATTTTGTAAATACAATTTGTTTGATGGTATAATATACGATGTAGGTACATAGTACCCCCAACCTATGGTAATTACCATAATATTATAGCCTATGCAGGCTAATGTCGAAATGTCGAAATGCCGAACACCATTTACCTATAATATTTGTATTGACTAATGACTATAGGTACATTGCCTACCATTCATTTGAACTTGATGTGTAATAAATAATTTTCATATTTTTATATTGTGCTCATATTATGTTTATCGATAATTTATAAATGTATACCTATTTAATATTATAATACAAAATCATTTCAAAACTAAGTTCCTATATTATATTCTTCTTTTATTAGAGACAATCACGAGATAAAATTCACTTGTTGGAAACTACTTAAATTCACATATTATATGCTATTCACTAATTATTAGTATTAATATGTTTTCAAAGAATGCATATTATACATTATAGATACGTGTATCATAATTGTATATTGTTTTTAATTGACATCACCGGGTATTCTTTCAAGGTCTACTTCATTTAGCGTCATTGAAATTAATAAATAATAATATTCGAATAACTTATATAATATTATTAAGTAGTCAATAATATTTGTTTAAAAATGTATACCTACCTACCGCTATAATAACCTATATGCATTATTATGAGAATCGTGTTTTTAAATTACAGTTTTTTGCCTCCTATAATTATTTAATGTAAATTATTGCTATTTTATTATAATTATCGTTATTTTATACTTTTTACGATCAGGAGAATCAGGTCAATGCTTCGCAATTGATGCATATTTTATTTGTTAACATTTGCGTTCCACGGTACAGTAATAACTAATATAATATATAATAGTAGTCTAGTCATACATATGTATAATAATATAACTACGTTAAAAATAGTAACAAGTTTTTTTCTTTGTTTTTCTATTGATGCCTTATTATAGTCTTTTAGACACTATTACACCAAGACTCTATAGTGTCTCACGATATTGTTTTGTATTTGATATTTTTTTTTGCATTACGTCGGGTACACGTCTTTTACACCCATAATTTATAATATAAAATAATTTGGGGTACCGTTATTTTATGTTTATTTAAAAATAATATTTTAATAAATATAATAACCAATAGCTAATAGTTAAAAGATAATATAATATAATAATTATTGCCTACTGGTACATATATACTAAATAAAATATACCTATAATATATATATAAATATATTTATATTCATATATAGGAAATGTAAACTTTATGTTTTATTAAAATATAGGCATGTTCAAACTTCAGTGATTGTAATGTTGTTGGGTATAAATCATCATATAATAGGTGTCGTGCAAATCTACGGTACTTACTTCGTACTATATGAAAATATTATTCTTGCATAGGTATTAAAACAATATTCTTAATATTATATGATTATATTTTATTATTTTTGTATTATTTATATGTACCTACTTAATTTTTTTGGTGTCGATCGGATGGGTATTATGGGTATTTTATATTGTATATTTTTTCCATTCATTTTAGTCGTACCTATACTCGTATAAATTGTTGCATAAAATTTTTATTTTATACCGTTATCTAAAATGCTAACGATTAACATTCAACCAATCTACCATAAAAAAATCCGAATCTGTTGGTAGTTGTTACAATATTTCCACAGATTACATGTTAAATATTATTTTTAATAGAGATTTTCATTTATTAACAATATGCGCATATTATTATTACCAATATAATTATAATATCATAAGCAATACATAATAATACCTATACCTAGTATACCTATATATGAGTATACATTTTTATTATGTTTTCATAAAACGTTTGTACTTACCAGTAAAATTGTTTGCCTCTCAATAATTTATTATTGCAGTTTATGGACATAGTATCCAACTCGGCGCCAATCGTGATAGATATCTGGAGCTTTGATATAATATCGTCTATATGCACGCCGTATGCGATTCAATCATAGTACGCACTATGTACCTAAATTCGCGATATATTATGGAGAACCGCCTTTTTAATTTTACTATACTAGTATTAAAAACCGGGCCCTCAAAAAGTAAAATTAAAATATTTCAAATTTGGGGTTTAATATCTCGGTAAAATGTTGGCAAAAAAAAAAATTTTATTCGCTATGTGAACTGTTCACGTGCGTATATAGTGGCGGTTGACGGTTTGGTACCGATACAGGAACTAGACTAAAACCGTTTGGTGGACGAGAGACGGAAACGAAACAGCTGCCTCCTTGATAGTCGTATACGCCGCGGACGACGATGACGACGACGGTTATTGTAATAATGACTGCTGTGTATAATGGGGAAAAAAAAATCATCGGATATTGCAGCTGCTTGCGCCTTTGCACGCATGCGATGACGATAATATAAATATATAATAATATGATGATGAACTCATATTATTGGTAGGTAGCCGGTACATTAGTTATACATTTAAACATAATATAATATGAAAAAATATTTAAGAGCAAATAATAATTTCTATCGTAGCGAGATTATAAAGTGTCAAAAGGATTGTCTACAGTATTTGTCTATATTCAATAAACTAAACGAATAACGCTGGCCGTAACTACATTTATGTAGGTACCTATATATAGGTATTACCGAGGGTATTACTGTATTAGCTTACAAGAGCTAGGAAATAAAGTATAAACCACATTACCTACTCATGTGTATACCTAGTTATATATATATATAGGTACCATATTGTTGACTTTTGAACATAATAATTGTTTTTATTACTTATATTAATTATTTAACTATATTAAAGAGTCATAAAATATACACTAACTATACCAGAAAAATAATCTTCAGTACCTACCTGGCGTAGTACCTATAAAATGCGTATAATATTACACACCTGTCGGACTCGGCTGTCGCCTGTCACCTGCTATATGGTTCATTTATGGATATAACCTTAAAATTTATTTTCTATTGTTAATTGTTATCTTAATTGTATATAAGGACAAAGGACCCATAACATAACTACTGAACATATTTTGTACAGATTTGTAGTACGAAGTGTTTGGTGTGTATTGCGTATAATAATAATTGTTAGTACATTAATTGTTCAAACTACATTTATTATTTATAAAACACCTATTGAAATCTTGTATAATAGGTATTTAAGCAATAAGAAAATTAAATTAAAATTTTTTTTTTCAAAAAACCCGTTGAAAAATTAGTAGTCAGTAGTCAGTAGCCTAATACCTATTATTATTTAGATAGGTACTTTATACTAATTTGAAAAGTACAACGGGTAATATTATATAAATATTATGTTCGGTTACCAGTTTTAGTTTTTAACTGCTACATAGATATAAAATAACAACTTTAATTTTAACAACAGTAAAAATAACGAATATATAAAATATAGGTATTCAGGTTTTGTTTTAAACATCTCGTAAATTCTTCATATATTTTGAATTTTGACTAATTGAACAATAATATAGCCATATAGGTACCCTTAACATTAAATTGTTGACACTTATTTTATAATTAAATGACATGTTATAACAATAGTTAGTATATAGGTAGGTAGGTACCTACATAATATATTATACAATATTTGAAACATTTAAATAATCCTTTCTGGGTTAAAAAGTTTATATTTACTAATTAGTTTTAAAATATGTACTTTCCTATGTATTTTCATTGTTTTTATTTAGATTTACTTTAGAGACTTACAAAAATATAGGTACTGTGACTCACTGAAAAAATTCTTGTGGAGGCCAGATGAGTATTGAATATTTTTACAATATATTGCACAAATATTATGGTAAGTATAACGTATAAAGGTTAGGTATAAACTTATAAAGCTAAATTAAAAAAACATATGTATTTAAAAAATTAAAATTCTAAACTAAGATTAACTAAGAAGTAAGTACCTAGGTAAACTACCTACCTATTAAACTAAAAATAAAAATTAGGACAATAAAAATACATTTTAAAGACGATTTTTTTAACATTCTTATAGGTAGCCTATATAGGTACCTATAAAATAGTAGGCAAGGCATCCCTAATTTATCTATTTTTCTATACATATTACTTGTAGGTACATAATATAATACGTAATAATAATAATAATAATAATAAAATAAATTTTTTTTTTTTAAATCATATTTACTATCAAACTATAATTATTGTCGATATAATATTATACGTACATCCTTTAGGACATGCATCATCGTTTCCGCCAAAATGAAAAAAGGTTTGGTTTTCATTTCCGCCCAACTATTTTTTTTTTCAAAATTTTATCGTTTGATATAATATGAGAAGTGAGAACCAGTAAGTAGTCACAATTTTGGTTAAATGCTCCTATTGTTTTATGGTATTCTGAAAATTATATTTCCGAAAATAGTACGTTTTCACAATTCCGCCCACAGACCATGTTGTGATCCAATTTCAGTAATACTGTTTATGCAGAACAACAAATAATTGCGAATCATTCCATGGCCCATGCACATTTCAGCGAATAGTTCTACAAATAGCATCCTAATATTAATACATTTATAAACATTTTGATTTCAAGTGTTCAAACTACCATAGAATAACTATTATGTGTAGGTATACAAATATATAGTTTTAAATTAAATATTCAAAACAGAATAATTGACACGTAAAGTGTTAACTGCAATAATAAAAAGGTGGGCAAGTGGGTGTCGCTCTGCTGTACAGTAGGTTACAAGTGGGTCACTGTAATGGATGGTGGTCAATTTGAACTCAATGATAAAATATCGTTATAATATAAGAAAAACGATACTGAGAGAAGATGGTCAGACACTCAGACAGCGTATGGTATTACTAAGTATATTTGATGATATTATTGTGAATAAAGTAATTTATATACCTACTTACGTTGAATCTTGTTTTAAATTTTCAATCCTTACCTGTAAATGTTGAACATTTTATACATTTTTAATTACAAAATAATTATTAAATTTTAAATTTGATACATTTTGTCAAAAATCGAACTTAAGTTAAATGCACATAAAAAAAAATGTTGCCTATGTATTTTTACTATTTTTCAACTGCTATTGTAACAATATATCAGGAGCATTGTATTAAATTTTCACGCATTTTTACCCAACAAATAACATTTTATTGACAATAGTATAAATAAAAACTAAAAAAATTTAAATTTGAAATTGTCCGCAAACAGATCAAAACATGTTAAAATATTTTGAAATTTGTATGGTGTATAGAAAATAAGAATTTAAACATTCCGTCAAATTTTCATGTATCTACAGTTATTTGTTTTAGCGTTACACCAAAAACCAAAATCGATTTTGTCGAAAACCGATTTTGAGTAAAAATTCTTGTAAAATTTCTTGGATATATTGTTACAATGACATTTGAAAAATATTAAAAATCCAGTCACAAATTTTTTGTTATATTATGCATTTATACAATGGGATATAATTATTATGTACATAATATATTATACCTATTATATTATGATATCTTTGAACGGGGAGAGGTTATATTAATTTTCGTGACAATAGTATGCACCTACTCGTTATTCGTAGTTTTTTTTGTTTAAACTTAACATTGTAGACACCTTAATATGGCTTCTCTATTATAATTTATATGTTTTCTTCAATTTGATTACATTGCTGACTTGTAGCCTGCAAGTAGGCACCTACCTACCTGCAAAAGCGTCAATAAGTTTCGACGATACGTAGGTAGTTGTTATGTTTGCAATCAAAGTTGTATAATATGTAGGTACCTATATAAAGGGAATAATCGGAATAACGATGAAAATTATTTCCAATTTGGAATCGTAGTGCCCCTTTATTATATTATAAAAAACCTTTGTGCGTTTTTCTCGGGATTTTGGAAAACGTCAACCAAAAAAGAAACCCCCGAACACTGCGTAAAATTTAATATTTATAAATATAGTTCGAATCCTATATAGGTTGCATTAATTATTATTATTATAAAATTATAATTAATTATATATAGGTAATAATTAATAATACACAACTCAATAATGTATAGGACAGACCTACCGCACAGATTTGACGAAATTTGTGTTGTTTGTAGGTACTAGTACTCATATATTGCGTCGTAAAAAAAATAATAATTAATAATTGAAAGTTGAGATGCAGGGTAGGTACCTACTATCTCAACCGGCCTTGGAAAACACGCTCCTCAATTTGACCATAAACTACGGTGTCCAAGTCCGAGTAAAATGCAAAACATTTTACATGCCCACACGGCACACCATATTGATTTTCTTAAATGTTTATGAATTTGACTTTTGTTTAGAAAACTGCAAGTCTTGTTAGTGTTGACTTGAAAAAGTGTAAGCTCAAGTGTAGGTAACCTACACCTGAGTGTAAAAATGAGATAACATCATATTATTGTTGATTATTCTGACGACTTACGAATTTTTCCGGAATGTGAATAGAATTTTTCACAAATATCCACATTGTTATTATCGCTCGAGGTTTGAATTTGTACCTAACTAGGTTATCATTTTAAAGCATTTTTCGTCTACGGTTTCTTACTTTGAGTAGACCTTTAATGTATTATCGTTATACAGCGGATCTGCCGTTTATTGTTTTGGTCTCTTTGTAACACTTTTACCCATAATTCAGCAGAAAACTAAAAATCATTGAAAAATATTGTTTATTAATTATATAATTATTTAAGTACCTACCTACTTATCGAATAGTATAGGCGCGCTCAGACCTCTGGGTCAGGTAAGGCTAAATTAAATCTGATCACCCACCCCCTTGTCATGGTCACACAAGAAAAAAATTAGACATTTTCACATTTGACTACAAACTTTTAAGTGACCCTTTGGTTGGTTACTGGAAAATGTAAGCTATCAATTTTCATTATTTCAAACATACAAAATTCATCCATATTGATTTAAATTTTAATCAAATATAATCCAATAAAACAATTTATTCAAAAACGTTCGATATATAATATATAATATTAAAAATTGTCAATTAACATTAATACATTATTCATTTTAAATCAACTTTAGAGATATAAATATTAAAATTTAGTTGAGCTGAGTAGTGGACATACATTTTGCGGGGTAACCCCGTACCACTCAACTCGGCTCATCTAAACTTTAAATACTCATAACGCATAGACTACTCGCACTAAATTAGATTTTTATGTATCGAAATACTTAGAAAAATATTCTACTTTGGCATATGAAATTCAAACTCTATGTTGTCAAAAAAATTAGAAGAATAAAAAATATTTTAAAATATAATTTTTTAATAACAAGTTGTTTGTAGCGACTCAAAATGTAAAAATAGTTTAAAAAAACACACTTTGAAAATGGTGTTTATTTAAAAATCGCCCGTTATCTCTCGGAAACAACGTAAATCTAAAAAGGTATATACCTACTTTTATCATGTCTTCATCCAACCACCCACGTAAAAAAGCTCAGGTAGGCTAAGCCCATCAGCCCTACCCGTGATGACGACGCCCTTACTTTTACAAAACTATGGCGCCGGGGCAGCCCCTTTGCCCCCCCTAACACGGTAGGTACCTACAAGGTAGTAGTTGGGTTTACAATAGCCTATGTGTGTTTTCAGGGGATAAAAAAGCTCAAAAGGTTTTATATATCAGTTTGAATATACCATATAGGTATTATAATAATATATTAATTTATATAAGTATATATAAATATAATATATTACCTAATAAATATAATATATTTATATAAGTAATAAATCAAAAAATGTACACTTATCAGTTATCGGACATATTATAGACACATATAGTAGTTATAGACTACATTGTATATTTTCCAGGAAATAATAATAAGCTTATTAAAAGAAAATGAGAATTATTATTGAATTATTGATTTTTCATATGTATGCAAGAGGTAAGTCCCGAGCTTAGCATTTAATACTACTCCCGACTGAAATGTTTAGATATAATAATGATATAATGTTGTAAATAAATGGTCTAATTGTTTCTTAAACATGATTTATTGATCAATTCGATTTTAATGAACCATTAAATTAATCATTTTTTTTACAATTCATCATCAGTCTCTTATGATGATTTTTTATGCTATGCGCAATCATTGAGAAAAAGGTCAAAAATTGAAATCGGGAAATAATAGTCAAAATTATTATTTATCCATCAATCTATATTAATAAAACTCAATGTGTGTGTGTCTAAGCGACCCACAACCAGGTAATGGCTCTGAAAATTAGTACCTACATAATATATTATTTTAAGTAATCCTAAACCCGAGGATGTGCACTTTGAAGTAAATTTTAAAAATTTCACATTTTAAAGAGAAGTCTCTCATTTTGGATTTGTAGTCTTATGAATAACGAATATAGTTTGTTTGTATAGCATTGCCATTGGTTACAGAAAATAAAATAGTTATTAATATGATTGGATATCATTTTAGACCTGTATTTTATATTTGGTCAAAACATCCCAAATAACTGAGTTAAAAATCTATGCAAATTACATTTAACTGAGCTTGAGAAGCAGTAAATCCAAGGGCGTTCAATTTTTTATGGACAATGGTGTACAGGATCAGCTAGTAAAGATTTGCAGGACGAGGCCACACAAATAGTTCAATTTAGATTTAATTTGTTTGGAATTATTAACAGAACAGTTGCTCAATACTGCTTTTTGACAAACAAAAAAATCATCTTTCTAACTGAAGCAGAAATAAATATTCTTTATGAATTCTTCAGTTAGAATTACATTTTAATGTTTTTTTACATTTTTATTTTAAATACGTTATATACAATCTGTATCAGTTGACACAATGAGCATATTTCTTATGAATAGAAAAAAAACATGAGGATTTGATAAAAGAAGCCACTCAGTAATGACAGTTTCATTTCAACATTAAAAAATATTTGGGATGATTGTATGACATTAGATTATTTTATGATATGCACTATGTGTGGTGGATCGACGAGTCCGCATTATGCGGAATCCCACTGTATATGAAATATGGAATCAAACAATTTAGGAACAATACTAAACAATTTTTTATAATTTCAATACACAACTGTATTTAAATGAGCAGTTTCATTGCTGCTGATTATAAATATTATATTTATAACAAGTAAACAAGTTACAAATACATAAAAACATTTCGTTCACAGCTACATAATACAAGTACCAACTAAATAAATATTGATGAAAGAATCAATTGATGCTATTCCTACATTTATCACTCATTTTAATTAGTTTAGGTTATTATGTAGGAGATACAATATACATAAAATAGTCTCAAAACAACATAAACATTGAGTATACATGAAAAACTTATTTTGAATTCATGAATACACAATCATATTATGTGATTATTAATATTGATAAATATATCAAATATGTTTATATTGGTGGAAAATAATAATATAAATGTTTATAATAGTCACAAGTATAAATATTATATTTAAAAAAAAAAAAATGTTAATTAATTATTATTAAGAATGATAATTATAATTATTATTGCTTAAATTATGTCCCCAATTTTTAAAAGGAAATGTCTGAGGTCAGCCAGAACAACATTTAATTTTTTTTAATAAATTAAACATAATGAATATAGATACAATGCTATTCAAGTGCTTACACGATTACACACTAAATTATAAATTAAATTTTCTAATTTTCAATTATTGAAAATGTATAGTAGAATAATTTTAATCATTTAATCTGGATTGCATAACAATTTGATAAACTAAACAGTTTTTTTTAAATGAAATGAACCAGTCATTGGTCAATATTTGAAGTTTAAAAAACCATAAACGATTTGTTAAATGTTTCAAATATTATTATTTATGCAACCCATTATAGTGTTACAAATTATGATCACAATATTATAATAAAGTTTTCTAATAGGATTTTTAATCAGTAAAAGTTGATATTGAATCGTTAATCATTCTTAAAATATATTTGAAAAGACAAACAAAATTAATATTAGGATATAAGATAATGTCTTTCGTAGTTTCTTAGATAATATAAAATTACTTATTGTTTTGTGCTTCAGTAATTATTCAACTGTATAAGTTTTTAAATTTGATTTTATAGAGGTTTTTTACGCTTAATAAATATAAACATGCATTAAAAATGTAGCGCTTTAGAAAAATTTGTGCGCTTAAGATTGTGCGATATTAGATTTTCAAATAATTTAGATTAACGATTCATAAAATTTGAAAAAAAAAAATTAAAATAAGTACAAAAAATCGGTAACTAAAAAAAAATAAAATTTAGAAATAATAGATTTAAAATAAATATTTAAAAAGTAAACAAATAATAAATATTTGAAATCAAAATCTAAAAAATATAATAATAAGGACGGCAATATGTTTGGCCATTAAAACAAAATAAAAGATTTATCTAAAAATTATTTCAATGGAAACAAAATATCAAACAATTAAAAAAAGAATATATTTGGGTTTTTTTTTGTCAATAATATAACTTTTTAATTAGGGACAAATGATAGGAAATAGGTTCAACTAGACAACCGCAAGTGCAGATCTGCCGAGTCATCCATTTCACTTTCAGTTGTATCTACTGATGCTGACCTCTCAGTCTTGCCGATAGTGTTGCCGTTGTTCACCCAACGTTGTTTCCATGCTTCGAGTCGCATTACCTAAGTACATGATATTGTTAGTTGATACAGAAAATATGTGTTTAATAATCCTTTATTTATATATGAAGTGATTTGTCTAAAATGAGCCACATAAAATGTATTCATACTTGTACAAGATTTTTAATTTTTAGGTTAGCGTCAAGGTTAGTCACTTTTAGTTTTCTAACCGCGTTAGAAAATCAAAAGTTAATTGAAGTTATGATTTCAAACCTAATTGTAAAATGACTTAATAGTTTGAAATACAAAATGTTAAAGCATTATCAGTATTTCAGTTCTCGTAAAAAGAAAAAGAAAATTTGATATTATAAGTGGTTCATTAAAAATTAAATAACTTATTATATTAAACAAAATATATTACACATACATACCCATTTAATTTAAGAATAGAAGCAAATTAATGAAAGTGAGATGTTAATGTATAAATAAAAACGTGCAAACTCACTGTGTCAGCCTAACCATTTCCATGGTTCAACGTCTGGTGTGGTCGGTGAGAGCAGCTAGAAACCATTTTTTTTTTTTTTTTGGTTAATATAAGCGTGCTGTTTAGTGGTGTTATTAATTAAACAAGCAATGACAATAAAAATAATATTATATAATTTTATGCAATATTTTATTATTTTATTATAAATTGGTTTTATTCTAGATCATAACATTTAAGTGTAAATTCGATAAATACAGTTTAAATGGGGTGTCTAGCCCCCCTCCCCCCAACACAAAAAAAAAACCCACTGTTAGTGCCACTGTATCTTTTTTTTGTAAACAATGTTCTTGTAAAAATTATTGATGAAACAGAAAAAATAGAATCTTAGGGAAATAAAATGTTCACATAATAATAAACCATTTTAAGTTTTTATATTCTCTAGAATTTCTTGATAGTATTTTTAATATTTCAATTTGAAACAAAGATTGGTACCTAAGTGCTTTAAAACCTTTTATCATTTACTAAACCATATTATTGTGGATTCATGGAATCCCAGAACTTATTAAAAATATGTCTATTTTACAATAAATGCTAGTACATAAACACCACAAGGTTTTGTCAAAAACAACTTGTTATTGTAAAATATAATTGAATTACAATTATATAAGATATTATAATTATTGCTTTTTCAATTCTGGGATGATCTATCGAATGTTAATTATTAAAATGCCACTCATATTGAAAATTATGATGTAGGTATTCAAATTTATGAAGAACATTCACAAAAAAAAACAGTTATGAAAATATTGGACAAATTGTTTGACCGCTGGTCTAGGAAAATGGTGTATGGGGGACACCATACATAAGGGAGTGCTAGTACAGCATATTCAGATATGTCGTAGTCATTGAGTCGTGAGCATTTTAATGCCACACGACTATTGTACTATTAACTATCACATTTGAGCTTGTGTTTTTAATCAATAAACAACTATTCTACTCGACTGGTGGAAATTGTCTAAATTGATTTGATCACGTCACCATAAAACCTAATATCTAGATCGCTGGCAGAGCAGCACGCAACAATCTATGTGTTAATTAAATATTATTAAAATTATAAAAGGCCAATAAGTGATCACATAATATGATCTTCACAGTTTTAAATTTCAAAACAGGTTAATTTTCTATGTTGCCCAGTCACCAAATAGATAAAATGACCTCTTAAAACATGATATTGTAAGTATTGTTAGTAAATAATTAACATTTTAACACCAGTAGATTAATGTACTGTTTTATACATTTATAGCATGTTAAAGAAGCACATGAGTTTGTTATAAATAGTGTTTTAAATTTATTTTCTCTATTACTTACTTCTGCTTTGAGATCAGCAACCTTATCTTGAAGTTCTTTAACTTTATCACTGTCATCTAATGAGTTATTTCGAAGTTCACCTTCAGTTACCATTTCTTCATTCTAAAATATAAAAATAATAGTTTATTAATGTATATAATGTTTTAAAGTTCTATATCAATCAAATATTTGCACTAACTTTAACTTCTAATCTTGATATCTTTTGGTTTAATTCGGCCACCATTTGAGCATGCTCAGCTTCTCGTATCCTTGAAGAAATCATGTCATGTTTCATCTATAAAAAGTTAATTATATGTATATGAAAGCATGGAAAGATTAAAAATTATTTTTATGTATAACATACTTTGGATTCTAAGTCAGTATACTTATTCTGTTGTTCTCTGAGTTTTGCTACTATGTCTCTTTGTTTGGTTTCAGCCAATTCTAACTGTTCACGTACAGCTTTATTGTCATCGTCTTGCCTTCTCAATTGATTTCCGCTGACTTGAACTTGTGTCTCCAGTTCCATGACCTTAATAATTAAAATAATTGCAATTTGTAATTATAATAAACCATCCAGTCTTATTTATATATTGTTATGAATTAAAATTCAAAAATTATTGTATACATAATATTTGGTTAAAAATAATATTTATACCTGGAATAAAATCAATTGTCTATAATATAATATTTATTATCAAATTTTAAAATGAAACAAATACAAACTTTTAATCTAAGTTCTTTGAGTTCAGCCAAAGTTTCCATTTCTCGAAGTTTAGAAGTCATAAGTTCTTCTTCAAGCCGCTGAGTTTCTGCATTGTTCCAGTTTAATAGGTTACCAATTTTTTTGGGTGTGGAATCAGGTGCAGGAGGTGGGTCGATCCTTTTTTTATCTTGCAAATGCCTTTGCCATTGCGAGTTGATTTCATTAACTCGTTGTCTGAGATCTTTTAAAGATAGGTTGGCTTCTGCTTCTCTCAATTTTACAGCAATCAATTCTTCTTGAAGATGAGCAACTGAATTATCCACAACTGATTCTCGAAGAGTTTTCTTGTCCTATAAAATATTTGATTGGAATTTGTTCTGTTTCACATTGTTTTTGTGTACTTACATGTTCTAACTCCCCGATTTTATCCTTAAGATCACGTATTGCAGCCTCGTTTTCAGCATCTCTTAATCTAACTTTGACCAATTCTTCTTGAAGATCACTGATCATTTCTTCTTTAAGTGATAATTGTTCTTGTTTTATTGAGAGCTCATCCAGAGATGATTGACAAGAATTATGCTGAAGAATAATTGATTTAATTTACAACTGAATTAAAAAAAATGACTAGTAAAAAACATCAACTTACGTTTTCTGTTATCAAAAAAGACATTTGTTTAATTTCGTCCAAAGCATTTTCTAGAGCATGAGTCGTCTCTAAATGTGTATGTCTTAGAGCTGTTAATTCCCGTTGTACAATAAATGTTGTTTCTTCTTCTTCAGCACGGGATACTTGGCCCCTTACTAACAGACCGGCAAGTTCACTAGACTCAGCTTCAAGAAGTTCAACTTTTTGTCTTAGCAAGCGATTTTCAGTTCGAAGTTTCTATTATGGGAACAAATTTAGTAAATAAATAGTTATTTAAATAATATCATTAATAAACAGACAATTTTTTTGTTAAAAAATAAATGCAAGCGATAGAGCAAGGAAGTAATATAAAAATTACTAAAATTAAAAACAATACAATAAATTTTATATTTAGATAATAAATTAAGTTACAGTTTTAAAGTATACATTTTTGAAATCACAGGGATATTTTAAATAAATGGATTTGTTTCTTCTTCTAAAATTTTACATTTTAATAGTATATTTATAAGCTAGCGTGTGCAAACTTTACAAGGCATGTGAAGTCTTAACAAAATTCTACATATTAATCTGGGCACCTTGAGTTCAACCATTTCTTCCTGTTCTTTACTCTTAAAGGCTGTATATTCTTTTTCTAATTTTTTCATGCGTTTAACATTATATTTAATGATAAGAGCTTGTGCCATCAGACCATCAGCATCAGAATTAGCACGGGAAGGTAATTCTTTCTGGAAAAACTAAAAAAAAGAAAATATATTGAATAGAATTTATTATAGTTTTTATAAATGATATAAGTAGTACAAGTTACTCACTCTAAGCATTCCTTCCATATCTAAACACAAGAGATCATCTTTACCTAATTGAAGCAATGCTAAGGCCACTTTAAATATTATTTCTATTCCTTCAGACAGAAAAACATCAATAATCCTAGAAAATTTTTTTTTATAAGCGAAAATTACAATATTATACATCTATAACATTGTGTGTAAATCTATTCAACAAATTAAATACCTGCAAGCAGTAGGTAATGCAAGTGCAGTGGTGAATAATGTCAGAAACCAACTACTTGCGTACATACTAGTATGGAAGCTTTGGGATTGGAAATGTACAAAGAGTTCTGGAATGTGATCCTGTAAAAAATTAAAAGTATACTAATTTATAAGCATAAATACTAGCAACATACACACTTATTAATGTATATATTTATTTTATAATTGTTTAATTTATTTAAAAAATATACTATACCTGGACCAAATTTTCTAATTGATACATGCACAGACCAAGTTCAGCCATGGTTGGTTTGAACATGTCTCGCATTTTATAATCTTGCATTATCTTTACAAAAACAGCAAATGCTTCTTCCTCAGGCATTTGCATTAATAATAACCCTACTATAAATCCTGAACCTTGGCAGTAGCCCACCTCACGATCATGTAACGAATAAGCTTTCATGACATTGAACAGGCTTTCTTGCCCAAGCCCATCTTTTTCTTTGAAGAAATCGTGTTCAGGATAGGTACGCGCAATATCCCTCCTGATGACCTAAAACATAATATTATGGTTAGTCAATTGTTTTAACTTAAATAAATAATATGTAAACTAAATAAATTGTATGATTACTTTTTCACATGCTGATGTGGCTTTGATGTATTCTGGATATTGTTTTCTGATTGGTGAATCATTGGCGCCACATAACAATTGCCACACGATTCCTCGGAAATGGTGTGGCACTCCTTTTCTAACTAATTCTTTGAGGTATGCGTTTTTTTTCTTGTTGTAATTATCCCAGTCATTAACGACTTGTCCCCAAAGACCCCATACATCTTCCTCACCATCTTGACTTGAACCTGTACCTAAATAGGAAAAATATTATTAAATTACGAAAATTATAATTAAAAACAGACCTCGAATTCTTCGGGATTGAACACGAATGTAAATAGAAATACTATTTCTAAAATACTTTTTTCGACTGCACAACTTCGATCGTTCTCTAGGTGCCATAATATTGTTTTTACATAGATTTTTCGAGTTGAACCGTGGAAAAACTACTAACGAGTAACGACTGATATATTGTATTGAGTAACTTAATGTTTAAGATTTGTTTTTGCTATTCTAATCCCATTAAAATAAAAAAGAAATAATAAGATGCGATAAATGAAAATTAATGTCAGCATTGAAAATAATAGATTATATGGACTATATTATATATAATTAGTTTTATGTGTTGAATGAATAATAGAGATAAATAAAATTAGGAGAATAACAATAATTAAATAATTAATGTTAATTTAATTTAGACGACATTAATACACACTATATAAAATTCAATCTATAAGTTAAATATAAAGACTAGTTATTTTAAATAAACAATTTTTTTAAGTTTCCCAACTAAAAGACTAAACGTAAAAAGTCTTATTAAGAGGATGTCACACCCGTATGTGTTGTCTCCGTCTTACAAATGTACAACATAACAATAACTGTTTTGCGAGGGACAACTTTTATCTTTCTGTGTTTGTATTAGTAGCTCAAAAATGTCTGAATAAATAGGGTAGAAAATTATCTATGCAATAGCGTGCCTATATTGTAGATAAATACAATAAAAGTTATTTGCTTCAAAACATTTGGTTTTTTTCATTTGCTTATAAAAGAAATTATTGGATAGTGCTATTAAAAAAAAGCAAGCTGTTGCACAGATTAAATTCTTCTTTACATGCTGTGAAAATTTGGTAGTTCTACAACAAATATGGCGAGAGAAAAGTTGTCCCGCGCAAAACAGTTTTTGCTATGTTGTACATTTGTAATACGGAGACAACACATACGGATACGGGTGTGATATCCTATTAAAAACTCCTAAATATTGTTGAAGAAAAAAAAATTGTATCAGACTCACAATTTGGTTTACTTAGCAAACATTCTACAATTCGCCAAATTTACCGTATAGTAGACAAAATAACTTTCTTTAGAAGAAAAACAATATTGCATTGATACATTGATACGTCCCCCCAACGTTCGACAGCGTCTGACATGCAGGTCTTCTGTTCAAATTGAAACTCATCTTACCATCTAGTCTATATAATACTATACCTATACTATAGTCGACATTCGATATTAAAACGTGAAATAAGAATTTTTCTCTCTACAGATATAAGTTATTTTTTCAAAAAATATTAATCGTAGAAACTTGGAACAATCCCCAATATTGCTTGTATTATAGTTTTCTGTACACATAAAAATTTTAAAATAATTTATGGGTATATTTAAACTATTTTTCCACGAACCTATAACCACATTATTTTAGGTCAGTTTATTGTATTGACCAATAAATTATATTGTGCGATATTTTTGGCAATAATTTGACAAACTCACCAAATTAAGAAAATACTATTAATATCTAATATAAATATAATGTAATTAAGGTACCCTAGTGGCCTAGTACACTATATCCTTAGAAATGGATCTCTTTTGCTCAGAATAAATTTCTTAAACAATAATCTTTTATTTAATTCAAATTTAACACAGCCATAGGTATTCTCGAAACCAGCAGAATGACTTCCCCTGTGTTCTTTTTTTTTTACCTATATCTACAGACCACAGAATACATTAAAATTAAACACAACTTCTTGGTTATGTAATAAGGAGGAGACGGACACTATACTAAAAAGGGTATTATTCTTTATTATAGAGGTATACTATTATATTTCGTAAACATAGGGATAGGTCAGTGATGAGGATAGAGTGACACGCGATCGTTTTTCAAGTAACAGGTGGTTCAATAAATTTAAAAAAATTTAAAATTCAATTTTAATTATTTTTTTCGGGAAAATTCTATATTAATCTATTTTAATATACTTTGACAAAATACGTAAAAATGACGAAAACGTGCAAATTATTTTGAGTTAGAAATTCATAAAAATCTTTCCTTTTAAATCTAAGAATTGAAAATGTAATTCAAGATTTTTCATAAGTTTGTCTACCTTTATCAAAAAAAAAAAATGTTTACAAGAAAGTCAAATAAAATATTTATATGAGTGTTTGAAGTTCGTATTTTTATAACATTGGATATTCACTGGACTTCTCTTATATGCAGCGATTTTCTTATTTTGTTGTAATTCTAAAACGAATAACTGTAAATACATAAACATTTCACTGAAGGTTTATATTATCATTTTCTATATACCACAAAGTTTTGAAAATATTTTTACTCGTTTTGAACAGTTTACGGACATTTCAAATTTAAATTTTTTTAGTTTTATTTTCTATAAATATCAATAAAATTGTATTTATTAGACCAAAAAGCGTAAAATTTAATACAAGGCTCCAGGTATATTGATACAATAGCAAATGAAAAATATTAAAAATACATACCTAGGCACAATTTTTTTTATAATCATTCAATGTTCGAATTTTGACAAATCGTACATCTTTTTTATGTTAGTTATACCTTAAGTTGGAAATCATAATATATAACGATCATGAATGAAGAAACCAAACTAAAAAGCCGTAAGCCCGTCTTGCCGACATTTAACAATGTAAGTGGAAAAACGCCACCGAAACGCCATGGCGTGTCTGTGAAACGGAACTTACTACGATAATATTATAGTGGACTGCATCACTGCGATATCACAGACAAAATCGAAAATTCATCTGTAGGTACTTCCAAACATTTTTGTAATTATCATTAATTATTATTTATTATACAACATATTTCACGTAACACATTTTAATATAAAATAACTATTATTAATACCAATAAATTATAATATATTTATTTATGTATTTATGTATAAACAATAAATATATATTTCTTTTATTTCAATGCCCGAATGTGGTATCATTTTAGGGATATCGAGTAGCCAAACATTGATTGTGGATTTTGGATACCAAATGGGTGAAAATGTCCAATCGTGCTTGACTGATTTGAACGTACAGTGTTTGTAGGAAACGGCTGTTAAATAACCGTAATACGTTTCAATAAAATCATAAATTATGAATTATATCAATCATTTAATTTTTACAGTATATATTTTATATACATAATTTACGAAATAAAAATAAAAATGCAATCATAGATAGTATATTTGTGTACATATAATTATATTAATTTAATTGGATTGATTATATAAATCGTGAAGAGTTATGAATCAGAAATCAGAATAATTGATTAATTGTATAATATATTGGGAATCCAATAATTACTATATTATAATTTGTTTAAAATCATTGTCATTATTCCATTTAAGCCAAAGATTACCGGTGAAGGATAGATAGATCCCGATACATCTACTACGTTTTTATCACCTGCAAGTAGTATATATAGGTTTAAATTATAACTAGCTTATCCCGCGCACTTATCGTTTCACGTAAAAATTACAACATTAAAAAATTTGTCATTGTTCAACTTTTTTCGGGTGCAACTCAGCCTCCCTGGTAGGCAAACTGCCGACTAGGTCAGATCGCGGACAATGTGCGACAGTATATCAAGTAGGCAATGTGGGAAAATTCCATTTGATAGGTACGTGCTCGCACCTGATCGGCCAGTTTGACCTATAGGGGATTGGAATTATTTAATAAAATAATAAATACTAATTTCTACTAATAATTTCTCCTATAACCAATTTCCACCTTAAATCTCAAAATCCCCTGGTTGGACCTACGGGGTCCAATTGTGAATCTAAAATCTAAATCATCCCGAGAACCACTCAAACACACACACAAAATTTCATTAAAATCGGTCCAGCCGTTTAGACAAACACAGAAAAACATTCATTTTTATATATAGAGATTATTATTTATTAGGTATAATAATATTAAAATGATCATAATACATTCATTTATATTAGTTTATTATATCATATTTAAGGTACTTACAAGCTAACAGTACACCTACCCATAGTAGATTACTCGAAATTGCTGTCAAATTATGGGTATTTTAATATTCTGAAATTGAATAGATGAATACATTCATTTATTTTTATTATAGAAAATTAAAAAACCACATAATATGACGAGTTTAAAACATTAATTTTCCCTATATATATAGGAGGTGATATTGTGATAACACAAATGTCACTAGTGTTATAAATTATTAAAATACGGTATATAATATACCTATATAAAAAAAAATTAATAACCTAATAACTGAATAAAACATTATGTAATATTCTGTTCTTCTGTTTATGACAGACCAGCATTATAAATTGTAGTGCAATAGCCTTTGTCAGCCATTATATTTAATACATTTTATTTTATTTTTACTATTATTGTCGTCCGTCAATACAATTATTGTCATTTAACTTATTCTTGTAATAAAATACATTTTTACAAGTTTGTTAATCAGTCAAATTTCCTGTAAACTTTTTTAAGGTTAATGTTTAACTTAATTTAAATAATTAAGTAGGTATGTTGGTACATTAAATTAGTTATTTTTTTAAATGAATGATCTAGATCAATTCAATATTTATTGAATATTTATTAGTAAATAAACTTATATAAATATTCCCAGGTAAAAATATTTAATTTTAAAATAAGTAGGTACCACCTACTCATACACAATTAATAAAATGTATATGCAGTACTCCCTTATTAAAACCATTGATTAATGCTTAAATACTTTTTGATATATATTATTCTAATATTATTATTTATTAACAAATAATATAATTTATCAACTCATAAAGTTGAAGATCGAGCAAAAATGTAAAAAAAATTATGATTACTTAGTACAGTAGTACTTATACCTAGTATCTATATTATTACCTCAATACCTAAACTTGATCACAACTTTAAAAATAATGTAGTTTTCTTAACATTATTACTTGAAAGTATTTCTTCTAAACACACAACCAAAACATTCTTAAATGTTAAATTATATGTTCTCTAAAATTATTATTACTAAATTATCGTTAGTTATATTTAGGTGCGTAAAATAGTCAGTTTGAACTATCATGTGAAAAAAATTCAAATTTTGATTCTAAAGCCCGTTTCACAGTCACGCTTAATATGGTATGCAACGGAACGGTGTAAAAACAGCGAGTAACTATAATTTGTGATTGGTATCCTAAGCTAACTCAGAATTCATGTAAAATATAATACATTAACACAATAATTTGTACTTACCAGACACGAGTGAGATTTGAGACGCATCGGAGCTTTTTCTGGAATGTGTGCTATTGTTAGATATGGAATTGAGCGATTTTGAATCCGACTCGATGAGCCTAGGGACGTAAAAAATTGTCATTTTACACAATTTATTTTTTAAAAAATATTGATTAGGTAGGTACTTGTCAATTAATAATTTTGATTTAAAAATTGTATTTCAAATTATTCGTAATATAAAATGACACGTTATTAGGTGATTCTAAGATGTTCTGTGGGTTCGGTATCAACACACAACAGTTTATACTGTTTATAGTGATATAAATATACAACTAGGAAAAATAAAACCTTATCGCGATATAATATTATCATTACTAGAGTTAAAAATATTGTAAATAATAATTACACGTTAATTCACATATTTGACCATATATACCATATAGCAATAGATATTAATATTAAGTTTTGGATATTATGTGGTTTTTAGAGCGATTTATGTAACAAAGAATATTCATACTTTATTATTTATTTATTATAAAAGCATTTATAGTTTAGATGAGAAAAGTAGTGAGACACTATATTCCTAGGGGTATTCCCTGTCGTTTCACATCTCTTATCTAAATTGTATACCTAGTTTAAATGCTTATAAGTAGTTATAACTTATAAGTATGTTTAATATTTGATATTTATATAATATATGTATAATATAATTTACACATACTGTATATTTATACGTCGATATTTCCGAAAATTTCTGCTTTAGAATATTATAAAATATCATATTATTTTGCTGCCACATAAACAATGAAACTTCTTATACAAAAATATAATTGTTTAATGAGTTTTTTACATGTTACAGCGTATAATAATTATTATGTCTATATTATTTTATTATGTTTTATTAAATAACAAATACAATTGTATATAAACATATTATATGGATGTATCCAGTAAAGTATCAAAGAGACTCAGGTCAACGATAATTGATAATATTCTAATATTATTGTTCAATAAAAGTATGATATAGGTATTGTAAATTATAATTATGTTGTTATTAAACAAATAATTTGTTTAGTTTGTTGATAAAAAGGTATGCTAAGGTAGTGACAATGCGTCAATAGACAATTAAAATCTGATACTTTTTAAAACTTCGATTTGGAAATTGGTAAATGTTTATGAGAAGTAAGGTTCTATGATGGCTTTATAATATATTATATTATAGACCTATTACACCTATATATATTTGATAACCTAACTTACATATAATATTATAGTAGTACCTCATAATTATAAGAAGTAAGAACTTACCGATTGGCCTCCTCGAGTTTCGCTAACAGCGCCAGTTCTTCGGTGGTTAGTGCCGGTTTTTCACAAGGATCGTCGTCGTCGTCGTCGTCGTTGTTGTTGTTATTGTTGTTGCTTATGAATTCTGTGGCCGTCCGTGACGATACCAACATATCAGCTGAATTAACTGGTGGGCTCATCTCAGTCGTCCAGGCCGTGAGGCCAAGACTTCGGGATGTCGTCGGATGATGTGATCAACCGGATTTCCGGTGGTTGGATGGGTGGAAGACATTATCATTACGATCGGTTGAAATCTAAAACGACATAAGATCAATTCATTACTAAATAATAGGAAGTAAAATGAGTACGCATTATATCGGTCTAACAACACATTTAATTTAAAGTCACTAGTCAGCATGTGTGCTTTGTGCAATCGGGCTAGGGTCTAACTTTTTTATTTTTTAAGTTATGGGCAGTTAACTTTTTTTTTATCAAAACCAAACCTATCACACATTTTTTTATGTATCTTCAAAACTAATTAACATTTTGACGTATTTTTTTTTCTCTTAAAGCTATTTAAGTGTTCTATCAACCAACGTACGAAATTAAACCAGAAATGGGCAAATTATTTTTATTAATTTGAAAAAGTAATTATTTTTATCAAAAATTAAAATTTTTAAAAGTAAATCGTTAGCTCCAAAAAATGTAGTATTTACTATGGGTATTTTGCTTATTGTATTATTGTACTGAATAATACCTAGAATAAATTAAAAGTTTGCTTTTAGTATCTTCCATGATTGCAGAATCATACGCTGTCGTTACAATCTTGATTTTCTTAGAATCGAGTATCAGTCGTTAATCGTTTAATTTTATTTTCTTCGGTACATTTTTGTTGTAGTGTTGTCATTTTACAGAATAATACAATAAGGAAAAACTCATAGTAAATACTACTTTTTTTGGAGTTATAGGCGATTTACTTTTAAAAATATTAATTTTTGATAAAAATAATTAACTTTTCAAATTAATAAAAATAATTTGTACATTTCTGGTTTAATTGATTACGTTAGTTGATAGAAAACTTGAATAGCTTTGAGATAAAAAAAAAATTACGTCAAAATGTTGATTAATTTTGAAGATACATAAAAAAATGTGTGATAGATTTGGTTTTGATAAAAAAAAAAGGTTACTGACCATAACTTAAAAAATAAAAAAGTTAGACCCACTCTTTAAAGGGTATTTCTTCATCATTTTGGGTATATACTTTCATATGACGTCGGCCGGTCACTTCACCCCGGACACATTGTATAAATATTATAAAAATAGAAAAAATATGCTTATTTATTAACCTTATAGTTTGCATTGTTCATGAACAGTATTAATAACAAGGATTTTTTTACAGTAAACGATCTTAATTAATTATTAATTCAATTATCATTTTTCGATTGAAAAAATTAATACCATAATTAACCGTTTATAATTTCAAATATAAATTACATACAAAAAAATAATAAACAACAAATAAAACATAGGTATGAAAAAAACTAATTTTAAGAAAAATATATAAAAATTCGTAGGATAATAGTCGGTACATATTATTGTATAATTTGTTTCAGCTTTTAAGAAAAACTGTTTCATTTTAGATTTATGAAATATTGTGAGATATGTAGTTGCAAGATGTAGGTATTACGAGATAAAGTACATTACGGATATAAATTCAGATCTGATTCATAATATGATCGAATCTTAAAAGCATTTCATTTTATAATGTTTTTTTGTAACGAAAATCACAAAAAATGTTTAAAAATATGTTCATAAAAAGAATATAAAAAACATATGAACCTATATAGTAGTATAGTGGCTAATTCTAAAATCCATTAAATACGTTATGGACATATACAATCTTTATAGTAGTTATGTAACATAAAAAAAAGATGATAGGTACTCAGCGATTAAAAGTTTTTTGACCCAACATTTGTTTTAAATTTGGAGCGAAGTAGATATTGAGAAAGCTGTTAGGTTTACAATGTGTGCTTTATGATTTTTTTTTTTATCTTGGTTAACACTTTTTGTTGTAATGAAACAATTCTAATAGTTTCATACAACATAATAATATTAGGGTTACTATATTGGATGTTCATAAAAAAATGTAATTCATATAAATACATTATTTTTTTAGTAAAAATAAAAACACTTATTAAAATAATATACAACCGATTCTATATATATTCAATTTTATGATTTCGATTACTTTTAAGTACCCCGCACTATCCAGTATCCGGTGTATCCAAAACAGAATAAATTTAACTTCTGAGCAGAGCAATTGATATTTATTTTACAATGATGTGTTTTTTTTATTAATTTTTTTTTTTTTTTTGTGTCTTATTTTTTGGTGGGAAAGTGAATCTAGTTGGTACTTTTGAGACGTCAAAATTGAAAATTCCCAGTTGTTTTCAAAACTAGTTTTTGACAAAACCTAAGTTGTTTTTTTGGTGTAGGTAACTAAAGAAAAACTAAAAATAACCGTAGATACTTGAAATTGTCACTGAATGTTTATATTAGCATTTTATATAGAGCATAAAATTTTCAAAATATTTTGACTCTCTTTAAACTATTTCTAAGTAGAAGAAAATTACGATTTTAATTAATTTCTTTTTAGTGTATTTAGTTAGAAATTCATAAAAAATGTCTTGGTATGCCTAATAGATTTGAAAATTGTATACAAAATTAGATACTTACTTATGAGTTTTTCTACCTTAAACAAAAAAAAAAGTTTAGCGGAAACTCAAATTTATTTATATGATCGTTTGAAGTAAAAATTTGTCAACATTCATCCATCAACCAACAATTTCTTATAGTACGATGTTCTTATTTCAATGTAATTCGAAAACAAATAGATACTTGAAATTTTCACCAAATATTTAAACTAGTTTCTATAATATATTATTACATGGATTTATTTAAAATAATATTTCGACGCTTTTTTTTTTTGTACATATTTATAGACATTTTCAATTTTTAGGGTTTTTTCTATAAAAATTGATAAAATTTTTTCACTGTATCCAACAGCTTGTAAATATAGTACAAGGTTCCTCATAAGTTGTTATAACAGCATTTAAAGTTTAAATTTTGACAAAATTCATCAAAATCACAATAATTTACAAATTATTTTGTAGGTGTTAAAAAATTATAAAATGTTAAATTTAAAGCAAGGTTTCTCATAAGTAGGTAATTCATATTATAACTAAAAAATCTAAAATCTAAAATGTATATTATTAGCAATAATATCATAAGGTTTACTTAATAATATAGTATATCTGACCGTCTTCGCTCAGAATCGTTTTACGCATACAATGATTTTAAATCACAGAATTCAAATTTAACATAATATCCATTAAAGTGACCCAGATGACACCTATTGTACAGCAGAGCGGACCCACTACCTACCTTTTTTTATTTTTAAAGTATCTTAAACATAATATAAAGAAACATATTTTCGAATCATAATAAGTAACAAATATTTATCATCATAATACACCCAATAGCTAACTGTAGTCATGAACTACAGCCAGCTCTTTGTCAAGGTCGATCTGGTCAAATACTCTTACATATAGCCATATGACTGCATAATATCCACTCGGCCACACCTCATCATAATATTTTTTAAAAGAATTGAAATCAATTATACTATCTTTACCATCCCACTCGTAAACCTAGTGTAATAGCGTTATTGACAGTTATATAGTTCAATATAGGTATTAAATCTAATACGTATTTATTATTTATTCTATGAATATTGCAGAAGTTTAACTTCCAATTTAATATATTATAGAATCTGAGTGAAACAAGAAATTTAAAGGTTGTTTTATCTGTTATAATTTGTTAGTATTTCGTTTGGTGTTTTAATTTTGCATAATAATTGTGTATAAATGAAATAGTTATTATCAGAAATAACACTTGTAAGTTATAACATAAACAAAATACATTGATGTACTTTAAATTGTATTTAGACTTACATCTAATGTATAAAAATACAGTTTTATTTTTTATATAGTTGTTCACAACTAACAGCAGTTGTTTACACTCAAATAATGTACAGGTAAAATACTTGTACGGTAGTAAGGTACAGATAATTAAATCGTTCTATAATGATAATTAATGTAAATTTGTGTGCCTAAATAATAATTATTACTAATTGTATTCAACACGATGGCGTATAGTGAAATAATGTATATTCTGTGTCAATAGATAGTAACTTAGTATATATGGACGTGAGTATCACGAATGTACAATTATATAATCAGTGTAATAAGTAAATCCAAGACTTATATGATACAATGTAATTTTTTGCTTATTCGAAAATTTCACATTGTATTTTCCATAAAAAATGTATACTTAATTTTGTAAATACCAGCAACTTGGATTTAAATGTTATAGTTCTATAAGTCTTATTAGTTATTAAAATGTGCGTAATTAATGGTATTTAATACCTCTAAATAATCAATTACTATGCTAGGTATAATTTAAACCTAATATCAACACATATTATACATAATATACTCATATTATAGATAGGCAGATAGCGTAAAGTA
>CARXXK010000001.1:157439538-157594955 GCA_949089665.1 Macrosiphum euphorbiae | reverse complement strand
TTGAATATTTGAGTTTCATGCAGTTGGATATAATATTATAACAAGTGTCAAGTATTCATTGTTTAACAATAAACAACAAAATAAAAAGATAAGTTTATCTTTTGTAAAGGATTTAATGACAATAATGAACATGGGAGTTACATTACATTTAACAGACGCAAAATGTATCGTATTATAGAAACATATTAATTTTTAATATTATTCAATAACCAAATTGCATTATATGATAATATAACATATTTTAATTAATTTACATAGGAACTATAGTTTTAATTTTTTAAACATGTTAACTTGTTTATTAAATTAAGATACAATTGGATGAGAAAAAATATTTAAATAATTTAAATTTCCTAATTTGCTTTTACTTATCGAGTTTATACCGTTCTAGACTTTTTCAATTTTTGTAAAAATAAAATTATAATACATTTTAACAATATTTATAAGCAATTTTAGATATTAAATTGAAAAATAATTGCCTTTGTATTATAGATAATACCTGTGGGTTAAGTATAGTATTAACTATGATGTGAAAATACACGATATACTCATACGCGTAGGCAACACGTGGGATGGATCTGTAGGCATCACTAATAAATTAGAATAACAAATCAAATCCTACAGGCTTGGTACGGTACGATACAAGTCTGACTATGGAAGTATCGAGTATAAATCCAATATAAAAATGTACAATAACATTTAAATAATCATAAAAGTTGATACATTTTTAAATCGTATATTTTAAAGAATATTAATAAAATATCATATACATATAAGTGATTCAAATTAGATGAGAAACAATTCCTATATTCCCTATTCCAAGAAACTAAAACTAGTAAAATAAATAAAAAGTTATTACAAATTATTAACTATGTATTTAAAATATCAAGTATTATAACATAACATATTAAATGTATAACGAATCTTATTCATAGTGATTACTTAAATGAAGGGTACAAAAAATTGTTTATTTATAATTTATAAAATTCTAGTTATAAAATGTTGTACCTGATAACACAGGATGGAATAATCAAAACTAGACATTTTCACAACGTATTAATATTAGCAATTTAGAAACATGGTTAGGTTAGTAGTTTTTGAGGTACTGTTAATTCTTTGATTTATGTTGATATCGTTTTTGTTTATACTTGAACCTATAAGCAATCATCACCAATTAAAAATTGTTGAAAATAAATAGGCAGATTTTTTTAGCCATTTCAAATTTAATTTTTGATGAAATTGGGTATTTAAATGATAAATACCGATTTAAGTAATTTAATTTTGTTGATATATAAAATATTAATTGTAGACTTGAAACTTTTTGTCAATATACGTATATTATTTTCTATACCAATTACATAATTACACAATTACAGGTTAAAAATATTCAGAATAAGTAGTAGGTACTAGGTACCTACATAATACATTTATGTTATTTATACCACCGACATAATATTATTCACAGCATTCTATACTCTATAGTACATTGGTATATTGACCATTAGTGTAAATAGGGGAGAGGGTGACTCCAAAGTTAGTTCTTAGTACTAAGAATATATAATTTTTAGAAAATATTATGGGGAGGGGGCTTAGTCCCATTAATAACGTTGGGCTACTTGCGACTATGGTATTGGCTTAGATGTAATAGCAATAATTCATGACGATATAATATTAAAATAATTAATTCTATACCTAATATTATATTATGCGTTTTTTTTTCTTCAAAATTTTGTAACTAACCGTAGGGAAATAATTAACTAAAATAATATAAATATTTTATAAAAGGATAATTTATGATAATAAAAGACTTACGTTTACAGTTTTTTGTACTCAATAATTTAAACATTTACTTTCGGCTCATCAAAGTAGCAACTGGATCCAATTTTCTACCAGAAACTACCCACAAGTTTGAAGATTAAAACATTTTTTCTGCTCGAAAATGTGATGACAGACAAAAAAAACACACATCATTGTAAAACCCAATGACCAATACATTCATCATTCCCCTCGCTCAGATATACAAGGGTAGTTTTCATTTGAAAAAAGAAGTTTATACTTCATATTTAAATATAAAGACATTGTATTTTGATGGAGGAAAAGGATTTAACTGTTATATAGAATAAATAATACAATATTTTTGATATACCATATGGTTATGTTAACAAAGAACATTACAACCAAATTATATTAACATAAAACAGGTAGGTACACCAACGAGTAATGAAATTACATCACGGATACATGCAATAATAGTATAGTAGGTAGTATACAAAACAGTTTTCTTTTGTGCTTATATACTACATTGATAAGAATTATATAATTGTGAAATGTTGTTCATACACTTTATTATAGTACTGACCATTGTTTAATATATTATATCATAGGTTTATTAAAATTATAAAAGATTTTCAAACACACAATTTGAAAATAATCAAAGATTAGTATAGTAAGTTCAAGTTTGTACGTTAAAAGTTATAAAATATACATTATTATATTTATAGTAGAATAGAATACGATAATAGGCGTAACAGTAATTATTACACTATTACAGGTATAGAATAGGAGTGGTCTTTTAGAGTTTTGGGTAGCTAAGATGTAGTAATTTGAGTTCCATAACGATTTAATTTCTATACATTAGAAATCATTTAGTAAATTCATTGTTATACGAATATTATAATACAGAAACTACAGAGATCTAATGGAAGAATAATGTGTAACACGAATTCGTATCATACACGGAACCGGGGACGAAGCGCGAAACGGATCTGCCAAAACGTCAGTATGACAGTATGGATAAAGATTTTTTGATTTAAAACAATTAAAATTTTGGTTTTTATCTTTGATTAAAATACGAAAAAGTTAAATGCATTGCAGAATTTGTAAGTAATTTGTAATTTATTTATCATTGCTATGAACCAAAACAAAAAAATACTTATTACAGTAAGTAGGCCTGTTTTAATACTAATGATGCAATCGATTTGAAATACGTTCGGTTCAATGTTTTTAGGTAGTTTAAAACATTAAATGCGTAAATTATGTCCATGACCAGTTACAATACCAAAAGGATTTTCCAACGTTAGTAAAATGATTGAAATTGATCGCAACTTGCTGGTAAATAGTCTTGAAATTCAATTTTGTGTAAAAAGGGGGGAAATTCTTTAGAATCCTTGAACTATATAATGGTACCTATAGTCAAATTATCTATTACCTTGTATGTTTCCGTAGATTTATTTGGGGTTATATATTACATTTGAAATAATATACCTAGGTAATGAAACTAAACAAACATTTATTTTTTAAGCACAACTTATGGAATAATATCCAAAATTATTTAGTTAAGACAAACATTTAAATTTATTGAGCGCTTTAATTATATTATAGTGAAATATTAATTTGTTGAACCGATTATTATGTGCTAGGATAAATGTAACACATGTGTTAATAATAATTCAATTAGGTATCTATGACGTATTACTACGATACCAAGCATATATAATGTATAATAAATCGAAATGTTGCTGTTTTTATTATAATTTTTGTACTCAAATAGTTAGGTATATACATACAAAATGTTATGTATTATAAAGGTATAACATTCTGTAGACTAATTTATTATATATTTATATATTACACAACAATTATTCTGTTAGGTTAATATTAAATTTTTTTAAATTATTATAAAAATATGTGGAACATAAAACAATGAAAAATTGTTACTCTCAAAATAACGTTAATGATAATTATTAATTTAATTTGTCCTACGTGCAAAGAAAAATAATATACAGTTCATATACCTACATTATCTTCAACCGTTATGAATTCGTTTTTCGCCAATTAACCAACCAAGCACCGTTAGGATGGACAAAGATAGTTAGTAATAATAAATTAAGAAATAACTAATAACTTTGTATGCTACATGAACACAGTTATTATGATTCATATTGAATGTTATTAATTTAATAAGTATATTAAAATATTTTATGATTACTATAAAATTACATACACGTAATTTTATTGTTTTAAATTTTTTTTAATTATTGACCATTAATTGTACATAGAAATAAAACTACGAACTCTCCAACAAACATTTATAGCATGTTGGTATATGAAAAAATAATTTTTTTAGCATTATGAATTTAAATTTAAATTGTTATAACTCACATTACGTTAGCTTGATTAGAGCTCAGATAAATTACCAATATGTAATATTTTTGGTTATAAAACGTTAGTTAAATAAATATTTGATAAAAATGTATTTAATTATATTTATAATTTAATTTGTATACTGAAAATCGTTAAAATTTACCATAATAGTTAAGAAGTAAAATCATCCGTCACGACCAATAGTTATGTAGGAGCATTTCGTTTAAGGTTGAAATATATTTATCGAAGTTTCAAACAAGTAATCGAAACACAACAATGTGTTTGGCAAAAAAATACATACACAATAATAATAAAAAAATAACTACACTAAACGAGCGAGGACATGGTCCGTTCAATGACCGGCGATGACTGCGAAGTACGAGACTACTAACTATACTGCCGTAGTTGCGGCGGTGTGTTCAGTCGAACCTCCAGATACGCATATGTACACGTTATGTTCAGTAAATGTCCTATTTATTACACCTACGTAGGTGCGTACTAATATTTTTAAAATATCTAGTAGATAGACTAAGACGTATGAAATATTATTAAGAGGACGAAAAATAAATATAACTTTAATTATTAATTATTTGATTTATTAAATAAAACTCGAAAGTTAAAATTATCCTATACATTATTTTATTATTAGTAGGTACCTGCATTTAATCCGGAAATACTTTTTTTTATAAAGTGTAGATATTCACTAAAGGAAAAAAAAATGTTCAGTTACGCAAGGCGTTGAGTATCTATTATCTATATTGATATTATACTGGAGATCACTGTGTGACGAATGACAAGTGAATTAAAATATTTTGATATACTCAGGCACTCAGCTGTAGTTGACTGTTGTTATAGCTATTTTGGCGAATTGGAAGGAAATCGTGTGCTAATATTAAAGATTACTTGTCTCCCTTTCACTTTCCCTTTTGTTAAATTAATGATATACACTTTGAAAAGTACCTATAAATTGTTTGGCCCACACAAACAAATTTACATATATCTTGTTAGTTGTTTTAGATCGAGACTATAATACCCTACAAAACAAAAATAACTAATGCTTGACATTTGAAACAATAAAAGGTATTAATGTATGATACAGAAATAAAATTCGTAATTATCATTATATTTAGTCCATCATATTCATATAATTCATATAAGAATCTATAATTTAAAGAAATTTATAATATAGGAAGTCAAGTTATTAATATTTAATAAAACAAATAAAACTAATTGATTATAATCAAACAGTGATATAATTATTAATTAGGTAAAAATAATGATGGTTTAAACTTTAAGTTTTAGATGGGAACTATTATTAATTCATTAAATGCACCTAGTTAGAGGACATAAAGGAAATTTTCTAACTTTTAAGAACATAAGTTTAGAAAGATCCACTATATTTTATGAGTTATGACATTAATGATATCTAGTGTTCTTTAGAAATTTCATATTCCTATGGGTTAGGGTTTTAAAGAACATTTTTTTTTCATTTCTTCTGCATACAATTTGGGTTGCTAAAGGTTGGGCGAAAACAAATGTGAAAAGGGGCTAGCATGCCATACATTTTATGAGTGCCCAATTAAAAGATAAATATAACAAATATATATATATATATTATATACCTATAATTGTAATTTGTTGGCTCTGGTAGAGAGATTTAAATGTATGTAAAATTTTAGCTTCTCTAAAAGATATATTAAATTTCCATTCATGTTGAAACTGGTGCCAAATAATATGATGGCCCTATCATGTCTATGATGATAGGCATATAGCACTGCAAGTACTATGGTGTATGTTTAATATTTATAAGCAGTCTCTTCCTTCTAATGATTTAAACAATACTTAAAGATTCTGAGTGATGAATGTATTAGTTATACAATAATGAATGTTTTTAAAAGACACTAAAATCTTATATACATCACTGAATAGATACCGTTTACGATAACCTACATTATAATAGATCTTATTCTTAAGTAAATACCCAGTGGCGGATGTAGAATTTTTTTTTTTTTTGGGGGGGGCATTGTCTTTTTCTAAGTTTTATGACACAAATATTTAAAAACGGCCCAATTTATAGATTCTAACCCAATAGGGAGGGCCTCTGCCTCCCCTTAAATCTACCACTGTAAATACCTATAGTATAATGTATAAATAACTGTAATTATGACAACTGATAAGTATTATTGCATTAAATGGCTATTGTTATTAAGTAATGAATTATAAATGTATAACATCATGTCAATCATAGGTATAAATCAGGGATTAATTCGCTCATAATACTATGTTAGTAAAATAACTGTATCAGTTACTAATTTGTAAGTAGTGTTAAGTGAGGTTATTAATTTACCAAGTTGATGTAATTTGATCTTAATGAATTGTGAAAGTACTAAATGCATCAAACATTTTTTCCTAGGTAATTGACAAATTGTCAATTTTGAATAAGTGTATGGTTATTTCCCAATTAATTAATAAATACATTGACACCTATCAAAGAACAATCTTCCTACCTTAACCTTTATTTTATGTTTTTATATTATTTTTAAATAATAAAAATTAAAAAAATAGATTATTTTTTTACTTGTGTAGATGAATGATCAAACTTAATATTTTTATAAATTATAAGTAAACAACCGCTAAAAAATATTTGTTGAGTAACATATTTAGCATTAACAGTTAATTCTTTCTAATGTAGGTATGTTACTCTATTGTTCAACAACATATAATACAAAATGCAATATTCAACCATTAAAGGATATTACAAATGTTGTTTAAAATCTAATTTATTTTTATATTGTTCCAGATAACCAACAGATAACTTTTAATTAAATTAAACTTTTTAATAAAAAACTATAAAATAATCAAAATAATTAAGGCATAAAAATAATGTTTGATTTATGTATCAGGATACAGAAGCGGTTTGAGAGTATTATATATAGTGGATAGTGCCCTCCAATACCGGAATCCTACGAGTGACAACTGGACTTCTTGTGACAAGCTATAATCAGTGCGTTCATTATTTTGATCTGTGTATTTGAAGTATTATTTTGTGTCAACTAAAACCCACAGACAGCTGCAAGTCAAGTAAGGCATTAAATATAATATTTTATATTGATTACAGTTATTACATTATAATATGTACATTTGATGTGTTTGATCAAATTCTCGAATACATGGTCTTGAAAGCCCTCTGAACACCCGGAGGAAGGTAATAGCGTGATTTTAGTACTTGTATCTGGTATTATTCTCTAGTAGGTGTAAGTGTAGAGAATTATACAGACACCTAATTTTAACATTAAACTTTAATATAACTATCGACAGGATTTGTTTTTATATTTTCCCTATTTTTGGTTATAACAGTATGTAAGGTATCCTATACTTGAAACCATAAGAGCAAAAGCACAACATAGCGACAAGCTGACAACATACTAACAGGATTATAATATAATAAAATATAATCCCAAATATTATAGATAGGTGCATACCCTTAGATCAAGAAACTAAAATTACCTATACCTATGTAATATATCAAAATACAGATATTTATCGACCATGGATATTGCATTTTAGAATAAAGACAGTCGCCTAGTGCCAGGCAATAATTAATAAGTATTTTTATTTTTAGATGTTTATAACCTACACGGCTACACAGTATATCATTCAACTATCTGATTGTTATTTTTTTTTTTGTAGTATCGGTAGCTATTATAACTGTATGAAACTATGAACCACATTGCACATAACCACACCTACCACCATACTCTGGCAATTTTAACTGTTGTTTGTTATTTCAATCAAATCAATTTGCATTACCCACTACCATAAAATAATTGATATTATATAACAAATTTTTATCTCATGATATTAAAAATCAATGTTTTTTAGTATGATCAGTTTATACATTTGGCAGAGCTACACCTATTTTGTCTTATATTGTTCATACAGATATGGCCATTGTTGAACAACAATAACAATTTATTTACATGACATTGAATGGAATATTTTATAATTGTTAATTTATGATAATAAAGATAAGGTAAGTTGTCATCAATGACATAATAACTTATTAAATAAAATACACCTGCAATGATTATGATTAAAGATATTTTCTGAAAAATACAAGCATAAAAGATGTGTATGTATAAAAGAGAATTTAAAAGCAAATTAAATTTACGGTAAATAAACCAACCCATTTACACTTTACAGACAGTTAGGTACTAATCAAATTTAAAGTACCAAAATAAAATAAATTAAAGTAAATATAACGTAAATTTGATCTACAATCTGAATTTGATGATAGTTATAAACACTTTTAACTTTATACCTACTCATTAGGTAGGTATATATAAATATCGAGATAAAAATGGAATCAATTCTAATCTAATCGAATTAAAATTTGTGTCAATAGCTTTAATACATTTCTAACGGAATAAAAATATAATATACGACGTTTCTAGGTACCTACTTACCAATTGTAATTTGTTGACCCAACCGCGATTAGAATATTTCGGGACACGTCACAATCGAACACATCTGTGAATTGAACAATATTGCAATTTACATCCAAGTCTGAGAAACTCGGATAAGCTTAATTATTATACTAATTACCAATATATAATTATTAATTACAATTATACTACTATAGTATAAATAAAAAAAGAGTTGTAAAAAATGCAGTAAAAAAATTATATTTATTGAATTGCTTATCGATGTATATAAATGATATTATAGTTTTTATCAAAATAATAATTATTGAACTTTCTAATTTCCCATCATTTTCTGACCGATAGGAAACGTTTTGCATCAACTCAAAACGTTTTACAGTGTATTGATTCAAATTTGGTCATAATTACGTCCTATCAAAATCCTATGCAATGAGTGAAATCGATAAAACGAACGTATAATATTATTGAAATGTGTTATATTTTTCAAAAATTAAAAAACTAAATACCACCATTTATGATTTTATTTCAAAATAAATTTAAATTACATAGTAGTCGTTGGACATCATCAGAACATTAATTGGCTGATATTCCATAACTATAGTTTATGACAAAATATTTAAGTTTCTCCAATTTTCTGGGTATAATTGCCAAAGAGAATATGAACACGATCAGCTGAGCGTTTTGTTTATGCTGTTCCGACGTTACCACTACAAAACCGGTCATTGGTACTGGTGTTGGACCAGTATACCAGACTGTGGGCTGTGGGGTTAGTTTTCGGCCGCCTTCGGTAATCGGTATTGTGATTAAAATTTCGTTCGTTCCGTCTCCGTTGTTTATACGTTTGTTAGCTGCTTTTCACCCCGTGTAAACCATAAATCGTAATTCTACCTGCAAGGCTGCAACACAAATTATATCCATATTTATGTGTTGTAACAATAAAAAAGGTGAATAACATCTGTGATTTCGTCCATTTATTTCTACGTTTGCCCACAAAATTACAGTGTTTTGACTATTCAGTTATTCGTCGGCGTCGCAAGAACGTAACGGAAAACCTGAGTTTTCGAACAGAAAAATGAGCGAAGAAGAACAACTTCCGACCGGATGGGAGAAGCGAGTGAGCCGGTCTACCGGTATGTTTATTTAATATTGTGGAATTCTTTTCTGTGTCTGGTCATGGTGGAATTTAATATTTCCAAAATGTTACCATGACTCTATTTAGGTTCTTGTTGCGTAAGATTTTGGCAATAATATGGTCATTTAGATGTTTGGCTGAGACTAGTGACCTATGAGTTTTTGATTTTAAGGTCGATTTTAAATAGTATTGGATTTTTTTTATGTATATTTGTGCATTATCTCAGTTTATCCTACTTTTTATATTTTAGCTATTTCAATTTTCATGTTTTGTTAACACTTCCCTAATTACTTGTAAAAATTCAAATTGCTTTAAAATATGATAGATAATAAATATTTTTTGGTCGATAAAATTTGTAGTAATGACTAATGTTTACCTTGACCTTTCTATAATTTTAGTGTCATATTGCTATAATATTATGAATATATGTACCTAATTATTTATCTGTGTCATCTAAAAGAGGGAAAATTATAACTACCTAGGTAGGAATTTAACTCACTAATGCACTATACAACCTTAAAATGCTCTTAAAAATTCCAATTAATGCACTAACATATGCATTACAACTTTTTTTTTAAATTACTTACGTTAAAAATATTATAAGTGTCAAGGTTTCTTGAAAATCTATACTTAAAAAAAATTTGTCATCGACTAGGCTTCTAATTTTCTATTATGAGCGGTAACATGAATATTTGTCCACGACAATGTCACAAACATATGTTTCTGATAAATGTTTCTTGGTCTGGACCGGGCTTTAGGCAACATCCTTCAGTCACCTTTGAGAATACCATCAATATGCCTACCATGTAGTCAAGCCATGCCCGTGCACAGTGGTCGGTATAATATGAATAAGAATGTTGAACATGCAGAAAAGGGAATCAGACTCAAAGGAACGAAATCTCAAATAAATACAATAATGACTTAAATTTAAGTACCTAAAAACTACTTTAAATATATTTAAATATAAACTATGTCACTAGATAGTTCTTCAATTTATTAAAGTAGTTTTAAAAGAATATGTACCTATAAATGTATGTAACAAACAGTATTCAATTAGTCTAGTAGATATAGAATTGGATTCATTTTATTATAACTTTTCAGGTCAAACTTATTATTTAAACTTATTAACTAAGGAAAGCCAATGGTCTGTACCAACAAAACCAGCATCTGAAAATACAGGCTCAACAAATTCTGGTCCTGAACAAGTACAATGTAGTCATTTATTGGTTAAACATGAAAAATCACGCCGACCCTCATCGTGGCGAGAAGAACGTATTACTAGATCAAAATCTGAAGCAATTGACATCATAAAATGTAAATATATCTGTATTTAATAAATTGTAATTTGATGATTTTTAATGATTTTCAATGAAATTTAAATAATATTATATTTGCAGCTTATCGCGAACAAATTGTTTCCGGCAAAGCATCATTTGCTGAACTTGCCCAGAAATATTCTGATTGTAGTTCGGCCAAACGTGGTGGTGATTTGGGACCATTTACTAGAGGCACAATGCAGAAGCCATTTGAAGATGCATCATTTGCATTAAAAATTGGAGAGCTCAGCGAACCTATACATACTGATTCTGGTGTACACATAATTTTACGTACAGCTTAGATCAGGAATAACTGTTTTCTTTAATAATTCAAACTTTTGCCTTTTCTAATTTATTGTTTATCTCTGAGACACAATAATAATTTGTATTGGTTGCCTTATTTAATACTGAATGCCATTTATAAATATTTTGTTTTATATTTTCTGTTTTCAACTGCAATAATAATTGTTTCTCAAACAACAGTAATATCATAATACAAACAAAAATGTAGAACATATATAGTCACAAAAACCGTTCTGAAATATTATTTATGCTGCTTATTTATTTTTATAATTTTTTTTTTGTTTCTAAAAAAATATTGTGATATTAAAAATTATTCTTTTTCATCCACCTGTTCGGTTCATAATCATTTTTATTCCTATTTCATAAATATTTCATATTTTACTCACATTTTCTTTGTGCATAATATAAACCAATTGTTATTATTAAAATTAAATTAAACTGTAATACATTTTTATATTGCAGTTTTAGGTTTCTATAATACATTTTAAATATGGCCGTTGTATACTTTTGGCTACCTATCGTCAGTTGTGACTGGTTGCCATAGTTATGATTGCTAATTTTATGAAAATATTATTTCACCTTATTTTGGCATACTCGTGAAATTATCATTGTTTTAAATATATTGTTTTGACATTAAATTAATTAACTCTTCTATTATTGTTTTTTTTTCACATCTAATATGTTTTATATAGCAGTAAATATTAACCATTCATTATTTATACTCTATTCAAAATTATATAAGTCCCATATGATAACTGCTTTCCAATGAAAGCCTGAACAAAGCCATGCCCCTGCGCACAAGTTGGCCACCTGGTACTGATCTCATTTTGAATACGCTATAGAAGTCTCTACTGTTTTAATAATGTTAACTTGATGAAAATTATGATTTTTATGACACAATATTATACTTAAAATTATATATAACTTATATTAATTAATTTAAGACTCACAAATTACAAATAAAAGTCAGAAAGTTATTAATAAAGTAATTTGTTTAATCATGAATCTATATAATATAGGTAATACTATTCGTATAATTATCCAAATTAATTTGTATCGGAGAACCGGTGATGTAGCATCTTCATTTATTGAATTGACTAAATACTTTTCAAATAATTAATTGATAGAAAATTGTTAATTTTAAAGTGATTTATTTAATCATTTAAAGTTATTGAGTTAAATTATTAATAATGATAGCTACTTCAAAGTTTTCCTATATTTATAATGCAATTTGAATACCTGTTCTATTTTAAACATCAATAAAGCAAATTGTGTTGGCAAATTATTTTTATGATTTCATAGTTATATAATGAATAATGGTACTCATATAATAACATATATTAATGTATTTTGATAATTAATAACTAATGAGTTGGTATTCAAGAAGAAACAAACATAGAGAGTTGACATTTTCACCAAACATTTAATTATAATTTTTTAGACATTATTTTAATAAAAAAATGTTCGATGTATGATAAAATTGTCAAAAAGGTGGAAAGGATGCAATAATAATTTCTTCACCAGTTATTCTTACGGCAATTCAAATTTATCGGAAGTACATAGTCAACTCCTAATTTTTTTTTTTATAAGTGTTTTAAGCTAAAAATTTTGAAAGAAATGGGTTATTCACATATTATTTTTAATTGTAGACGCTTAAATCTTATCTTTTTCATATAAAATAATGTATTAAGAGTAGTGACTGACATCCCTTTTATTTTACGGGTATTATAGGTAGATAGGTACCTAAGTATGTTTTTGATAATAAATTAGTACAATTGAGTGTAATGTGTAACACTGTGTATTAAATATTAATGAAGTAAATAATATATTGAACCTTCTAAATTGTATAAGCAGTAGAATTAACTTAGGTACCCGCATATCTATAGTACCAACTTTATCCATTTTATATTGTACCTATCTAATATAATATTATAAATTTCAAAGACTTTCAGACTATTTTATGTCTGGGAAGCATTTAACTCCCTAAAGTAGTTACAAACAAGATTGCATTTTCTACTCGAAACCATTCTTGATTTTGATTATTGAAGCATTTTTACTGCTATTTAGCATTTTAGCTATTAATTTACTGCTACAATAGGTGAAGTCAGACAAAAAAAAAATGAAGAACCATTAAAATATTGAAATATATACCTGTTCTGAATCTAAAATTGTATTTTAACATAGAAACAAATACATTCATACCAAAGTGTTTGAAGTACATTTGAGAACAATTATAATTGAGTACTAATATAGGTACATATTATTATATATTATTTGATAAGAAAACAGTATTCATTTTTTTGACTTGAGTAAAAAAAGAAAAATATTGATCTTGAATTGTAAATGTTGTATTTACAGTGTACACGCCTATGTAGACTACAATATTTGAACACAATTAACAGTTAAGATTTAAGAATGTGAATTTTGAATACATACTCAATTATTTTACAATATGATTAAAGATGGGAAATTGAGATATGCCGTTGTGGATATTTGGTTATTTTTTTTTATTGTTATGCCACCCCATTTTTAATTGGGTAGGGCGCCACTGATTGTGATGAATCGGTAGGTATTCTGAACAGATATGTTATTATGGCATATGCGGCAATATGGCGCTGACTGTAGGTAATTTTTCCTCGTGCTTATAAATACCTAAACCAAGAAAATGAAAAAATAACTCTAAAATTTACGATTTTTATCAAAAGTGCAATTATTATAATAATAGGAACCTAGCACCTAGGTAATAGGTATATTAAAGTATTTAATATATTTGGCACGTAAATATCATTATTATATTAGTACCTACATAATAATTATAATTATTATTATCGATTATAAATAAGTACCTACCTACCATTATGTACAATACAATTACACTATCACAGACACCATTCATTATTCTTATATAAATAAAATAGAATCAATTTAACCATAATAATATGCATCACTGAAATTCCTGTCTAGCGTCTGTGATGTGGAATTTACACAAAATAAATTTATCTTCCTAAAAAACCTCTAGAGCTTAGATTAATAAAAGAGTTGAGTGCCCTCGGCTCAGACCATATCGACTATCGAGTTCAAAGATTAGAACTGTACCTATGTACTACCTACAGTGAACCGTCTACAAATATCCTTGATATGACGCATTGACGTTTGTAATTTTGTTTTTATCAATTTAAAAAAAGGTACTTACATTTGTACAATATTATTAATTTATCCAACAATACACAGATAAATCACATTACCTGTACGACCATACATAATTTTAAAAGTTAGAACTTTGGAATCAGCACTCGGCTGCCACAAAGATTCGATCAAAATTCAAAACAATACAAATTACCAAAAATCAACCTCATAGCAAAATGCAACGCATTCAAAGCAAAACATTTAAATTACTTACGATATTAACTATTGTTAAAATAAAATAAGATGTTCATTTTTTCCTTATTGCAGCAGTAGGTATATTATGTAGTAATAATTCTTATAGTCTTTTAAGGGGTTCGCAATTATTAGATTCTAAGGAACATTTTATAGGCAACTTCATATGCATTCGGGGCATATGAAGTTATGCATAGCCGCATAGGTACATACGGGTAATTTTTTTAAATTTTAATATTCATACCTAAGATTTGAAAATGTAATACAAGGTTTCCTATAAGTTGTTGTTCTTACGGGAATTAAAAAAAAAAAATTAGCATAATCCCACAAAATTCTCTATGAGCGTCTGAAGTTGAAACTTTAACAAAATTGGATATTCATCACGTATAAAATAACGATTTATACTATCGAACAATATAACTTTATTAAAATTAAATAATTTAGGGAAGAGTAGGATTTTGATATAAATAAATAAAATGAAGAAGAATTTCGTAGAATATATAAAACAAAACTACCGATAAAAGATGAATTGTCAAAACTTAGAATAATAAACATGTTTTATAAAATATTGAATGAAAAGTCTGAAATCCCTCCCCCTCCTACAAACGCTAATTATATAGTTGCTGGGCTTATGATCAATAAAATGTAGGTGTATTACTACAATAAAAATGCAAAATTAGAGAGTTAAATATAAATCCTAATACAAACATAGTTTTTAAGCAAAATGGTGTCTGGAAACCTGCAGAGGTTATATAACGTCGGGTATTAGGTTAGGACCTTTTTTAAGAGATCATAGTAATAGAAAAAGATATTGGTAAAGGTCTCCAGAACTTTACATAATATATGAATAAAACTGATTTTAATATTATGAATAAACTAATGAAATCATATTTCAAAAATAAATATCATAATTATCTAATAATCACCCTCCTCATCCTTATACTCACCTCACCTGGGGGACTAGGTATACCATTTGGGAGATCTTAAGAAGTGATAAATAGGTAAATACAAAAAGGGAAGATTCTTCGTAGCCCGTCGTAGGTTAGGTTATGGAAGGAGCGTCTCTTTATTATTCTATATCAAGACGTATCAACCACTCAACTTGCAATTTGCTAAGATTGACTCAACAAAGCAATTTTTCTGTCGAGGCCGATGGCTGAAACGAAAGCTGACGTCGAAAGTCGGTTAAAATCGACGGGTGTGGTCTGACAGAACCGGACGAAAATTGGCCGATGCCTGGAGGTTACTTTTTTTTTGATCCAGTGAAGGTACATCTGGTACCTATATAGATAACATTATCAAAATTGATGCCTTTTCTCCATTAATAGGAAATAGTTAATATAGGGAAGATTATGTCGTTGTAGCAATACATATTTTATCCACGTGATAATTAGAATAAAGTGTCAGGAGACAATGAGACACAACTACACAAGTACATTTTAAGCATTACAATGAAAAATATAATTAGCCAATTAGGTATTATAAATTATAATAAGTAATCATGGTAAAGAACAGTTAATTTTAAATTTCAGATTGGTTTGTGTTATAAGGACTTAAACTGTACAGAAAAAGTTTAAACAAATTAAAATAATACAAATATACAATTATTAACAATATGTTTACTGCAAATACCTAATACACCACAGACCACAGTACAATCGTAATAAATATTTTACCCAAGTATTGAAGAAGCAATATTGGTCAATTCAGCATTTAAATGAAAATTTATTTAATGTAAGTATAGGTATAGGTACCAAAAATTGGAATATCAATTAGGTAGGTAGATACATTTTTTAATCATAAATAATGTATCATCCGGTCCGATTACAATTCGATAAAATTGCTAAAATACCAAATACCAAACACTTTAATAATTATAAGCATTAAGAGGACATCTCACCCGGATGTGTTGTCTCCGTCTCACACACGTACGACATAGCAAATTTTCATTTGCTAGTTTCAATAGGGTATTGTCAGTTTTGATATTAGAGTGAATCGACCTATTATAAAACTTTTAGGTAACAACATTATCTGTGTTCTCTCGTTGGTTTTTTACGATATTTTAATTTTTAAGTGAGTTATGAACATTTTAGAATATGAATACTTTACATACCCATAACTCATTTAAAAATTAAAATATCGTAAAAAACTAAAGAGAGAACACAGATACTGTTGTTACCTAAAAGTTTGATAATAGGTCAATTCACTCTAATATAAAAACTGACAATACCCTATTGAAACTAGCCAACGAACATTTGCTATGTCGTATGTGTGTAAGACGGAGACAACACATGCTGGTGCGACGTCCTCTTAAGCATTTAATTGAATTGTCTATAAAAAGTATAATATTATAATATGTGGGTATTACATAAATGTTTATTGTACCTACTGTCTATACATCAGAATTATAAGTTTCAAGCAATTGCATCACTCGGATATCTTTCAAAATAAATTTAGATTTGGAATAAAATCGTAGGGTGATACTTACTTTACATTATATCCTCTGCATGGAATTATGGAAAAATTATATTTTTGCCTAAAATAATACAATTATTATAATAGGTAGGTACCTATTATATAATATGTTTATCAATATCATCATATTATATTATTGTTATAACTTATAAGCCATAAGGTAGCCGTAAACTCATATAGCAGGGTGTCGGTTTCATGTAACCCGCATTAAACTTTTATAAAATTATATTATTGGTAAAACCAACAACTTTAACATAATGCTCCTCAAAAATTGTGATAATAGAAATTAAAAATTATCTATGTGCCTATTTAAACGAAAAATAACAATTTTAGTTATTCCGTTGTAATTCAAAAATATGATATTATAAATTGTACGGGATTTTTACTTTTACTTATATTATTATTTTCTAATTTCTATTTTCTATATACACAATGAAATGTTCAATATAATATTTAGACTAGTTTTATATGTTATTTATACCACGGTCCTATACTCATACCTTGCTAAGGTCCTTCGGTATTGATTTGGGTATAATAAATAACAATATTACATAATATTTATATGCAAAATGCTATAATAATATTATAACCGTAAGACATAATATAGTATATACCATATACGTAATACGCAGGTTACTATGCAATTATTTTGGAAAAAATTAGTTTAACTGCACACTACACACGATATACCTAGTACCTATGCCGTGCTAGTATGCTACTATAATAGTAATAATATAAAATATCATAAGATATCATAAAATATCCTTAGAAATATACTTAAGGCTGATACACTGTCTCCGCTCATAATAGTTTTTCGTATGCAATATCGAATGCATTTATTGTTGGATTCCAATTTAACACATCCATTAAAGCGACCTACTTTGAATGCCACGAGATACATTCAAAACCTATAGCTACTACATATCAGAGCAACTTTCTTGGTTTTTATTTTTAATGATAGTTTGACAATATTTAAAAAAAAATACCCAAGGCAAAACCAATGTTAAGGCTGGCGATCCACTCAATCGATCACCCTCAAATACGCCACTGGCTGTACCATATAGCTATAGGTTATATTATGTATACTAATATTATATATTAATATAGTACCTGTTACCTTTTATTTTATAATACCTACGTACTTTTTACAGCTTTTGAATATTCCATCACCAACATAAATATTAGGTAGGTAGGTCAAACGTATATACGAACTACCATATCAATATACCTAAGTAGGTACCTACCTAATTGTGATTAAAATAATAACTATAATAATTATTATTTATGAATACTGTCAAATCTGTATAGGACATGCCATAACTCGTGTGCTATGATTCCTTCCGGTAAAATTATAATGGCTCCACTACAGTCTACACAATCACGAAGCTCCGTTTAAGTGTCATTATTTTAATTTTAAGAAATCCACTGTCTATAACCATTATCGCCATGTACCTACCAATAGCCGGATAGGTAATGTAAGTTATAAAATCAATCAAGTATTGTGATCGAAATAATGGTCCTTATAATATTACTCCCTTACTATAATATGCGCAATAATATATTATACTGTATTATACTGTAGCTTATAATGATTAATGACAATCATCAGAAATCCGCCTTCTATAAAGTACAATAATATTAGAAAAACCAAAATAAAATGACCTTTACGAAACAAACAGTACGTATATGGAAAATGTTTTTTTTTATGTTTCTGTAACAACTGCAGTGTTTAAATTATATGATTTATGTCTCAGGAAAATCGGCAATATTATGCACGAGTCGTTGCAAAATAATTTGCAATATATTGCAACGGTCTTTGTTATTTATTATAATATAGCAGGTGTTGGTTTTTATTTTAAAAAATGAAGTTTTGAGTTGGGACTTTTTACCTATTGATTAAAAATAATTGTATTATTATGTTATTCCTATAAGGAGGTAAGTACCTGTACTCCATAATGTATGTATAATTTGTATATCGTATTGATTTAATGAAGGTCGGTGCTCGGTATTGATATTTCATTATGCTCCATCATAATTATATGTTATTATATTGTCTTTTGAATAAATGAGTCGCTTGTCACCAAGGCCAAGGATGAAGGAAGGTACCTACATACAAACTAAGTCGGAAACACAAACGTTGGGTATTATACGTTTATTATAAAACTATAGATGTATTACCCAACTCAGCCCTGATTTAAATGTATTAATCTATCGATCTATCATTTTCTGTTTTACCTAAGTTGAAATACATAATACAATACCGGTGAAAACCTCGTGAAAGTAGGTGCAACCATTGCGAAGCGTTTCCCGGACAAACAGGCAGACATACAACAGCCAAATGTATCTGTTCGTGTTTCATGCAATATCACATTTAGTTGTCTAAACCACAGAGGATAACATTTGTATATATTGCTTTCGAAAAACTTAATAAAAAAATAAAAATAAGACCGTATATAATTGCAATAGAGTCAATTTTCAAAAGTAAACCATGTTTTTCGTCTGGTTGCTAGTTGAATGTAGGTACACATTTTTAGGCGCACCTATACCAGACGACATATAATTTATACCGTGAGAAAAGCAAAAGTTTTCCAAATAAATCCCCTCCACCTTTAGAGATTGTCCTTTGAATTTATTAATTGACATCTCAAATGCTAACCGTACTGGAAATTGAACTCTTCTGAAGTCAAATCTGGCCAGAGGGCCCCATTGGAATTCTCGGTATGAAAATGTCTTCACCTTTAGCCACGTCTGTCAGAACCGTTTCCTCTTTGACATATTTGTGAGCAAACTTTTGGCTGCTAATTTTGTTTCGTTGCCTAGTATCAGTAGAATAATAGAAGAACAGTAATGTATCCTATAGAGTGGCACACCTGCAGGGGATCTAAAGAGTTTAGAAACTCAGTAGGAAAATTGACTGTTTGCTATTCATCAGGGTTATCTACACCTCTAAAATAACTGTGCTGTTGATCGAGAACTGTATCAATGGATTTCTATGCTGTTGATGTTCACTGTAAAGTGTTCAGTACCTAGGTATACTGTCGTTTATATTGTTAACATCATCGTTAAGTGGAGCAAAGATACTCGCTAAGCCACTCGCGGTTTTTGCGATTTATGATTAGGTTGGAAAATACACTTACTATGAGTTGGTTAACTGTGCTGGAACAAAAATCAGGCAATAATGTAATGTCATTCATTAGAGTTGTTGAAGAAAACTTTCCTTCAGCAATTTGCAAAAGTATCGAATGGTCCTACTGTGTCATCACCACCTAGAAGAACACTCTCATATTTGTTGAGAGATTAAGTTGTTGAGTATTGCAAGACAACTACTGTTTTCTGTCAATATATCAGGCAATTCAATGACGAATGTTTCCTTTTTCCTCCTGGTGCTTTCAGAAATAAGAGACCGTATTTTTCGTTGCCAACTTGTTGCATAATAGCATCGGACGCCAGCGGTTTTAATGAGGAACCAATCAAGACTTATTTGTTTCCACAAATATCTGTCTCGTATCATAGTTCGTTTCTTTTAATACCTATGTCTTTATCAGGTTGGTGACGCCAAACCTAGATTTTTCGGAGGTTTACTGTTAATGAACATGCGTTTGTCTTCGATATCAATCATAGTCGACTTATCAATTTGAATTATGTACTGCATTTCAGAGTCGTTGCTTTTGCGTCGGGCATACGACTTTAAAACATTTTCACTCAAACGGGATTTATATTTTTCCAACAGATCTTCCAGATTTGAAGGTGAATATGTTGTAAGAATAATTGCGAAAAGACTGCACGGCTGTACGGAGAAGGTAGTTAACGCAGCATCTGACAAAGTAATGTTGTCTCTCAATGCATAATGTCATCTTCTGGAAGGCCATACTTGTGGCATGCCTCTGTATACGACTGACACACATGTTCATCCTCCGTCCGAAGAGCTTCCAAAGATGTCAGTCCTTTTATCGTGTGTAATAATATCCTTAGAAAATAGTATTCAACCTTGTTAATATGAATTTTGTAGACGTGACCCAATGCATCACTTTGTTTGATTTGTTCTGTTACCGCCTACCGGTACGGTTACCCCTATTTTTGAATTGAAGAAATTTTTTTTTAAAGTATCATATTCCACGTATATCGTTTTTGTTTTCAAACCCAAACACCGCCATTTCATATTGCCCTTTTTACATACTTAAAAATACATTTTATCGGTTAGATAGTGTCAGTTTGATAACGAAACATAAAATATTTATAACTAATTAATTACATGTTTACAATTCGAATTTTACACTTAAAAATGCTCAGAAAATGTTCTAATTTAAAATAAGATAAAAAAAAATGTAAAAAAATTATAACGATTAAAAATAGTAAGAAATACAATTAAATAAGATAATCCCCTTATATCGATTGGAATGTATGCAACTTTAGCCTATAATAATAAAAATGATTCAGCGCTATAATATGATTAGGTAGGTATAACATGTGACCTATGATTTTGTGATGAATAATCATTATTTTTGGGGATCGGTATAACATCAGGTTTTTTGTATTGTATAATTAATTGCGATTTGCGAGTGTATCAATCTAACGAGTGTATCTGTGTTATAAGATTTAATAATAATATTATGCCATGCAAACAAATTCATGTGTAATAAATAAAATAATATAATATACATTGTAACTACTTTGAAGTTTAAGTAAATTACAATTTACCAGGTCTGTATTATTTTATTACCATCGGTATATTTAAGGGTAGTGGTGGGATTTAATGTTTATTCTTTCTACTCTGTTTTTATTCAGTTATAGTAATGTAATTAGTTATACCTACAAATATAACTTATTTGAATGGATTTTAATTTTAATCCCGGAAATATAAACACCTCTATTATTATAAGTTACAACATCGTTATAATATTATATTATCTTATAGGTAAATTATTATTTTATTAGATTATACACCTATAGTTGTACAGTTTCAATAAATCACGAAGTACATTTTATGCAGTTTATTGGCAACGAAAATATCATGATGTTAAAATAAATCATTTCTCCTTTGTAGTCTACATGATGGTATAATTGTGATATAAATATATTATAATAGGTAACATTTATGTTATTCTATAATAATATGACTAGCAACTATTATAAAACATTGTATGGCCACTGCAGGATGAATTAGTATACTTGTCTGTGGATGCATTTTCCTTATTTGTATGTCATTAGTAGAGTATGTATTATAATAATTTGTGTATTTACAATTTTTATTTTCATACTATAGTTAATATTTAAGTATTGAATAAATTGCGTTGAGATGTAGCAATCGCTCAATTGTTTAAAATGTGTTATCTTGGTCTCAGGCTCATACAATTACATATTTAAAAATAATATTATTATATTATGACACGACAAAAACACTCGTCATGCAAATCAGTCATAAATTACTGTTAGGTGCCTACCTACGTGATTTTTAAACAAAAACATTTGTTACGAAAATAAAACAGAACAACGTTTTTGAGGCATCATAATAATAATATGGTGTACAAAAAGTATTATTTATATAATATTTAATACCTATATGGTTTTCGAAAATTTCAAAGCAGGCCAATTAGATCGATTATCGTTTGAAGTAGGTAACAAATTTATTAAACAAGTGTGAAGTGATTTACATTTACATTTTTTAATACAGCTGATTTGCTTAGTTTAGTATGCGTATAAGGTAAATTTTTTTCAGATTCAAATTTTGCAATGTACGAAAGTTTTTTAAAGTTCTGTATGTATAAAATGTATATGCTTTGAAAGTTTAAATAAACCCTATTTATCAATTAGAAATATCGAGTCTAGTTGGTGCCTACTAGTCAGTAGTTTCTGCAGAATTTCTGTCTGATTTTTTTTTTTTTTAAATAGCAATTTTTGGTTCAAAGACCTGACTTTTAAAATGTTCTTAAATATTTGATATTTTTTAGTGTATTTTGCTTATATTTTACAAGAAGAAATTTAATCCAGAAAATATAAAAAATAACAAAATGTATTGTCATTTGTCACAATAGGTAAAATATTCAATTTTTCTCATTCTTAAATATATGTTGTAACTACCTATACATATTGTTTTATACCTACTTTTATAGTTTTACTCATTAATATTCAATAATCATAATGGTTAATTATTTTTGAAAAGTTATTATTATAGTGAATACTGAATAGTGATATTATACCTAGGTACCTACTCATAATTTATATGGGTTACCTGCGTATAAATATATAATATATAAAATTTGATTTATAATATTGTGCCATCAATACACGAATCGATCACTTCCAAAAAAATTATAAATTGCGATACCAATCTATTACAAGATTATGATGCACCATGTAGATAGGTATCTACGTAATTCATTCAGGAGTTATGATGCGTGGTTATCCAAATTACTATTTCATAAATTACGTCTCGATTAGGTACACGTTTTGATTAAATTAAGTTTTAATTTTAAAATAGGTACTTAAATATTGGTTGAATGAATCCCAGTAGTGTTCTATTATAGATGTATGATAAGTATGTAGGTATCTACAAAATATTATATATAAATATATATATATACACTAATGTATGCAGGTACCTACTTACTAATTTCCCAACATAAGATTAGCATACATAGTATGTACACCTACCTACTTCTAAAGCATAATTTTAGTGTATGTTATATTTTTGAATACAATCAATACATAATATGATAAGAAATATATTGTAATCATATATTATATTATTATTATATTAATGTAATATACTCGTAAATTATTAAACATGCTACAAATTAGTCACAGTTTAAGAAAATACTATAGAAGAACTCTTAGATATCTAGCTAATCCGAAACTATTGTTAATAAAGATCCAATATATATAATTAATAAATAAATTTAAATTTGAAGTTATCAAATACGGTTTAATTTTATTTCGTATTAAAATACCTACACCATGTCCTGGTCAGTGGTCATATTATGGACTATGGTATTCCGAAAGATCAAAATAATTTACTCCATATAATATTATTGCTACAGAAATATTCAAAGATATGATAATCCTATTTATAGTGTTTATCAGCTTATGACAAAAGGGGAAATAATGGTAGGTACACATGTTTTTACGTGAAGAAAAATTATTGTCATAGTAGGTAACAATTATACCTACCTATCTATAGTTGTTATAATATTTCACATTATTACAACATACACATAATAATATCGTGTCCTCAATAATTACGAATGGATCTTAACAGCTTGTAATTATTTGTCTAAATTAATTATTCTAATAAAACTATAAGTGATGGAAAGAAGAAATGCTATAAAAGTCGTTTTAATATCATTTGGAAATTTTGAAATGATTTGTATATTATATTATGTTGATCCCGCCGGCAATCGATTCCATATAATATATCCGTAGGTTAGGTTATAGTAATGCATAATGTGGCAGCAAAAAACAATAAAATATTAAATAGGTAATAAATACAATAATTCAAAATATACTGATGGGGTTATTATTCTTACATAATTCAATAAAATCGTAATTTATTAAAAAATAATAAATTAATGTATGCAATTTAATATGAGTGGGTATCACAATTTTTTTAATCTAAATAATCGTCAACATTTTTTGTTACTTAAGTACCTAAGTATATATTATGTTAATTTCATAGTTTTTGTTTTTGGTGATTTTATTTTTGTTCAGTCCTCTTATTTCTTACTATTATATTATATTTTAATGAATTAGTTTGTAATTTAAAATTCAATACGTGAAAACATCGGTATATTAGGATGCCCTTTAGTGAGTTGTGATTAAAGTTTTAAACGAAACGAATAATGATTGGCTAATGTTACATAGTTTTTCGTTTCGATGATATCGAAGACGATGCCCAATTAAATTTAGATGTTTCATCAATGTAATAATTACCTAGATAATCACTATTTTCTTTATTCTCTCGTCATCAATTTTTAGTAAAAGTATACAATAATATAATATGATCTGGTGGAATCGACATATTGTTATATAAAAGTTCGGCGGAGGCAATAGCCGATAAGTTTCTTACAGGTAAAAAGATAATTTCGGTGGAATCTATATATGCCCCTAAAAGGAATCTGAATTGTGGGTCAGCTGAATCCCGAACCCCCCCGCAGGTACGTCACTGCAGATGTCATTACCAAAAAGGAATAAATGCATTTAATACCACTATTTATGTGATATCCATAAATATACTATAGGCCGTTTAGGTTTTTCTAAATCTACTATCGATGCCTACTTCCTATAAAGTATGAACAGATTTTTAAAACCTTGAATTAATTATTATCGCTACGGGTAAGGAAAATATGACTGCAGTAGACTGCGGTTGTGGCAGAATTAGACGGTTAAATTTAAATTTTCTATTTTGAAACAGGTTTTCGCTTGAGGCATTATTGAAGATTATAATTTGATGTTGCATATAAGTACATATACATATATATATTTTTTTTTACCAAAAACAGATTTACCTATATAGGCCTATATCCCAATAGATTCGAAGAGTTGAGTTTAAAATAAAATAAAATGACGTAAAAATATAAATAAAAAAGGGAGCCTTCAATAACATAATACAAATGATTTCGTCACTTTCTCTAAAAATAAATTCAGAGTTAAATAAACCTAAGATAAGTGTCGATATAAACGTGCGTGTTGCGTGCAACCATCTACCTACCAATATTATATGAATATGTATGGCCCGGACTAAAAATTAATTGGTACGTGTCATGGAAATGGATATTATTCAAAATATTGTATAGGTACAATTTATTTTTTTTTATAGGTAGTAGTTGAATAAAAATTTGAGTTTTTGATTTGTTGAAAATAACTATTTGTGCTTTTGGTATTTTTAATAATATACTGTTAAAAGCAATTAAATAATAATTATGCAAATACATTGTATGACGCTCATACTAATAATTTTGTATTTGTCTTGAATTTATTTATAATATTTTTTTGTTATTAAGAATAAGCCTCAGAAAGCTATGGTGGGGGGAGAGGTGTAGTACGGTGCTAAATTATACTTATTTATCTTTGATATATTAAGATGAATTCCTAATATGAACTATAACTTATAATAAAAAAAATTAAGTTTGTAAGCAAGACAATGTTATTACTTATGTATCATGGTTCAGGCGCGTCCCTATCTCTATAGAATTGCATTCCAGAAAACAAAAAGTGTTCACGAATTTTGTCCCTGACTGAATTATTACATTAATACTATTTAATGGTTCCTTTGTAGGGTCTTTCGCAGGATCTGGGGATGGTAGGGTTGATTTGTTTTTATTTCCTTCACCCGAATATTAAGTACATAGTTGCCATATCTATAGTAACATCGGAATAAGTCATTCATTCTCACCTACATCTTATGCTATTCTACAAATATAATAAGCGTTTATTCGAAGTATTTTGGAATTATTAAGGACCGCGTACTTACATTTAGGTAGGTACTCAGACAATTTTACCATTTAAAAAGTTTCCTGTGGAGGTACAAGTTTCTTTTTTTTTAATGAGAACCAACTTTCTATTTACAGTAAATTATTGTTAAACAGATGTACAGATAATTCAATCTCAATTAATTTGATGCATCTAAACCGATTTCAAACGAGTAGTTCCTGAGAAATTAAGCTTTAAGTACTCAGAGAATAATAGTCTTGGAACATATTATGGAGTCAATGATGAAAGTTGGATCGAAATATAATATAATATGAATACTACCTATTTTGTCGAATTATGAGTGTTGGCCACAAGGTGGGACTAGGTCACAGAGACAAAAAAAAAAGTATAGAATAAGTAAGTCAAAGCTATTATATAATGAACTATAAAATAAACAATTCGAAATTACAACTTTATTAATTTGATTATTAAAACGGTCGGAGTAAAATATTAGGTACTTTATCCAGCTCGTTTTAGTTTTAAATAAATATATATAATAATATATACCTAATAATATAATGAGGAAGGCCTCCTTAGCAGTACTCTGCGTACACCGCGCAGTAAATGGATTATGCTCATAACAGTTAATTCAAGGATTCTTAACCTTTTCTGGGATATTGGCCCCTCTCAGATATAAAAGAAACTACAAACTCTAACCCTCCCCTTGCAAAAAAAAAAATAGGTGAGAAATTAAATCAAAATTATAATTTTCCCGAATCAGCTAGCGAATACACCAACATTCGACAACATATTTTTACCTTAAATGAATTATAATATCATCTTTAACGAGGTTCGACTGTAGTAATAATATTATTATAATCCATATTAAAAGGATAATATGCGTATATCCATTTATCTGCTTTCGATTGAATTTAAACGAAAACGTACTATTATAGTGGTACTTGTAAATGTGAATTTAAAAAGTTTGCATTTTGAATTGAAACTATTACTAAATGTTAATTTATACGATTTCAAAAAATTCTAAATTTTTTAGTTTGTTATCGTTACAAGTTTCTAGTCGGTTAGTCAGGTGACCACCAAAATTACGAAAATGTCAGTCGTTGATATATATTATTATAATATAATATTATATATTAAGATGATCTAGAAAAACGACTCTTAAAAATGGGTACCTACCTATACATAATCGTACAAAAAATAATACATCGTAGTGGCGAGGACAATATTATAATAATATTATATAAAACGAATTATTATTATTACGTATTGTACGCGTCTAGTCGTTATGCCAAGTGCATCACCGAACTACATATATAATACACAATATACCTACCTACGCGTGCACATGACAAGATTCGCAATGAACTTGTACCGCTCTCGAACCGTCCCCCCCCCCCCGGGGGGTCATCGTGCGCGATATTTAGACAGTCTGGCGTCCTCGGCGGTGGGGGTATTGGCGGCGCGCGCGTGCGGTCTCGTGTCCGTCTCGTCGTCCAGTCGGTGGTACACGCGGTCTGTGCCGGTCCAACTCCCCTACGACGCGCGCGCCTCGCGTGTTTTCCCTCAAAAAATTAATAATATCGCCACGAATCCAAAGTCGTAGAGGTATAACATTATACCCCGCGATAATATTATTATTATTATTATTATATGATATTAACGTGTTGTAGGTACTGTCGTCACTATATATTATATTGGTGTTACGATGAATTCAAAAATTTCGCGTCCAAGTGCGTGTCGTCGCATCCGCATCACTGCAGTTTCGGATCATCGTTTCTAGTTTGTTTTTTTGTTTTTCAAACTCCTCTGCAACGGGGTTTTTTTTTTTTTGCATTTTTCCATTCAAATTGTCGTCCAACATATAATATCATTATAATACGATATAATAATATTACTATTGCACACAATATAACATGAGTTCGAAGACGTCGGTCCGAGCGCCGACGGCCAAGTGGCCACTGATCGCGGCACTGTCCGTCATGTCGGCCGCGATCCTCGTGGCCACGATCGCGTGGACGGCGACCGGCCACCTGCAAGAGACGTCCACCGAACGCTTCGACGGCACGGCCACAGAACTGGTCATCGCCGCAAATGACACGGTCGTCACAGAGTTCGACGACGATGATTCGCAATCTGGTAAGTACCTACCTATGCGTACCTTTATATAATAAGTACCTTGGTACCACCTATAAAATTTCACGACAAATTATTGCACTGGGGGGGCCGTAGTAATAATAACAAAAAAAAAAATTTACACCTATACCGTAGGTACTACTACATAACTGTTATGCGTGTTTAATTTAATTCAAATGTAAGCAAATCGAATTAAACAATATGTATATATACATACCGTATATTATACGCCTAATGAGATAGATTTTATGATTACGATTGCACTAGTTTTTATAATATTATTGTGCATATTTATTAATAATTTTTTCCAAGTATATATAAGAGTAATACAAAATAACTGTAAAACGTAAAGCAAAACTATTTTTTTTTAGTAAATTTAACAGATGAAAACAATATTTAGTTTTTTTATTTCTTTAAATATATTATATATTATTTTTATTTTTAAAATTAAGTATACATCATATATTTTATTTTCATTGTAGGCGTAATAATATGGTTTCTAGAGTCATATCTAAAAGTAGAAATAATACAACAGAAATTATACTTATAGCTATCTAAAAAATTAATTTGAACTAAATTATACTCAATATACGTAGGTGTATGGAGTCGCGCACATCTTATAGTTGGCTTGAGACGTTGTTTAAATTTATGTTAATAATGAAAGCATTTTATACAACTGATTCTAATAAAAAAAAAAACCAACTATTATATTAGTATATATATTATCATTTACCTATTTTATATAGTGTGGTAGAAGTATCACAGTAAAATACCTATCTTCTATTAAATAAAAGAAAATACTTACCTACCTACTTAATTTAATAATTAATATTTTAACGAGACACGTGAACATTGATAAATAATTGCATATTTTATTTTTATAAAGTCCATAAATTGTTGATGATGTATATAAATTAAGCGCTTATTTAGTTTACATGTATTTTTTGAACTGAGGAAATGTTATAGGTAATTAAAAATTGTGATTAACTACGATAAAAAATATTGTATACATTTGATTTAAAGATTTGATTTGTTGTATCACCCATTGCAATTACTGGTTTATTAAATTGTTTAAATATAATATACTTAAACGTTGATAAAAAGTTATAGACTGCTTGAATTTTAGTTTAGTTTGTAAAAAAATACGTACTATTCTAAAGAAAAACTAAATAGTTCATTATGTATTCAACATACATATGGTTCGTAAAATGTTGTATTACATTGTTAGGTATAGTATTTTTAAAATACTATTTAAAAAAATATTGCCAAAATCATAATTATTGTATTCTTAGATTCATTATTTATGTTACATAATAATACTGTTATGACCTAAATGAATATACCAATATCATATTATCATATATACTATACACGTATGAACTGTGTTTAAAAATTTAGGATAATTACATAATATTATACATTATTACATTACATTATACATAATTTGAATAAATTAATGAACTACTTATTAAAAGTATTAACAGTTTTATTCTTCGAATCGAATAAGAAAGTTACAATAAAATGTTAAATATTGTAGGTAATAATATGTAGTCAGGTAGGTATAACTATTAACTCTTAACTTATAAGTAATAATTATTACAATTTTATAATATATTTTCATTGTATAAAAAATCTAACATACAAATTATAAAATTATATTTTTATCTATTACGAATCCCTCAACATCAAAATAATTAAATAATTTGTCGAAATAGTTGCTTGAAAAGTTGTGATATTTATAATAGTAATAATTATAATAATAATAATAGTTTGAATGTTTATTATTTAGAATAATTGAAAATAAAATAATTAAATTTAAATTGGAGTATACTGAATATATTATTCTGAATAAATTATTTTTATTATGTATCTATCCTAATAGGTATGTTGAAAAGTGAAAACATAAAAATAATTTTTTATTTAACTTTAACTATATTAGAAACGATATATAACACGTAAAATTAAGAACACGAAAATAGATATATTGTAAATTTCTTTACTTGTTAATGTGTTATTATTGTTAAAATCTGTTTTTACTTGATAGAAGATATTTTAATAATATGAGTTATTATTTTCTTTATGTGAACTGTAACCAACAGTAGACATGTGCCAAATTTTGTACCTAGAGTCTTAGACAATAGCTATGATTAACAATTCTAAATAAATATATTTTTTGGAAAATAATGAAGCTTATATAGGGCTGTTCCGCAGACCTTGACAGAAATCTTTAGGAACATTGCGAATAATATTCCAACCGATTCGGAAACTTTTTTTTTGTAAAATTGTATTTTTATCCTGGCAAAGAGCCATACATACCTAATCATTTTTGCAGACATTTAATCGATGAAATGTTGATGTACTATTTTCACTATGTTAAATCCTTTCACTGCCATTCCTTTAATAGTTGAAAGATAATTTGTTGCTAATTATTAGCAATTATTGTGGTAATTAACTTTGAAATAATTAGACAGGCACATTTTAATGGTTTATCAAAAACTTATTTTAGTTTATCGTTAAAAAAAACCCTATTTTAACTTTTAAAGGATTTTTTAAAATATTGTTACAAGTATATTTAAATGAGCAATTTCCAAAATCTATTCTAATGAGATTTCACCTTATACGTTTTACTTTTCGTATCTACCTAATGGCTCATAAATAATTAACTCATTATTTTATTATATGATACATATTTATTAATTAAAAACGCACAGCTTTTCCGTACCTACCTATCTACTCTTAGCATGTCATCTCTTGCCCATAGCTGGTATCGTAGAATTTAAATAGACTTAAATTCCTTGACAAGATCAACAAAACATGTTATGATGCGTTTGACATAAAATACCTGATCCCACAATTAAATGCGTCGACTTGTAATTTATTTGTTTAATAAAAAGCAATATAATATATTTTGTAAATGTATCATTACGTCTATTATGTTTTAAACACGTTTTCACAACAATTTCCGAATAATAGACATTTTTTCTGGGGTTTATTATTTACAATAATGTATCGCGTCGACAGTTAATGCTTTTAGTTTGATTGCCCTCACACTGAATGTAGTCTTAAGAGACAACCTGGAGACGTAGGCGTGTCATGCACGGTCGCTAAAATATCGTTCTACGAACAAACTGTTTCCATTCAATAAGCAGACACTGCAGCACACTAAGTCCAAGTGTGAATCTAGTTGTATATAATATATTTTATCGAATTGGCAAAGGATAATAGGTATGTTTTATTTATAAGCTATTCTTATGGTAATCAAAGTTTAAAGCGAAGTTTTATGTTAATATTTTAATTGCTATTGGTAATACTTTAACTTAAGCTGTTGTTATTCGATATGAGTTCATAAAAAAAAAAACATCTGTGGTTTTGTTCACAGATTTTAGTATTTGAAAATGAAATTATTTTTTAAATGTTTAAAATCGTTTCCAACAATAATGAAAAATAATAAAATTCACTAATAAGTAATAACCATGTTTGTTTAACCACAAAACACTATTCAATTTACCATTGTATTTTTATTTTTGACTTTTGCTTAATTTATATTTACATCCCTCTATCGTGCATATCGAATACTTAAAACTTCAAAGTGAATACCAATACTACATAAATAATATTATGTAACAATTTATATTTTGTAATTTACTATACCAAATTTTATAGCACGTAACTTTTATTTTTTTTTTTTTGTATTATACTGTTACAAATCATAACAGACCAAAATTTTACTTTTATACATGTTACGAGTAATTTGCCAGCTATTAATTAAATTATTATTTTATTTTGTAATGATTGAATCTTGGTTAAATCTCAGTGTCCAGTATATTATCATTTATCGATACAGTTATAAACACCAACCTCTGATGGTACTTTTACAACCATACTTTTAGTACATGTTATGATGTTATACGTGCTACTTTTTTTCTGTGGAAAAAATTCCACAACCTGAGATTGTTGAAAAATGAAAAAAAATAAAAAAGTATTTTGAATAGGTGTTTTTCATACCATAAAATAATAAATATTTAGCATTGCTAACAAACGGCGGAACAGCTATAAAAATGAAAAAAAAAACGTGGAAGTCACTGTATGGTATTAAATTAAACCATGAAAATAAAATAATATAATGTGATGCCTTGATGGTAATGTACACTAATGGTAACAATAGTTATACCTTATAATTCAAAGTTTAATATATTTTAATATAATTGTAAATTCAATATACGCATACAATTTGTTGTAATTTATAATATAAAACAATATAATATAAGTTTAAATATAATTATAAAAGAACACTGGGATAGACCATCGAAACTTGTTCAAAATTAATCATCAAATAGGTACTTAAATTGGCTACATTATAATATAGTCTAATATTGATGAGTTATGATTTTATGAATTATAATTTATAGCTATCATGGTGTTATAACTTAAACCCATAACGATAAAATCGAAAAACAATTCGACTTATAGACGTTCGGGTTATTGAGGTTTCACTGTACTTAGAGGTATTCTGTAATTCCAAACATGTCAAGTATCCACACGATTTACACAATTGTTGCTATTTAGGGACAGTAATGTCTCTAGTTTATAGACCATAAAATACGCAAATAACGTGCCTATTTAACGTAGGGACAAAATTATGTATTACTATGTAGTCGTATTACAATTAATAAAAATTGTTTAATATCATTCGCAATTAGTATGAATAATAAGGGGGTCTGGGACACAATTTGTATGCAGTTAAATTTGTACCCGTTTTTCTTTTTTATGACGATTGTTGCATCATACGTTGGAAAAATTTGAGAGACTTCATCATGGTGCCTACGACTTAATTGAGTGGGTATCTACACAATTAAGAAAGTTTTACTATTGCTATAGGTAGTCGGGAACTAAAGTTTTAAATGGGAGGTCAGTGAGTCACTGTTGATAAATAAAATAGAACTTTGGCTTGAAAAAATCACAATTTATATAATAAGTCTAAAAATTGTCCGATTGTAATATCGACGAATCGTAATTTAAATAAAATCAGTTAAAGCTTAATTCCAACAGGTCTTAGTTAATTTGGTCAATACTATATCATAATTTATAATAATATTATCTTAACGGAGATTAAGGAAATAATAAACACATATGGTTATAATATTATTATGTGGGTTGATTAAATTCTAGTTTAAAAATGTATGTCAATCTGTCGCGGTTTGATTCAACCCTAATTAACTCTTTGAGGTAAATTATTATCACGTAGCGTGTCACATTGTGCAATACTGAACTATTTACTAAACTTTATTACGTAATTAAATACTACTCACGGCTGCTGAAGTGATATTATTTTATTCTATATAATATATTATTTTTTTTTTTTTGATAATATTTTTTTTTTAATCTTCATATAAATATTAGGTACTCATACCATTTCAGCGCAAATTATTTATTTTTAATTTCAATTCTCCCCGGCGATTTGCTACGATATCATTCAATCCATAACAATGATGTGGGGGGGGGGGTAGCTTTGTAATATTTATTATTAATTATGTGTAAATGTGTAATACATTTTGTTTCCATAACACACCATTATAATATATACCCACTCGTCGCGCATCGTGTGTCGATCACCACTCGAACGGTAGTCGTAGCCGCGTGGCGCGTGAGAAATACGTTCACCGAACGAGTTACTAAAATATAATATACACTTAACATTACTAGGTACTATGTCCAGTAGGTATTATATTATAAAATGTGTATAATATTATGTGGTAGGTATTACCTCCTTGACTGCATCTGCGTGAGGTAGGGGACATTGCATATTATTATTATTATTATGTGTATCTACGGGCCATATAACCCACTGCGTTTATAATAATAATAATAATATTATACGTTTGCGGCTGTCAACGCTAAGTCAGCGGATTGCTTGCTGCCGCTGACCGACGACGGCCCCGAACGCGTATTATATGCACACGGATGCAATTTTACGGTGGCGAATTTTTTTTTCCTTCAACCCGTGGTTTAATTATTATTATATGCATAAGGTATAACGATGTTTATATATACAGGGTGATTCGTTTACGTCACGGTGCTGCAGGTTATTATAACAGTAATTTTCAATTTTTTTTTTTTTTTATATACTGCAGTTCGAACTTTGAATCGATCGATCATCATAATGAAATAATATTTATAACACAGTTTTGGAAAAAAAACCACATAATTTAATATGATAATATAATCGTTCACTATTTCAAGCAGTGATTTCGATCAACGAGCGTCTTAGAGTTTAGATGAGTTCGGTGAAAAGTGTCGAGGAGTGGGTTACTCCGTCCGTCAAAACTTTAAATTATTATTAAAAGAAAAAAATGTACCCAATATTTATTTTGTACACAGATAATTTTAATAAAGTATTTTTCTTCTGAAACTAAAATCACAGGTTTTAGTTAAAATAATTGTATTTTTTTTTTTTTTTTGTAAAAATGTCGTGTTACATACAATTACAGAACATACTTCAAGCTGTATAAAAACATTTTTTTTTCTTCATAAACTCCACAATTTACTTGGAAAATGTGCGCAGCCAGTAAAATGGATCGGCGGTGTATATATACCTATGTCTATTTTATATAAACTTGATTTTAAATAAAAACGGAAAAATAAAATATGTACAGTGCGAATTCAAACAGATTTGCATTTCATGCGTGTACCTGACATATTATTATTATTATTTCCATACTGAATAGAATTGGATATGTTTTCACGACAGTGAAAAAAAACGTTGTCTATGTCGGTTTCATTGACAGTTTGACGATGGTATATACGACGTAAACTACGTCTTGTTAATATTCCTCTGTACGAAGATACGATTGGTGAAGTGTTATTTGATGTTTTCTATTTCGAGTTCTGTCTTCTGATGTGTGACAATGAAATGGTTTTAACGATCACCGCCGATGATTCTAAATATTTCACAGTGAAGTCGGAATTTTATACTTAGGTACCTACTATAGGAAGACACTAGAAAAAAACTAATACTGGAAATTAAAAATATATAATCAATTATACGCACTGCTATATATATCAGAAATTAAATTTGTCAGTGAAAATTGTCTTATATATTTTCCATTAACATTTTAAAAGTAAAAGTGTAATAATTTATTCAATATTAGTCATTCATATTTCATACCTATGTTGTTTTTATCATTATATAACTGACATAACTTTGTATAGGTATACAAACACAACTTGTCTAACTTTCTTGACATTGAGTGTTTCAGTTTTAAATTTAAATCTATTTCTGCTTGAAATGTTAACGAAGAAGCGAGTATACATATTTAAATTTTGAGTAGACCAAGATTTATAAAATAAAAAAAAAATTATTTATTACAGATATTACTCATGGTCATAATATACAGCCGAATACAGGAGATGATAATTAGGTATATTAGTGTACTAAGTTTAATTAGTATACTAACTTATAACGATATTTTATATTTGTATCTATACTGAAATAGAAAAATAATTAATAAGAACCTCATCACCCTTCATAAATAATTTGCTGACATGTTAAACGAGACATGTTGGTTTTATTTAAAACGGAAAGAAATGTTATTTATAGCTTGAGATTAATTTCAAATAATTTAATTAAAATCGTGTTTTTTACTATGTATAAAATAGTCAAGAATCAAGATGTATCAACTTATCATTTTTCGTATTTCGACGGTTTGTAAGTAAAACATACTGAAAACAACATAACAATAATTTTATTCAAAAGATATAAAAAATAAAGTAATTATTATCGGACCCGTACAAACAATACACAAGAAAATAATTAGTTTTGTGGTACCATCCAGTCCTACAGAATGGTTAGGCTTATTCTCGAGTATATGAAAATTAAATTGTATAATTATTAAGTGATTTTGTATTATTTAAACCAAACGCGTATACAGAAATAACACAATACTACGTGCATATAGGTAGGTAATGTTATTTATTGTGTATGTCTGCAACAGGTTCCAATCATACTTAAATTGTCGTCATTGATATAATATGATACATATATATTTTTTTTATTCTATATTGTTTAGAAATAGAGTCTATTAGAGAGTACAATTATTATACTCGCCATAACTAAATGCTAATTTAGAAATTGATTTTATAATTAACTTCCATACCAAACGAAAATATTAGAACACGCATAATATATAACTTACCTATATGGCATACTACACAATATATCGAATGTATTGAATCTTTTCAACAGTGATGATACACACAACATTATACAAATCACTATATTATTATTATTATTATATACATGTGCTCACCGCCGTCCCATACGAGTTGATTGTATATAGGTATTGTATATAAAATAAATGTTGTGCTTGTATGTTATATACAATTTTTCTGCTGATAACTGACTGGTTATAGTTGGAAAAAAAACTTTCTTAGACAGTCGTATGATAAAGCTTCAAAAGTTCCACACGAATTTATCTATTGATTTTAATTGGAGTCTATACAGTTAGTACTTGTTGGAGAGGTAATTATTTTCAATCTTCTCACATAGTTAATGGTTGTTACTAGGTAGTTTTACAAAACGTAAGGAAAAACTACCGATAACTATTACCGTGGAAATATTTTTATATTTCAGCAAACACGGTTTTAACCGAGTTACGGTCAGTGCGTAATCGTTTTTCGAATGTGATGTATTGATCGAATGATTTATCTCAAAAACGGCACGTTCCTCGACTTTTCACTTTAGAAGTATTCTTTTGGGTGTATTACCTACCTATATATAAAGACAGAGTATACTGCTGAATAACACAAAATACCTTTTAAAAATAATAAATTATTGTTGAAATAAGTGAATTATATTGTTTATATTTGATTTATGTGAAAAAGCGGTTTCAGAAAAATATCGAGATCGATATGAGACGTCGTATTGCACAATATATTTTTATTCTTTTAATACCAATAGATGTAGGCACTCCTATTTTATTAGTGACGAAGAAGGTTAAGAATGTTGTTAATTATATTATAACTAATCGTAATATTACTAATATCGTTACAAATATTTACGGAATAGAAAATAACTATCCATAATATTGGTACCTATCATTCTTTCGTAGGTAGTTATGGCATTATTCTATACGTAGCCAGATGCTGTATGAATTAAAAATAGTCGAATGTCAGATGACATACAATGTCTATATACCTGCGTAATCCATGGGGAGCAGTCTAAAAGTTATTATTTATACACAGAAGTCTTACATATGACTGTAATTTGTTCACGTCAATGATTAATGGTCAACAATGTAAAATGGACCGAATAGAATGAAAAAAAAACAGCGGGAGCTGTACAGACAAAACAACAGGTTTCATTAATTGTTTGGGGTTATAATACGCGGTAGGTAGTAAACAAACGGATACGGGTTTACCCCGTGCACAGATGATGATGATGATGATGATGATACACAGACAGGGGGAATATTTCGTAAAATGTATAATATTAATATTATTATGTATGAGGACGACCGTTGAAAGAATATAAATCATGTAGTCAGAAGTTGAGGAAATAATATAATATTTCACTGTGTAGTGTAATGAACGCCGTGTGTGAAGAAAGTCGTTTTCAAAAAAAAGTTATTTCAATTTAATTTGTTCTATACTGTATGGGTACTCTTTATTATTACGTGAGCATTGAGTGTGCTCGCACAACGTATGAATATGTTATAGAATTTTTTATTTTTTTTTTAAACCAACGTTACAATTTATGTCACAAACTCGCATTCACATCCGGCCGATGTATAGAATATAAACTTGAACTTTGAAAATGCTTACAATTTTATATGCTCGATTTTTCTCATCAGTTAGGTTTTTAACCATTTTGTTTCCTTTATGTTGTACATATAATAATTAGTATACGTTTTTTTACCTACTTTAAGTAGAACTCGAATTTATGTAATTATGTCTAATAATAACAATATAAGAAATATTCAAATATTCACTGGATATGTAAAATTATTAAATATTTCCTACTATTAAAAAAAATATGAAATTTTTATGACGGAATCGTTAGTAACACAACTGTCTACGCTGTGGGATTTAGTACTCTCACAATTCCAATTATAGGTTAGGTATTACTGTAATAGCCATTAGGTGCATGTTTAAAACCAATGTATTATACTTAAGAAGCTATCAAAATTATGAATAATAGAATTAATTATGTACACGAGGAAGTTTTTATTAACTATTAAGATTTTTAAAAAAGTTAATAATTATAGTAAAAAAATATTGAAAAATAACTAAAATAATTAATTATTATGTAATGTTAAAAATCTGGATATTAAAAAATAACAAGTTCTGAAAAAATAAATAGTAGTTTTCTTAATTAGTTTTACAATGATACTTATTTTGTTTTGTTGTTATACCTTAATTTTTGACTCAAATCTTTGAAAAATGAACGGCTGTTTTTCCAAGAAAAATCTATGGATCATAAATATGTTTTAGTTAATGAGTGACCATGACAACGAAAATCAGTTGGAATAACAAAAAACGTGTATCCGGTCCAAAAACATATTTTTGTTATGCTACAGCCGTATAATAATATTAGGTATGTTGTCTCTACCTTACAAATGTGCAACAACTGTTTTGCGCAGGATAGAGCCACTCAGGCTCTAGTGATAGTTAAGACTCCAAATTGATAAGAAATGTAGTTGAGAAATATCGCTTTAATTTTTTTGATATCACTTATTCAAAAAAAGTTCTTATTGTTTCAAAATCCATTATTTTTGAGTTTTTCAAACTTTAATAACTTTTTTTGTAGTTCCGATATCGGAAAAAAAAACGAAATTTCACAGCCAAAGTTCTCCATTTTATGTGGTGAAAATTACGTTTCTTAGTTACGACTGTAACCTTTTCAGTTCTTTTCCCCGAGCAAAACAGTTTTAGCTATGTTTATAAGACGCAGACAACACATGCGGGTGTAGCGTGCTCTTAAAAAAACGCATAACAAAATAACTGTAAAATATTTAAATACGAATGAAACTTACAATAGTATAATATTTTGAAGAAAAAATTATGTTAACTATATAGTATTATATATACATTTTTTTTATTGCAAAAACATAATACAAGTATAGGTACAGTTTAGCATAGTATAATCTATAATTTTTTCACACCTCCATAAGTTATATACTTGTGTCTGGAGATGTAGTTCAAATATTATTTTTAGATTCTGAGTGGAACGATGAATATATTGATTTTACAATGATGTGTGTTTATTTTTATTGTTTTTTTTTTTGTGTCTGTGTACACGATAAGTATAGTCGAAATAATACTTTGATTTTCAACTTCAGTATCTTGTTCGATTGGAAAGTGAATATCGTTGTTGCTTGGGGAGGTCAAAATTTAAAATTTCTAGTAATTTTCAAAAGGGTTTGTTGTTGATGTATAACGCGTTATAAGTACCTAATGGATATTGTGATATGATTAATTTGGAATTTATTATAGGTAAATTTTTTTTAATACCATAGAAAAGTATATAATATGTCTTATTCCTAGACTGATATACCGTTTCCGCTCAGAACCGTTTTTCTTATACAATAATATTATTATATCATTGAATTCAAATTTAATAGCATCCATTATACAGTGACCCACTTGTAACCTACTGTACAGCAGAGCACCTTTTTAAATTTCATATCGTTGTAATATTTAAGCAATGAATTTGAACTTTGAGTTTAAGTAATTTTTTAGGAAATGTAATTATAAAGTAATTAATCAAAAAGTTTTAACTGAAAAATTTTTCTTAAAATAATTTTGTCCTTAATGAATAATATTCATATAATATATTATATATCATCAGAGGATTTGATATGACGCAAAGACAAGTAAAATATTTTTAAAACCAAACAGACATTTAGGTCATTCGATAATATCCATAATATACTCTGACAACTCTCTATTTCTTTTATTAAATTATTCATAAACGTAGACCGACAGTAAATTACCATTGTGTTCATGAATTTATTCTGTTGTGTAAATTAAAAAATAAAAACGGTAATAATCTCCCAAACTATGCATATAAATGACATTTCCTTACTTAAGTATTACCATTTGTAATAATAGCTACGATTTTCATTTAACATTATTTTGCTTGTGTAATTCAATCGAATCAGTTTTTTTAATAATGTGAAAATAATACTGAAAATAAATAAATAAAAGTCAATAGGTGTATTAATAACCAAATAATAGTATTCACGCTTTCTAGGGGCGTACCCAAGAAATTGTAAAGGGGGGGGGGTTTGGTTCAAATTTTTTTGACATGTAAAAAGTATACAATAAGTGATTTGCTGTACCTTGAGAATTTTAAATTTTGTTAATCAATGGAGGTGGCCCAGACCCCCCCCCCCTTGGGTACGCCCCTGACGATTTCAGTTTTACAGCAATTTAGGTTTATGTCTGTGGACATTTTGCACAAAGTCACTACACACATTTCCTGCTAAAGTGTTTTTATTTATATATCTATGTTTTTAGATCGTATACGTTTTTATAGTCTATTAGTCTATATTAATAGACTATAATAATTAATTTGGTTTTGGTACAATTATAGTTTTATTTTTTTTTTATACAATATTAAATCTGTAATACAAAATTATAATATTCAGTTGTAGGTACTTAAATATAACATATGTCTATAAAAGTACGTCATTAAAGATGTATACATATAAAATAAAAAGATCATATTTTATGGACCATTGCACATTTATGATGTCAATTATTGTCAATTAAGAATGTTTATGATTGTATTTTACAATATTCTATAAAGATTAATTTTATTGATTATTTAACAATTTTTGATTAATCATACAATTGATCTAGATTGTACCTTGTACACGGTTCTATACGTTTAGGTTCCTACCTATATTTTAGAATTTAGATATAGCAGTAATTAGTGCAATGAGCTCTTTTTATAGACTTTAAATTCATTCGATATCTTTCGCTGTCTCTAATTATCATTATTTTTATACGGATATATGTATATATTTTTTTCTAATCTAAGCAATATTATTGCACTAGGTAAGTATTTAGTACACGTGCTGTATGACATAGGTACACTGGTAAAAATAGAATACTATAGTGAATAATAATAATGAGTAATCAGAGTAGTTCTTATCTCCTAGTTCTGACATGCGTAGGTACATAAATTATTATACATTCGTATTATTGTGTGGAGTTGCATAAAAATTGATTAATTTAATAGGCTTCACTAAAATATAATGGACCAATCGTGGGCCACTAAATCATGTTTAAGGGACTATTATACCTACCTAGTGATTGATTAAAGGTCTCAAGTGTTAGTTTATGCAAACCGAAATTAGACTTTGTCGTCTATTAATTAACTATTCGGCACTAAAGCTATGTATAGTGACTATAACATCATTATTACCAGCATTATTGTTGTATATATTATAAAAGAAAATAAGACTTTTATTTTTTTTATTGGAAGACAGCTATTAACCAAGGACGTTTCTGTTTATTTTGAATAGAAAAAAAAAATACGTGTAAATAACAATTAATAAAACTGAACACTATATGTATAGCACTACAATAGCTAAGTATAGTCGAAGCGAAATAAAGATCAATTAAATAAAAAAAAAAAAAAACTGAGCACATCAATTTTACTCGTCTTTTCCAAATACGCCCGCAGTGCGTGTGAATTATTATAAAATGGTCCGGTACACGCAGAACAGTTGATTGCTATCATGACCAAGAGGGAGCATTAACTTTTTATCAGATATTGAAACAGTTTACTAAATAGTTTTTTTTTATATGTTAATTTTAAATTATATTTAATGCGGAATATAATAAATATAAGTTATCGAATAAATTCAAATCTGTCCAATTTTTTTTTTTTTTATTTGATTACCTACATTTCAACGAGTAAACATCGATAAAAAATCACCAATTATTATTATCAACGCTAGTTTGAACATGGCGTATTGTAATAGTTTTCATTTTCATCGAGTTCTTATTTAATTTGTATTACACACATACTATTAAATGATTACTTGGTATTATTTTTCAATACTAAATGTATTTAATAAACATAAGCATTAACCGTTAGGTATAATTTAAGAGTCTGCATAATACGTGGTTTCGCAGTCGGTTATTAAATGATATTAGATTAACTTGGGTTTTATGACTCAATTAAGTAATTAATAAGAGTGGAATGCTCTGCAATTTGGTGATCGGTGATGTATATACGTCCAAAGTGTGTTACAAAAAAAAAAACTAACCTATTTTATACGTTTATTATGTAAGTTATACCTATAATATTATATACCTAGACTATTATTTCCATTTATTTTATTTTTAAATGTAAATATAAATATGATACGTTTTTTTTTAATCACACATTTTAACCTATTTGGGTAAGAAGTTCACTACGATTTATATTATTGTCATGATTTAGTTGATATAAAAAAAAAAAATAGTTGATAATATTGTTATAAGATCAATGCAAGTTAAAAATCAATGTTTATTTTTTATAATCGTTTGGTAGTTAAATTTATATTACTTACAAACAGTCACAACATGATATTTGAACGAGTCAATATTATTATTATGTAAAGTCGTTTAGTTTTATTGGTTGAAATACAATATCATATTTATTATATACTACCTATATTATAGTTTATAAAATAACTGTACGATTTCGTAGTATTTTGTTGAATGAGATCTAGAGTCCAATGAATGAATGAAAAAAAAAACAATTGCTTAATGTTAAACACAACATAAGCGTTTCGCTATTACCCAGAACCAGCAGTAAAAATTGTGGGAAGGGGAGAAAAATTGATGGCCAAGCCAAAATTTGCTCGCAGTGTTATCGGATTCGTCCTTAAATGAATTTTAGTGATTACTGACAAGGTCAAGTGTGAATATTGTGTAGGTTAGGTGTAGATTAGGTTCGAAATTGGATAAGAATCCCGAAAACAATACATATTTATCAAATTATTAATACTATTATACATTTATAGGTATAATATATTACATCTTGATGTGCGTAATTTAGTTTAAAAAAAATCATATTAGCTGAGTGTATTTAGGAAACTTGAAAAATTTTAGAATCAAAAGTATTTCTACGTACAATGATAAAAATGAAAATTTAATTGACATTAAGTCATTATGATCGACAAAAGTCGGAGTTTTTTTTTGCATGACGACGATTACCCAGCCGTCAGTTCAATTAATCGGATTAATTTTTTGTCACGGTAAATTATGTGAATTTATCTTCATCATACTTAATATATATCATAGTGTAGTGGTGTACCTAATAAGTATAATAAGCATATAAGATAAGTGTTCATAATAAGGTGTCAAATATTTGTACAAAAATAACAAATCGAACTAATAATTTCCTAGCGGGATAGAACGGATTGCTTTTCATGGTCGTTTTTCGTCCATCAGTTTGGAAATTTGTCGGTGCTTAAAAGAATAAAAAAAAATAATAAGTGACTTTAAACGGAGTAAAAGTTGAACATTTATAATAGCTAGCTGGATGACAACATAAAAAGATTAAAAAATTCCAGGACACCGCCGCCAGAATATTGTGTACAGATTTCTAAAGAGTTTGAAGAACGACCACTGACTGTATATCATTTATAGGTACTGTACATGATTAACTGTACGTCTTATAACTATTATTTATTTTATTTATGTAATATGTGTTCGACATTAACATTAATCCCACTGTGCATTTGATGTTTCAAAACGTTGTACGATTTAAGTTGAAATGCTAACAGCGACCAGAAACGTTTGCTAAACATCGTCTACCTGTTTTCATGTACCTAAGACTATTTTATGTTTGTACGCCAATAACATCCTATATACATGTAATATTATAACAATATCTCAAAGTCTTGGAAACACGTTTCTATAACACTGCAAGGATGATTTTGCTATTTTGCCGCGTTTTTATAAGAGTCATTTAACTTTGTGACACTTGAGCCTAAAGGTCCTCTAAGTATCATGTACAAATGATATTGCTTTTTGACAATTTGTTATAATAGCATTATATTATATGAGTCCCCCCCAAAGTTGTAAAAACGTATCCAAACCGAATCATATTCACGTTTGTGATTAGGTATGTTCGAATATGCTTTTAGTTATAAGTTTCTAAACTTTCACTTACCTATCTGATGTCCAATTATAATACTTTTTTTCTGAACATGCGCTGCACATATTATGCAGCCGTGCAGGTTATTTTTTAAGCACGCTCCCAAAAGTTTTCAAAATCGACAGGAAAAACAAACAAAAAGTTAAAGAAAAACTGAGATTTTTACGCAAAACCAGTTTTAGAAAATATTTGATTTTGTTTTTTAATGTAACTCTAATGTGTCTCTCTTTTTATTCTATAAACTTAAATAAAATTGTATTCGTTGGGTTAAAAAGCTTGAAAATTGAATCAAGGTTCCTTAAAAGTTGTTATAATAGCAGTTGATAAACATAAAAGATCCGTAGGTACAATTTTTTTGATAAGTATTTAAAGTTCATATTTTGACTAAATTTATCAGAATCTCGATAATAATCAATTATTGTAATTAAATAATTATAAAATGTTCAATTTGTTTAGCTAAGGATTGAAAGGTTAAACAAATATTCTCATAAACAGTTGTAACGATTGTCGTCATCGACATCGTACATTCATCCTGTATAAATCCTGTCCATCATACTGTATCCAAAAATCTAAAAATATATTACCATTCAGTTATTTTTTACAGACATTTTAAATTCAAATTTGGCCAAAATTACATCATAGGTATTAAAACCAAGAATAACGATTTTAGTTATTTTGTTTTCATTTAAAAATATTATTTGTGGGTATATATGAAACTTTTAGAGTAAGTATAGGTACTATATTATTATACTTTATATACACAATAACATTTTCAAATTTACAAAATTTTTGACAAATATGAATTTAACCTACTGTAGTAGATACTAATATCTAATACTAAAATTAATTACTATAATCATAATAATATCATAAAATATACCTACTTATAGTACGTAATATTATAGGCTGACGGACGGTCGGTATTCGCTCAGAATCGTTTTTCGTATAGGTAAAATGACTTTATATCATTAAATTCAAATTTAACACCGTCCATTACATTGGCCCACTTGTAACCAACTGTGTACAGCAGAGCGACTCCCACTTACCTGCTTTTTTATTTTTTTATGTCTGTCATCACCTTTTTTGATAGGTAGTCAAAAATGCTTTGATAATTATTACAACAGCATCTTTTCTGGTACCTAAGAACTATAGTTGTTATTTTGGGGGGTCAAGAATAAAACCGATTACTATTTTTAAAATGCCATTGCGTATAGTAAAATGTATAATATACGTAAAGGTCTTGTAATGCCCAAGTTATCTATTGTTATCTATTAATTATTATACATTCACAAGACCAAAAATACTTATCATTGTTATAATATTTTATTGATATATATTTGATGCGTGTCAAAAACATTGCTAGTAGGTAGTTTTTACTTCGCATGGGCCTTCACGGGAGCATGTTCATTGGAGCCCATTATTGAAATAAACAAATATACAAATACACTCTAATACGTAAAAAAATAAGACATATTTTGTTTTTGCAGTATAGACCATTTTATTGTGCATTCAAAAAATGTATAATTTTAAGTACAATCAAAAGTTTAGATACGTTAACGGCTCACAAAGTGGCCTAAAGTCGGATGAAAACAAAAAAAACACCAGACAAGACACAATAAGCAGGGGGGGGGGTAGTGGTACGTGATGGCGAGGTGTTTGCATAAAGCAATACTGGTCACCTCTACACGTTCTAGCGGCACAATCCACAGGCGGACGAGTGCAGTTGCCAGCGAGTTTGCTCGCGGGCGACGACCATCATGACGAAGGCCCGACCAAGGCGGCCACGGGAGCGATGAGGCGGGTTGACGACGACGGTGACGTAATATTAAGCCACATTATTTGGGTATTTGGTCAACATAATACGGTCGATGCCGTATGCACTATGGAGGAAGGCAGCGGTGACGCTGCAGCAGTAGTACTGGTGCCCTCCGAGACGCCATTGGATCAACCGAGCAGGACCACGTACTGCGGCAGGCCGGCGACGACGTGCAGATGCGGCAGGGACAAGGCAGAAATGATTCCATCAGTGAGAACTGAAGAGGAGAGGGGCACTGCTACACAGCTGGACCGGAAGAAAGGACCGGAGACAACCACCGCAGCAGTTACGAGCAGTTCACGAGAACCGGCAAGACGGTTTTTCGCCGGACACCGTAAAGTGCTCCTTCACGTACCACTCCCCGTCGCTTCCCCTTGTCTAGGTGTCTTCATCTGGGGAGGAGGAGGGTACTACACTGCGGGTTTCAAGTTCTTCGGCCGCAACCATACACGGTAGCAGGCGCTTAGCGTGGCCGCCTTGTCCGTCCAAGTGAACTGCTCATAACTGCTGCAGTGGTTGTCTCCGGTACTTTCTTCCGGTCCAGTGTAGCAGTGCCCCTCTTTTTTTCAATTCCCACAGATGGAATCATTAATTCTGCCTTGTCCTGCTGCACCTGTACGTCGTCGCCGGCTGCTGCAGTACGCCGTCCTGCTCGGTTGATCCAAGCGTCTCGGAGGGCACCAGTACTACTGCTGCAGCGTTACCGCTGTCTTCCCCCATCGGGCATCAATCGTATTATGTTGACCAAATAACCAAACAATGTAGAGTAATATTACGTATTCGTCATGATCTTCGTCGAGTTTCGGATCTAAAATATCTTTATCTTCTAGTATGAAAGTTGTTCTTCATCCTCCGTTGGCATAACCCGTGTATCAACGCATGTAACAACGCATGTATCGTGACGATTTCTTCAGCGAAGTCACTAGTGGTGGCCATTTTTACTTTTGGTGTTTTCAAGTCAGACTTTAAATTGCAAATGAACTCGATGTGCAATTCAAAATCAGTTTAATCGAAAAATTTTAACATTTCCCAGACGACGGGCACACAACGTTGTTTATTACATTTGCCAGCCAGTACGTTCGCAATACGTTCTAATCAACAATCGTTAGGATTTCGGGCTCGTTTATTTTTCTAAGACCATTATTATTGATGTATACGTGTAGTTATAATAATATTATAATATTTGAACAAGGATTTGTGTTTCGGTTGTATTATATACTGCAGCAGTGCTCGTTTTATACTTTCAGTCGAAGTCTTTTTTAAGATGTGTAATTAAATTTCGTTTTTATGACAGTAAATTTACTATGCGTTGAACGTGTGCTGCAGGTAATCCGGTTAAGCTAAATAATATAATAATAATATATCGAAATATAGAAAAATAAAATATTTATGGTAATAATATTATTAAGTGCCTATTATACATCATAGAGCACAATAATTTATATGTAAAATAATATAAAGCTAACAATAATGTCGTATTGTGTATTTATTCAATATTACGATAAACTCGAGTAAAATGTGCGCGGTGTAGTTACACAATTGTTTTACACTTTATTCGTGTTGTATTCTATTATATTTAGTCATTTAATTTATTCTTTACACCATTCATTAAAAACTAAAGTAACACGTGCATTACATATTATTTACTGTCATTTGAATTTGACATAAAGGTATGTTATTAGCCCCGAGAAGAATATTAGTGCGATCATATAGGTTCATTAATATTAATACGTCGTGCTAATTACATACCAATATGTACCATGTAGAGAAATAAAAGTTAAAAAGCTATATGGTTGATTCTTCCTAAACAACGCCGTTATTATATTACGAATAATTCGATTTGGTTTTTTTTATAGTTAATATACATTTTAGTTTTTTAGTGGATCCTAATGCTCTATAATTATATTTATTTTATTCGTTAAAATTTTTCGAGACGATAAAAAAAGGTTCCACTATATTTGAACACATGTATGGCACCTCCATAAATTTATTGGATAATCTAGAACACACATTTTACTATAGATAGAACATTTTTAGAATTTACCATACCAGTGTCGGAGACAATCTTTTTTTAGTATAATCACGGTTTTTTTTTTTATTTGATCAAACTCCGTCTAGAATCGATCTTTAAAATGTAATAATAGCTATAGGTACCTACTATGTAAATTTTTCAATTGGTACCTACACTGAAAGTAAAGTTTTAGTTTATATTTTAACGTGGTACGCTTATACGCTGGGCACCCAATAAAATAGATTATTCAAATTGTTGAAACCATTTAATGTTCATCGTATTTTTAAGTTTCACGAATGTTTCCTTTGTAATCATTAATTAATGTGTGTAATATGCTAATTTTCAGTATTGATTTAAATTGTTTGAACTACTTTCAAAGGTCATATGTAATGTATAAATTTATAACGGAAGCAAGAAAGTATTTTTATGTTAAGTTGTTGAATAATTCAATATAATATAATTTAATTCAATTATATTTATTTAAAGACAAATACCTACCCGAATCTAGAACAATGTTGTTGTACTATTACTTTTCAAAAATCAATAATTATTCAAGCATGTCTTATATGATTTAATCCCAGGAATCTTGAAATATGATCTACTAACTGTTTCTATATTTATAAAATCGTATACCTAAACTGTTTATATTCAACGATTATTGAACGGCTAAGTTATACAGACATAAGTGTTAAAGAAGTGTGAGCCATACACTATGACACATTATTAAGTGTAAACATTATAGTAGGTACCTATAATGATATCTATACCTAAGTATTAAAGTATCTAATAAAGTATTATGTATTTGTTTTAGTAATTTTTTTAAGAGTATTTTTAAGGCTGTCTTAACAGATTTAACAAGGTCAAACACGTTCTAAAAAAAAAAAAATCAAATCAAATTTCAAATATTTTAAAGACGAACAAATTAATACTGTGTATACCTATACATACCTATATATTATACTCGTTAATGCGAAACGGTTCATGTCCATAGTCCATTCAGCTTATTGTCATACGAACTTTTGAAGTATATTTTGTCCGTCGCTTGGGCAATAATTTTGTCCCGAAGATGATAAATGAATAAGTATTATTATCATTCCGAGTATGTTGACCTTGAATTTTGGAAGCCGTCCCGGCGGAAGTCTCGGGGTCAGACTCTAAATTCGCGAAAGGCGAGACCATCGATCTCCGTAGTCCAGCGGCCCGATGCCAATGTGTACATACACGCGCGCGTATGTCCACTGCTGCTGTTATTAATTGGCTCTTAAAAAGTTTTTTTTTCTAAAAATAAAACCCTTAATTGGTCTATCGTTGTCGTACTATTTTTTATGATCTCACTTTTACCATAATATAATAATTATTATGCATACGCACATGCATGTACGCCAGTCGCGTCAATGGAATATATGTGGGCCCGAGTGCAAAAGTACATCTCTCACAAGTATTTTCATCCGGCGAACGAGACCCCGGACTCAACTGGAAGTCTGGATATTATATTTCAAAACCATTTTTAAGTACTCTTGTTTTAGGTCATTGAAAATTTACACATAATAATATTATGTAGACATGTGATGGTGGTCATAACAATATATGATGGCTACACGACCGCTGAAATATTATTATGGATTTTTTCCAACTTTTCTAAGTGGACTCGGTTTATCCGTTGGTTAGTCTGTATCCATAAACTATAATTCATGAACTTGAAATTACTTTGGACTTTCGAAAAACCATAATATATTAGCAACATAATATAATATCATGTAAGTATACCTACTTATATGTTCACTGGTATATAAATCACTATGAAATACAGTCGACAAATAAATTTTGACTGTTTGACTCAAATTTACAACAGAACAATATAGAAGTAATATTCTTTGTAATAAATAAAACATTATTTCTTTTTATCAACTTTTAGTTTCGTACAATTTGTTAACAAAAGTGAAACTAATACGAGTACCTAATATTTATTATTTTCGTAAGTTGTATTATCTTTTTTTGATATTTTGTCATATTCCAATTATTTGCAATGGAAGTATGAAATATTGTTTTGTGATATGAACAAAAACCATTTGTCCAATGATATAATTGATATATTTTGGTTCATAAAAATATTTGATCTAATATTTACTGGTTATAGGCACACGTATATGACAAGTTATACCTAGTTTATAAACATTTTTAAAACTATAATTATCATTTTATTATTTCTATAATTCACAATATGTTCATGTATGGAGTTCATTGTATTAAAAAAAAAATAGCAACTATACATCATTTTCATAAAAATATTATGTGTTGCAAATCCTCTTGATATGATTTGTTGGTTTGGTATAAATGTATAATAATGAATAGTTGAATGGGAAATAATGAATAGAGTAACTCCATTCATTAACGGACTGCTTTCATAGTAGATAGTAGAACATAACAAGAAAATAAAATATAAATCAAACATTTACCAATATTCCTAGACCTTACCCTAGTGTAATAAATCAAAGTTATGATATAACAGAGCAATGTTTCTTGCATTCAGGTTAAAGAAATCAGTACAAAATACAATCGATTTCGTAAGCATATAGACGTAGGTACCTAATAGCTTAATAAAAAAGTTAGATAAAATGTAGAAATAATAGAAGTTTACATTTAGACAATCGCTACCGCGTTATAAATTCAATTGTTAAAGTGGTTTTTTCTTCATACAATTGACAATATTGTTTTATATACCAAACTATAATAATATCGCAAGAAATAACATTTAAAAATAATTATATGACTACGCACCTTTATAAAATAAGTATGATTATTATTATTATTATAATTAAATACTAAACACCATAAGTATTAAAGTATTAGAGTGCAATGTTATTATTAGTGTTTAGCTTTTAAGTTCTTTACAATTATACTTATTACATATTATATATAATTTATTACAATTTACTATAATTTGTCAAAAGTAGGTACCTATAAAATATTATTTTTCGTACGATACTTTGAAATATGATACCGTTTTATTTTATGTCACTGCGACTAGCTCGTCGAATCAACCGATACCAATTTGAACAAACGTCCAAAAGGGATTAAACGTCTGACAAACAACGTCGCCGCGGTTAGGAAATCATGATTTATGCGGCAATATATCATTCAATACGCAATTTAATCCAGATTTATATTTTTATTCCCTTAAAAAATTCGCGTATGCATTCAGCGTTGGAGAATATATTGTGCGTCGGAAAAATGTGTGTCAGCTCCCCATAATATTATAAACGAGTAAGTGAACAACCGCCACCCGATTGTGAAGTAAACGCATTATGTATTATTCATATAATAATGAAAAATATAATAAATGTGTAGCGGATTCTTCTCTGAATGGCCCATGAGATTGGACGGCATTCAAGCCGAACAACAACACAACAGAAAAAAAAACCGGTTGATTATATTTTATTTGTAATTGATCACCGTATTATAATATATTATATTATTATGTATATTCTCTGGTATATATAAAATGTAATGGTAAATAAAAAACAGTTTGAAAAGCCGTTAATTATGTCTCATTACCTCACAATACGCCCCCGCGTTCTGTAGATCATAGACCACAATATTATACCATAGTAATGCTACCTAGTTAGTAGTTAGGTATACCACGCAGTAGTAATTCCAACTTTTTTCGTAGGTAAGTACACAGGATCAAAATATAAATTATACACAATAATATCATTCACGCTATAATATTCAAGCTATTATGTATACCGCACCAACCTATTTAATTAGGACCAATTCATATAATATTACATAAATGATTATTTTCCAGTTAACTGAACCACTATACAAACATCTGAGTTGTCTAGTATTCGAGGTGTTGAAGTTTATTTTATTATTGTCTATTGAGTGGAAATACCTATACAACAATATTCCATACCTATATTGTTATAGATAAGTTTTTTTTTCTCGAATTATTAAACATTTTGTTTCGTTGTAATTTGAGCTCCACTTGATACCTACCTTATTTACTGAACAATTGTGACATTCGCTTAACCAAGTTCCGAACAAATATGCCGTAAGCTACCCAACAGCTGCCAACGGAATTTTAAAAGAAAATTAATAATTCTTTTAATTCAATTTTTTTACTGCAATAATCATATCACCTAATTATAAGACAATTCAGGTTTTGTAATTTCGAAGGTTACTTAACAAAATTATGATGGTCAGCAGATCTATAGAAATGTAATAATTATAAATAACACATTACACAATTATTGTAGGAATATTATAATATAAAAGTTAGTGTATGTATTTTAAATATTATTTTACATAATATATTACAGTAGATGACCGTTTTATTAAATATCAAAAAAATTCTAAATTGAGGTATTAAATTATTTAGACAAGCATTGTGAAGTTTCATGTTAAATTATTTTCTCTCGGTTTGGAATCTTTCAATTTTCTGGATAACTCGTTAAATAGGTAACGCTGATTAATCTAAAACATTATTGATAGGGTCACTAAAGTAACTTTATTTATAGGTCACTGAGTAATGAAATCAATTTCAAAACAGTTAATTAAATAACTATAAATTTATTGTAGTTTGTTAAATACCTATAAGGTAATATAAAATATAAAATAACATATAACTACTTCTAATAAATAACTGAAATATTACGTAAGTACCTTTATTTAAAGTTTAAAGTAATGGATTATAAATTTAAATTGTCCTTGTAGCAATAATGGCCTGGTTGACAACGCTTAATAATGATCTGTGAAAAAATAATAATAAAATTGAAATTTCTCCTTATTTAGGTGACACCTAAAGTCAAATGATGATCACAAACATCCAAATTTAAAAATTATTTTAATACTTACTTTCAATCAGCCTTTCTAAACACTTCTTGTTAGACAACTTAATGTCTAGACATTTAGTTAGGTACTCACTTAATTTTTTTCTTAAAATATTTGATAAAATATAACATTATTTATTTATTTTAAACACAATGTGTTATAGGTACATGTTTTTAATTTTTTAGATATCAAACAAAGCTAAGTGATAGGTATACAATTAACCGATTTCATGATGGCATTACTTCTATCACATGCCTAATTACATACCAAAGAACTTTTTTTTACATACAAATACCTATTTTTATATTGTGTGAAATGTCAAAATGTCAACTACAGTTGAGAACGTTTCGTGAAACTTTGAATAAATTAACACCAATTTTATTTGAAATATTTTAGTATGAATAAATTTTTTTGAAATATTTCAGTGATAACGATATATTTAATAGAAACATTATATTTTCTGTTTTTCTTATCATTTTATCGTAACTAATGCATTGGTAATTCCGAAAATTATGGCAAATTACGAAAGTCAAAAGTTTAAAAATGCACCTCAGTGGTTTCCAATTGTTTAAAAACATGATAAAAATGTCAGAGGTTTCGAATAAAAAAAATGTAAAACTTTTTTTTAGTAAAAATAACAGTAAAAACTTGAATGTAAAACTATGTATTTGAACAAATATAGTTAGTGATGTTCCCAATAAAAATACTGAAAATGACAATGATTTTTATCAATTTTTAAGTTGAGCATTTGTCAGTTTTAAATAGACACAATATTTATATATTGTCGTTATGAATTTTTTTTGCTTTTATACTAAATTAAAATCTGTTCCAAAATAATGAAAATATACATGATAAACAGCTTTAAGTAAATTTTACGAGTGTGCAAAATATATAATTTAAACCCATACATATTTCTATAGAAATATTGTTACACAATATTACAATTCGATACAATATAACTATAACTACCTACGTCCTTAATTTATATACCTACACACAAGTTTAATTTTTTATGTTTTAATTTTAATTATTGTATAATACACAACATAACTAAATCCAAGTATTTTCTCTGAATATTTTCAAAACCGTTTACCTTCGCATATTCCACACCGGACCTACACCGTCGTCGGTACCGATCGTTTGACAGACAATACCAACTACTCCTGTGCAGGAATAATGAGTAGTATGAAAAAAAAATGTATGGCGATCGGCTTATTAGTATCTTTGAAATTCTTTCGCAGAAAACAATAAAACTGCTAAGTTTCACGATTATTCGAGAAAAAACGTTGTCATAATATAATAATCGCTGGTGGTTTTTTTTATACAATAACATATTATTCTCATCAAGAAACTATTACTTCCACAAAGACTTGTGTTCCAAGTTATGGTTGGTTTTTTTTCAATCTCTTCAACTTTGCCGTTTATTCGAAATTATTATTTTCCGTATAAATTATAGACCGCGCATATACGAATACCGTAAACCATGATCATATAATCCATATAGATATAATAATGTTATTATAGTTGATAAAAACACGTATAAATTATTATTATAACATTGCAGTGCACATACGGTATACAGGAGAATATACAAGAAATTCTTCGTAACGGTACTTATGTATATGATATTACGTAGGTACAGGACATGGTAATATGGGGAAGGCGATCCCTATCCTTCGCGCTATATAGGTATAAGCGATCTACAGTTAAATAATTATCGTTTTACCAGTGCTGCAGGTTTTGTTCCGATATCGGAAAAAATATTTTTTTACCACCGTAGTCCACCCTCGTATACATATAGAAACCCATTGTATAGGCGGTTTAACGCTTTCGGTATACTGATTTTCGTTCAACTGATGACCAGTGACTTATATTGTGTAAAACACTTTAATCATTAAAATCACGTAATATATATTATTATAGGTATATATACTTACTACAAGATGTTCTTTCCATTTCCATTCGTCTAGACGTAATGGTCACGATACTGAAGTATTTGTTTTACAAGACGTTTAAAAATACGTTAATGTTTTTCAGCCACTTATATACCACGTATCATATATATAAACCTATATATATCATACGTCACATGCGATGATTAAATTTTATAATGTATATATACTACTTTTCGTTTAAACAATAAGTTCCTATCTAAACAATATATTATAACTGTATTTGAATTTTAATATATATTGTGTTGTCTTTAATGAGTATAATTTATAATAAGTATATAATGTATATTATAGTATGAAAATCAATACTTACATTGTTTCATTTAACATATTTTTTATTATTTTAAATAATAAAATACTAAATCTAAAAAAAATTATGTCTACCTATATTATATTATTTTTTCGGTATACAAATATAGATTTAGACTAATAACCATAATTTAAAACATAATAAAATTATCGTCTCATAATATTAGACACCTATGTTCAAAATACTTTATATTATCAATAAATTATCATTATACGCCTACCTGTAAAAATATTAAAAGTAATATTGCATAATAATATCACTTCTTGTAAACTTCAAAGAAATATAAAAATGAGAATTCAATTTTAAGATTAAAATCGGAATTAATTAAAGGTTTGAATGTGTATTTGATAAAAAAATCTTAAATGCAAGCAGAATCTGCACCTACTTAATTAGATTATCAGCGTTTAAGTTTAAATCGTAAGCAAATCATTATTAACATGTTTTGTTTAGTTACCTTGATACAAATATAATAAATAACAACGAATAATATTTTAACGACACTTGTATTTTTCTGCTTTGCATTTAAAGCAACACGACTCTCCATGGGTTGACCAATTTCTTCAGGTATTACTGCAGCAGTAATACCCTTCGTTCCGGTCCGATGACTTCTTTTTAGTATTAGGTAAAACTAATTTGTTTTTTTTTTTGGATTTCCTCCGTCCTGCAATTAAGGGTTTTGTGGTCCATCCCTCTATCTTTTTCACTCTCTTTATCTTTCTCTCTCTCTCTCTCTCTCTCTCTCTCTATCCTATCTGATCTTATCTTGTTATTGAGAAAACAATAACATAATACACACTTGTTAGACATGGCTTTATGTAAGTATATACAGCAGTCGTGACTCGTGATAGGTACGTTTTTTACGGATCTTTTTTTTTTAATATTAAACACATAAATATTTATTTTCCACCACGTCGTATAATGTAATGGCCCATCTGTAGCAGACTTTGTTGTTACTTTCTTAAACGGCTCAAATATGTATATATATATATATACAATACATATAGTTCGATTCGGTTTGATTGTAAAATAAAAAAAACCACTCTGAGATTTTTTTTTAGATTCTTTTCCTTTGTTTTATATTTAATTTAATACGATAATGTTTTAATGTTTCTAATGTAATATATATATATATATATAATTCGTTTGGCGTTATTAATTCATTAATGATGATTTAAAAAAAGATTTAACATATCTACCTATAGGTACTTATTATTTACTTTTTAGTTTTTTTCATGAATTCAATGACAAATCATATTTTAATCGAAGTCTTAAAAGCTATTATAATATAATTTAGATTTATTTTATTTAAATAATAAGGGATAGGCATACATAGTGATTTTAGAATATTCATTACTTTTAATGTCTATAATTAGACAAACTAAACATGGGCTATATATATGAACACTTCTAAATCGTTTTTTTCCAATCTTAATTAGGCATATATTGTATTTGGAATAGAAATTAATTTTCCACATGCACTAAAGGAGTAAGGAATAATAATTATGATAATTATGTTGAAATATAGGCATCTGATTATAGATGTCCATGGATAACATCTTTTTCCAAAATTGAAACCGCGTCGATTAAATTAGAAATTAAATTAAATTATTTTATAGATACATTGATATAATAATATAGAATATATCTATTTATTCCCAAATAATTGGTTTCGGAAATACAATCTATCAAATATAGGTGACCTATTAAGCAATACACATTTTGATATAATAAAAGTTAATTAATATTATTTTTAGTAATAAAATCCACGTGAAATAAAAAATTGACTAATATTGTATAGGTACTAATAAAAGCATCATCATAAAATACCTACACTTATTTTTGCTATAAAAGTGCTAAAAAATAAAATAATAATAATAGTAATTTAAGGTAATTATACTTATAAGGTGCTAAGACTTTTATACCATAAACTCTTAAAAATAAATTAAATATTTTATAACTGATAAATTACAGAAGGTAGTAAAAAGTGTAAATTAAAACTAAAAAATCACTTTTGTTTAGTCACATATTTTCACGTACAAAATAATGTTTTCTAAAAAAATCAAACAAACATACTACGGTTTATCTAAAATTGAAAACCTATTACTTTTCTACTACAAATAGTTAAGCACCTACATTGAAATAACTGTTTAATATTTATTTTTATCGCCATGTCGTTCATATCAGTAAATTTATTGATGAAGAGCAAAAAGTGATATTAATTAAACATCGTTCGTAATTATTTCTATAATATGAAAAAATCAGTACATTACCAACAAAAGTTCACACATTTTGTTCACAGTTCGATCCATATGTGTCTTATCATTAGTGATTTATCATTTTCGTCTATTGTTTATTTCGAAACACACGTTTTAAATATAAATTATGTTTTTACTGTAGTTTATGTGCCACTATGCTGTAAAAAGTATTAACATTTCACGAATAAGTCATAATGTACGTAGAGATGTGTTTATACATTAATATTGGTTTTTGCTTATACGTTCCTGTATTTGAAAATAGTTTTGAATTGTGTGCTTTAAAAAATAGTTCACATATCCATAAGATTCTTTCAAATAACCTTTTATATATACTACGTAGGTATAGTTATTTATATATATATATATGATGAACATTATACATTGTGCATATTAATATACATTCAGACATTTAAATATACGCGATACGTACAAATAATGTTATTAACGGTGTTTTTATGCAATAAAATGTTATGATAGTAAATATAATAATTAATAATAATAAAATAATCTATAGTAAAAACTAAAGAGTAATACATAATATTATGTATATAAATACATTTTTAAACTATCATAATTGTACAGTTAATATAATTCAACTCCGTTATGTGTGCGAATGAAATTGCTCATTTAATAATACCAAAAAATATTTATAAAAACTGCCATAAAAAAAATAATTATATATTACTAAAAAAAAAACAATTTGTTCCATATTCAATAAATATTTGTTTAGAAAAGTATTCTGCTTGTGATAAAAAAATAATAAAAATTCCCATTTAAACGTCAGAAGTGGATATTATAGTGGTTCAACGACTACGAACACTGCAACGGTTAAAAAATAACAAGGGAAATATAACATTGTGGAATTGCGCGTGCAGTCTCAAATTTTCCAAAACAAAATATTGTCTAAACAAGTTAACACATTTCGGATTAGAGTGTCCATTGTTAAAAGATGTACAATGTACCTACGTTATATCTATAATCAGCCGTGTGTATTATAATAAATTTATAAATCCTTAGTCACAATATGGCATAATTTTCGTATACTTATACGAGTTATATTCAGTTATACTACACTATAGAAACCTATTAGGCGAATATATACACATACTACACATAAAAATTGTAAAAACGATTATTTATATTTTATAATAGCAAATAATAAACAATCATGATGTTCAATACACGATCATGAATAGGTTACTAATCTTTTATGAATGGATAACGTATAATACTATTATGTAGGTATATGCTAGATGATCGGCACATATTGGATGTAAATAATAAAGTGGGCGTTATGATTGCATAGGCCTAACTCCATAGATTGATTATACATCGATGAATATGTATTAATATTTGATTTTTCTTATAAAATGTTATTTCTTTAAATCGTGAGTAGGTTAGAAATATTGTAATTTATTTTTTTATTTACACGATTTACACACCCCGAGGTCTGTAGTTATAAAATGAGGTAGGAGTGTCTAATGCTATATAAGTACTTACAAATAAAAACGTTTTCAAAATGCTTACACCATATTTCATAAAAGAATTTCAGTTGTAAAAACAATTTTTTAACTATTATGTATAAATCTGAAACCAGAAACAAAAAAATATTTTATGAAAGACATTTTGATTTAAAAACTTCTCCTACTACCTACTTATTAAATAATTTTGTAACATTTGATATAATTACCTAAGGTAGGTTAGGTACATTTTATTAAAAAAAATATAAAGTCAATTAAAAATAACTGATCTTATTTATAAGAAATAAATAACAATATTAGATTCCAAATTTTTATAATTTTTTATAGTGCTCACAATTCTTTTTTTTTTTCTATTACAAGAATAATTGCAATATAAACATAATTTTGTACAATAAGTAATTTTTGGAAAGAAAATAACAGTGATTATAACAGAATGGGAGGGTACTCAGTAGTACCACCCGACAGGTCAAGCCAGCAAGTCTCTAGGGCGAGAGCATTTCAATCTTCTTTGAGTATTGTCAGGAATTGAACAGAAGGACAGTCTTTTTATTAATAGATTAGTGTGGTGGGTTATTGTTAAGTGAAATGAGAGGAAGTGAGATTTATTCAAATAAGAAAGGGTAGGGACTTTTAGGTCATTGTGAAGATTGGTGTTTTTTATGTACCATGGGACAGAGACGATTTGACAGAGGCATTACAGTTTACTAGAAAATTTGCAAAATAATTGATATTAAATAGATTCATGATGGTATTTTTATCAATCTGAACTTAAATAAACGTTAGCTATTTTATTCTAGGTATTAAAGAATTGAGAATTTATCTCGGAGAAATATTTATAACGATTTGTTTATTCAGTATTAATCTTAGACTTACCTACGTTGTGTAGATAAACCATTTAGCCTATCCCTGTTTATAAAGAATTGTTTTACTGTAACTAAATATCTATTAGATGATTTGAGATTAATTCATTTTTATTGATATGACTGTGAGAATGCTATGCGTTTTAAAATCCTTGAATTAAATATTGCTTACCAATACAGTTTGTAAATTGTAATTACCTTCACCTATAATATATGTATAGGTATGCTATAAACAAAAATTATATGATAATATTGACACTATATTATATATAAAGTCTTATTGAAAATTATTTATTTTTACAGGTATAAAATATTTTATATATCATAATATTGTTTATTATTATGCACTATGTATAGGTATACTCTTGAGAACAACTTACTATTATACTAGTATTATATTAGTTATATGAGTAATTATTTGTTGTACTTCGGGCATAATACCTTTACACCCATCCATCTGTCCGTCCTGTCTTTACTTTATTTTGTTACACTGATTGATTTTTTCAAGTATAGAAATATAAATAATATAATATCATAGGTATTAGTGATTTGTTTTGATTTATTTCAGGGTAATACATTTTTTGGTATTTTCTACATTGTCTAATTATATAGGATTACCGCGGTGGTATACTTATCTTATAAATCTAGTATAGCAATCTGCAGGCATTTAGTATAATTTTATTAACTCGTCTCTATTGAATCAAGTTGCAAATATTAAAAAATCAGAATATAATAATTTTTGTATCCATCTAATATTATACTCGAAATAGTATTTAACAGTATTCTAAATTACTGTGTTCGATTATATTACCTATATGAAACATATTCATATACGTGCTTATATTTTAATGTTCAAAATGTATATTCACAAATATGTATATATATTGCATAACACCCCATGGGTACCGTAATACATAAAACGTTGTCTGAACATTTCAAATGACGAATAAGACGAGTTAATCGAAATAAAAGTGTAGCCAAGATGACGGTGGACATTCAATAGGTGTTATCCTCGTATATAATAATAATAATAATGATAAAAGTAACAGTGATTATCCAAGACCAGCGTAATAATTTTAATTGGCCATAATGGGTCATAATGGGACTCACCGTTGGGCGGGTCTATGGCCCGAGGACATAGTGGCTGCTGGAAACCGTGTGAAGGATAACCTCCGGATAATAGACAGAAGACTTGCAGGAGACGATCGAAGAATGCCTTTTTGACTTGCTCATCTGCCCATGGAATAATTAATATTTTAAAAACTAATTATATGTACCTATACCTGTTGTGGGGTTGCGATATTTTCATCGATGCCGGTATAGGCTCTAAGAGATTAAAAGGGTCTATATTATCATCACGGAAATCACTCATTTGATTCCGGGCAAGCGATTAAAGAATCTATAAAAATAATCGATATAAATTTTTACAAAAAAATATGAGTAATGTTTTTTTAAAGTTTAAACGAGTTTAATTTACTACCCATGTACCTTCCTAGTTCCTAGTACTTACATGTGTATACATTATGATACAATATATTGTACCTAGTACCTATAGATATATAAAATATTAACTAAGTTAAAATCCCATAAAAATTAAATTAAAAAAAATTAGCTGTATCATTTTTTATTTATTTGTATTTCATAGTATAACTGACTATCAAAACTAAGAATTTATATCCAATGTACAATATTATACTGTTTTCATATTTTATTTGATGAATACAGATATTTGGTGTAAAATATCTACACACACATATTAGTATATTACAATATATTTATATATTATATCTAAAGTTATAAAATATTACTTTTTGTGGTCGGTGTACTATTTGTTTATGAGTCTTATTAAAATAGAAGTGAATATACCTATATGGTAAAGCACCTGTCATTTTTTATGGTAGGTGTCAATTTCTCGACACGTACTTGACCAATATTTTACCTGTTTGGCATGTTCAATTTGAGATTAGATTCTAGTTTTTGCGGTATTGTTTTCTATCCAGCAGAGCAACAGAAAATTATCTAACCTAACGGGTCAATGTGTTTTTTAACATTTTATAAATAGGTATGGCTTTTGTAGTGGGATCGTAAAATGTATAGAGTAAAATAGGATCGCCATATTATACTGAAATGATTTTAAATGTTTACAGATGATTTATTAATGCATTATTATTGTCGTGCTTATTGTATAATAATAATATGTATGTTAATATATTCCGTCTATCATTGTGATTGTCCACGTAGTTTCGAGAACATAAAATTCAAATATGATATATTGCATATTAAGTACCAATCGTCTTTATAATACAGTTATGCCGTTAATTGGTAGGCAGTTATATTCCAGGCAGATACCGCTTGCATGACAATATTTTTACTTTGTATTGTCCGGGTTTGTTTTAAATCTTGTTCTGTGAGACCAATATTTCTAACAGTATAGGTTTAGACATAAAGGTTAGTCGACCAACGTGTATTACACAACTCGATCATGTGTATATAGACACTCTGTACAATATTACGGATTTGTGTTTGCAACAATAATTAGTATCTATAAACTCTATGCACCTTTATTAGATACCTACAACTATTGATAAAAATCGTAAATGTATACTATCATTAATAATTATAAATATCACATAGGTATATTTTCTCATCGAGGAGGAAAAAAACAGTCAATGGTGAAAGTTTTCAAAATATTCGTAGTTTTTCGAAGTGTGCAATAATTAATAATAATATCATAGGACAAATCCGAATCGTAAGATGAAATTTCAACGGTAGACAGTTACCTACATATAGTAGACACCTACCTATAATTAATATTAAAAAATATATCCTATTCGCATGATTCCACTCATACCTATAAATTATGACGATATAATATTATGTATGTTTGATCGACTGTAGGTACGCACTACGCCTTACAAGGGAGACGAGAGACATATAATATATAATACGCTGTATAAAATGTATATATATACCCGTGTACACGTTTTTTTTTTTTATTCAATACGTAATAATGTAACAAATGTAAATAAGAAACTTCACAGATACGCCATTGTTGTATTGAAATATTGTTTGTTAAAATATATACACATGGAATGGTAGCATGTTTTATTCAATGGAACAATTTAAGTTTGATGAGCGCAGCTGTTGATTTTCGATTGTTTCGATCGATGATTCGTCTGTGGTACTAAACTTGACAGAAGACACCAGAAGGTCAAGTGCAGACACGCTACACATATATACATATATACCTATGTAGTTGTATATATACTTGTATGTAATACGTTCAAAATATTATTACACTTGACGGCGACGACCTGTCGAGGAAAGTCTCCGAAACGCGCACTCATGTGTATGTGTGTGTGTGTGTGTGCCTATGTGTGTGTGTAATAGTACAATCGCGTGGATAGAATTATAATAATGATGTATAGACAGTCAATTACCGGTGTCGGCGAAATAGCTATTTGTCGGAAACAGGAAATTCGTACCGAATTATTTAAATTGAGAAGTTTTATTTGATGGCGGGTGGGCTCCAGCAGATTATCGTTTGGGTAAACAATGAAACGCGCAGTGAACAATAAAGTAAAATATAAACGCGAGCTCGTGGTCGCTAGTGAAATCGGGTCAAAGCGACTACACGCCTACAGTTTTTAGGAAACTTTTAGACTCAGAGTAACCATACTGTGGATCATATGGGCGGGGGCGATTCAATTATCTATCCATATAGCTCAGGGTATAATTTCAATCGAACGACTAAATTATATTATTATAATGAAGTGATCATATTTTATTCGGCGTTAATTGATTCCCGAAAATACGATTTAACTCTTACTACACGATATTATAGTCAATTGAATACACCATACTTTTTTGAATTAATTCTCCTGCAGAAGTGGCATTATAATGCGTGTGGCTTGATTAATCAAGTCGTTCGCGCTTTTAAATGCATTGATCAAATATTCTCATTGTACAGGGCGTATATATATATGTACATATGTTGTGTTTTTTAATTTAAAAAAAAATTATACTAAAACACATTTATCTCAATGATAGGTAGGTAGGTATATAGTATTTTATTTGACAAATTACTCCTGTAGCCCATGATTATAATTATTGATTAATTATATAAGTGTGCAACTTTAAACTTATATCTATATCACAGTAAATTATATAATGTGTAGATACATACGTATATATAATTAAGCACTGATCAGTAATATTAATTGGTTACAGAAATAATTTGCATTCATCTTAAATCAGAAAAAAAATCAACACACAGTAATAAATATAAATTATAATAACTCACTTAATAATAACGTACTTGTTTTATACTCAATTTTAATCTATAAAAACCGTTTATTGATAATATATTATTATGATACAATAGGTATCTGAGTACCTATATACCAACGTTCGAAAGCGCTAAATTAGTTTTAACTAACAGTTCACGTTTTACCGGCAATTTTAGTACTTAGATATAATAAACTATATAATTATTCAATTAATTACCGCCTATTATACCTCATTACCAACTACAGGTTCATCAGTTGCACTGTGTCTGTGTGCCTATAGTGTCACAACTCACAACATGTTAAAATTGTTCACAGAAAATTTGAATCAAATGCATAGAGCTCACGTCTTATTTATCCTGTCGTCACCATTATATCCAATATCACGTAAACAAATCTATTGAACCCTAACCGAACACGTGTTAGCGGTTTGCGCTGCCTGGATGTTCGCCCTTTGTTTACCTAAGTAAGGTTAATGTACCTGATATATTTTGAAGTTTATGTTTAATGTACATATTAATTCTGTACGGCGGTAGTATCTTAGCGTATCCGCTGTCACACGTCGATGGTCGGTTACATATTATTCATGTTATAATTTTCAAACGCCGCACGATATACGCCTATCTAATAAGATAAGATTTTTTTAACTGACATAATATGATTCAATGCGCCTCCGTTGGACTGTCTCCAAACACCAAAACCAGTAATCGTGGTATAGGTACATGGCACGTGGAACGATCAGTGTTCATATTATAATACGTAGCGTATAAAGGTATAGGTACTCAAGGCAAATAATAATTTGTATGCATGGGATTCAAAGATTGTCACACAGGTGTCAAAATATGTAATTTTTTTAAATTTTCAGATTATTATGTGTTGTATATTCATTTACATATATTGTGTAGATAACTGATTTAACGACAAACTTATGATTGAAGATTTTCATTTCGCAAGAACATTAAAGTAATTATTCTTACCTAGAGGTAGTATACATTAAGTAGGTATACAGGTATATTATGTACTACTGGATACAGTGGATAGGTGCACATACTCTGTACACGTCTGTACACGTCTGTAAACTAATTGATTATCGCTTGTAGATTATCATAATTTATTATACGAAACGTGAAGCTTATAATGTATGCAGTATGCACCTATACAATATAATATGAATCAACTTAACTCGAATCTAATTTTATACTATCATCAAATCAGTATAATAGTTAGTACGAAAAAAAACTTATAAAAATAATTACGATTTAATTTGATGAGAGTAATTATTCAAAAATATAGTCTCGGTTAAGCCAGCCATGTGATCAATTTGAAGAGTTTTTTAGTTCAAGTTATTATTTTTTTTTAAATCTATTTATCAAGCACTTAGAATTTAATGTTTAAGCAGCTATTATATCATCAGCCAAACACATATTATTTTAATGTATTCACACATCACATCCGTTTTTAAAACGTTTTTTTATGTTATTATTTGTAGAAAATAAGTAAGGTCAATCATTTTATAATACAAGAAATAACTGATTTAAAAATATAGTTGATGGGCTCCACGGAAATCAGTTTTTAAAATTAAATAAGATAACATTTCATGAATAAAATATTTAATTGTTATTACAAGTTCATCCTAATTAATAAACACAAAACATTGCACAAATGTATGAAATAATTAATAAGGATAGTATATTTTATATTAACTGATAACTGATCAGAAACCTAATGATAATATTATAATAGTGAATTAACCTGTAAAGTTGATTTAATTGAAGCTTATTACTTTTTATTCAATACGATTCAATTCATTAACTGCAGTAGTGGAAATTAAGATTATTCTGTGTTTGTTGATTTAGTTCCAACACAATATAATAATATATAATATATTGTGTATTTTCTTAAGACTCGAATCTTTTTGTTGAACTATTCTACTCTAATAGTTTTATGCATATAATGTGTATTATTATTTGTAATTTTGCATTTGAACTGAAATAATATCGATAGAATTATTAATTTTATGTATAGTATATTTTTTTTATATTTTAATATATATTGCATGAAAAATGGATTTGATCATTTCCTATTTTTATTTCATTAAAAAAAAACAGTTTATTACATTTATACTATAAACACTTAGTTTTTAAATTATTAGGTACAATGAAAGGCATAGGTACCGCCTATGATACATTATAATATTATTTCTTTAATTACGACGAAATCAATATTTATAGCTATAGGTACTATGGTCTATGATGATAGTAGATATTGTAATTTTGAATATATCACAACATTCACAACTTGACATTTTAATACAAGGTTACTCAAGAGATAATAAATAATAATTTATTGTTACATTATTTAATAAATTATAAACATCCTTAATATGGTAATTTTTATTATGAGTCCTTATAATTAAAATAAAAAAAAATCATAGAAGCAATAGAACCTAAACCAAGCACCGTTCAACTGCGTTTATCTAATTCGATGATTTATCTCATTGATTTTAATTTTACCATCATAATACGTACTTCACTGAATAGTATTGCTTATGGAGTAAAGCCAGTCATCATGTCCGTAATTATTTTAATAATTTGTATACATTAGGCGGTCTATTGTTTCATTAATATCAACAACCAATATATTTTTGGTTCTTTAGTTATAGCATTTATTTAATTAAAAAAATTAATTTCCGTAATGTAACTATGGCAAACATGAATAAAATTTAAAATTGGTATAAAATGTGTATACAAATGTGTATAAAATTAAATAACCTAATCAATTGCAAGAGCTGTAGATGTATATTTTGTATTTTAATTAAATGCAACAATAATAAATATAATATTCAGTAAACAATGTTTTACATTTTTTTTTAGATTATGTATTAATCAGCAATAATATCTATTTGCACTTGTTGTTCTTTCCAGTATCAAGTTTTTCAGTTTATTTATTTAATATTTACGTATACAAAGAAAATATTGAACAATATTATTTAAATTAATAAACTTTGTTTGAATATTTAATTAAAACGAGTAGTTTTTTAAGTAAGTTATTAAAATGTTTATACTATGAATAATAGTCCTTAAAAATGGTTTCACAAAAATATAAAATAGATAAAATAATATTGGATCTAGTATTTATTATAATTGGACCATTTAGTTCTGCTACGTTTACAGTTTTGGAAAAATTATCCACAAAATAATTTACAGTAGAAAAAGGAGGGGTTCTCATTTGAAAAACAGAAGTTTGTAATTGAGCGGGGCACTCCATAAGTAGTAAAAAAATTTCAATAGTTTGAAAAAATGTTCTTTAAGTATAATTAAAAGTTTCAAAAATCAGATTTTCAATAATTGAATTATTGAAGAAAATGGGGGTGATAATGCTTGGTGATTTTCTCTGTACGACTGTGTATTATAATATATTATTATTTTTAATTTGCATTAAGAACTCGCCATATTGCTTCAAATGAAATAGTTTCAAGTATGAACTCGTGTCGGAATATTATTCAATAATTCGATTAAGTGAAAATATATTGATATAATGTATCATTTTAATTTGATTATCAATTAAATGTCACTATAGTAGAATAACAATAATTTTAGTACATTATTTGTTTGGTGGCAAAGAATGGAGTGTTGAATAAATCCTTGTAACGTAGTTTGTAGAGGACTGAAGACAGTGGTTCATTATATAAGAATATTATTCGTATTCCGTGCACTACACTTCAGTAGAATTACATTTTGAAGAATGATTTGTCATTGGATTATTCGTCACTACGAACGTCGATGAAATATGTAAATCGAGTCGTGTTTGACAAAATGTATATATTATACTATATTTTTAAAGTGAATAATCCTCATGTTTGGTTATATTTGTGACCTAAATTAACTCGGTACTTGTTACTTTTGGGTTTTTAGTCTTATAAATATTATTAAAGATAACACAGAGAAAACGGCTGCTTTCTAGTTTCTATACACAAATGATGGATTATTCTGCAGCACTGCAGCCCATGGGGCATCATTTATGTTTTTCGATATAGAAATTAAAATCACATTTTTTATTTTAATATCTTTATAATACTTTATCCCAACACTTAATAATAATTGATATACGATTTAAATATCGATTTTATATATATAATATATATAAATATATGATTTAATACCACAGCTCAACAATTATCATTATATTCAATTTATTTAAATTTATTCATTTAACATTGGAATATTCAAAGCTATAATCATTCTTAAATATTTTTTTTATTGAAAACAAAATTGAAATTAAGTTGAAGACGTTTAGATGATAGCAGTATGTAATTAAGTTTTTAGATTCAACACTGTCACCTGCACTAGTTCACTGTAACGTAATCGTATTGTCGTAAAATTATTGGGTAAGCTTTCACCCTGAGTTTCGTTTCAATTTTAAGTATGGTAATTAGATATAGGCGTATAGGTATTACTGGTAAGTCGTAGTAAATCTTATTGAAGAAAGTTGCATATAAATTATTAGTTTTTAAATAATAAAACATCTTGTATACTTATAAACAAAGTTGGGCAAATCAATGAAAATAATTAACTCAAGTTACGTTAAGTTAAGAACACGTAATCAAAAAAATATTAACTTAACTCAGTATAAAAAAAGTTCATCTAATTTGCTTAATAAAATTAGTATGTGGATCACATAAAAAGTAACTGCGTCATTTCTTATTTCCTAAATTACAATAAACTATTTTATTGAACTTTTATTGTAATGTACAGTGTATATACCTTCCAATTATACTTTAAATGATTTTTCAATATTTAAACTATACACAATACACAATACATAATACAGATATAAGTATGTAACACATCTCAATCAATAATTTAAATGATATTAATTTGTTTAGATAAAATAGCAATCTACATACAAATTTATTTTATCAAGAAAAATAACAGCAATGTTTGTATAAAACTTATAAAACCATAAATCGTGAAATTTCAAAAAATGTTTAACTTGGTAGATTATTTTTAAATCAACTGAAAAAAGCTTAGTTATTTCAACTGTCAATTAAAATAGTTAAGTTCACAACCTTATTAGAAAATTAACTAACTACTAGATAAGTTAATGCCCGCCTTTGCATAGAAGTACATTATATAATATTACATGTGAGTCGTGATACAATTTACTATTACCAGGTATCGTGAATAATATAAGGAAAGTATTAAAATCGTGGTTTTTTTGTAGTAGGGCTAAACTCACAGTACCCTACTATTAGAGTAATAGACTACTACCTATATAGTAGGTACTTCCATCGTCACCATTCCTGCTCTGTCGATTTAAGTGATTTGAACCTATCGCACGTGCTTCAATACCTTTTCATTGGAATTTGGCACATAATATTATAATAACATATTATATCCAACCATTAGGGTTAAGTGTTCGGATAACGTGGACGCATCATTATTATGGCTCTTGCTTTTTAACGTGCTCGCCAACTATATACCTATTTCGCCAAATCTCTTCAAATGCATTGTACATTTTCATAATATGAAAATGTACAATGCATCAAGAATATTTATAATCATAATACCAAGTTCATCCCGTATTAATACAGAAATAAGTAAATTGCTTAAGTTAATAGCTAAGTATTATAATATTTACGTTCATTACAGACCCGCAGTATCCTTAATCTCCTCTTCATTGTGTAGTATTAAGCAAAATATTAAAAAGCGTCCGGTTTCAAAAAATGAATATTAAATATATATATTTACATCAAATATCAAGTTAATACGTCTTCACAAATATTTATTAAATATCCATTTTTAAATCTGTATTTAAGTGACAAAGTGGCAAGCTGTAATGCTTCAATAATAGCTTGATAATAAAAAAAAAAATGAAAACAAGTTAAAATGGGAATTAAATATGAAATTTAATAGGAGATTAAGACGGTAAGATTTCTGAAACTGTTATTCGTCTATTACAGCTGCTGGTTAAAAATAATCCTGAGATTATATAATTAAAATCGCAATAGATTTATTATTTTCTGCTCGTTGTTCACAGTCAATAATGCATTTTAATGTTATAATCCCGTCATCTAATACTTCCCTCCTGACCAATAATAATAATAATATTATTGTCAAGGACGAGTGGCTGCACACCAACGCACCAACTATCACACAAATCTGACATATTCGTAATAAACGTCTTATTTCTTACAAATGTTGCAGAAAGTTTAGATTATTTACCTACTCTATTTAAACTTTAAAATACATGGACATGAATTTCTATAATTAATTCTGCGTTTTAAAAATTATCCAATTCCATATCATTTAACATAAAACATTGTTGTCTTAGCTACGCACGGAGTATTGTTGAAATATAAAAGTTCCTGTTGGGATACATTGTTAGGTAATTATTTAAATGTATGTTTCTTAATTCTTATAGTGCCGAATTATAATCAACGCAGGCGAATCGCGATATTGCAATGAGAAACCATTCTTGAATAATGAAGAATAGTTCAACGGTTGTCGACCTCTTTTCGTTATATTTTTCGTCGATCTTCAGCTATTACTAGTAGTAAACGCAATGTTATATAATATGTTATATATGTGTAACAATATGAGGTATTAGTGTATTACTCTGTATAATACTCGTATTATTGTGTGAAACCCAGAACATACTATCATGATCAAATCTTCGATCATACCATACAATATAATAAATACCTATTATAATATTAAATTTAAAAAATATAAGTACATTTCAAAAATAATCCAAATATTTTTAAATACCTGTCAACTTATCTATGAGAGTTGTTCCATCCAGAAATAATAAGTTTTTGTTTTTTGGTAAATAAAAATATTTTTTAAACGATGATTGAATATTTTTTTAATTGAGTAATTATAGACAAGGTCAACAAACAAATCTCTGTAGAATTAGCATACAAATTAACTTGGGTTTTATTTTTAGTATTTCGTATTTTTAAATAGGTACTATTGATCAGAAATTACTAATATTGGTATATAGTTTCTAATCACATATTAATATTGTGTTTTCAAAAAAAAAATATTTAAATCAATTAAACAAGTATATAAATGAATTCGTTTAACAGTAACTGCTCAAATTATCTATTTGAAAAAGTTTCAACGTTTTTAGAAATATTTTTTTTCACATAATTTGAAATCATTAAATAAAACAATTAAATTCAAGATTCGATTTTTTTATAAGTATAGAAATAGAAATTCTCAGAAAAATATCGTGCTTTGGAATATGAAAACAAAAATGTATGCCGTCATTCAAAAAGCTTAAAACTTAAAAAATGATAACGGTAAAAAATAGTAAAATATATCACTTTGTTCTTCAATAATGTATTGCATTGTGATGACTTAAAATTATCTAAAAAAAACTATTTCTGCAACCGTTTATACTTTTAGATAATGATTGTATTCTTCTAAAAGAATATTTGAATACCTATATGTGGATATAAATAATGTACATACGAGACACAAGAGTAAGGCGTGTTTTTACTGTTGCAATTATTATTTCATATATTATGTATTATTTATATATTATTATTATGAACATCGTTGAACTAAAATAGATTAATGCAGTCAAACATAAAATATAATATTGTCACCAACTTTCATCATGACCTATGGAAGAGTTGTGTTCTATATAATTATAATACCTATGTAATGTGTTTTTGGCATTGTCTTCATATTAGCACAACGTATTCATAATATTATGGGCTCCGTCGTCCAGAAAAGTTCCGTCTACTTAACACCCCATGTTAATTGTGCATTTATAATATTTAATGGTTTACAATTTTCTTTGACCCGAATTTTAAGAAGATAAATTTAGAATTATTTTAAATGCAATTTTTTTTTGTCTATTATAAATATTAATGTAGGTACCTAACTTGAAAAAGTTCCAAAATGAACATGATGTATTGGATCATTAATTGGAAATCGTTCGAACAGTTGATTACATTTTGTAAGAAACATGGTTCCTAGTATAAACTTACCTACATATATTTAATTAATTTACATATTATAGTTGTAAGTTATAACTTATATTATAACGGTAGAGCTATTAAAAAACCGGTTTCAGTACACGACGTGTTAACCGATATAACAATCAAAGTATTAGGTATGTATACTATTTTTTATTTTGTCTATACCAATTCAAAATCTATAATTAATCAATTAGAAATGTAAATATTTATTTTTCAAACCCTTTCCAAATAGAATATGAAAATATGTTAATTTAAATTTTATCATTTATTTGGTAACTTAAAAAAAAAATAAGGTAGGTAGACAAGGATTCGATCCGGCGTAGAAGCCTTCGTGATCGTATGTATAGCTTCTGAGACGTAGCCATTTTAACTACTATCATACGGTCTGTCGACCAAACCGAGGTAATGTGCGTTAATAATTCTCAGCGTGTGCAGTCTTGGCCCATCACGAGCTGTCAGAGTCCAGAAGTGAAACGAGCATTTTTGTTCGGTCGATAAATCCTATCGTCGCCCCAACAGTAAATTATCATCATATACGAATATTCAGATTTATGCTGTTATCGTAATGCTGTTAGAGCAGTTGTATTATAATTTAAGTTCAGTATAGATAATACACAATTATTGATATGATTTGGAGAATTTTAATTTTGCAGTTGTTACAATGTCTAGTTCCTATATGTAATATTGTAAAATATCTAAGTACTATGGTTTATGGTCCTTGGAGTACCCCGGAGCAAAAGGTAAATTTTAGTGAGTTCCCCATTTTACACTATTAAAAATATAAATTCACGTGGAAAACCCGAGAGAGAGAGAGAGAGAGAGAGAAACAGTCAGACAGATAGATAGACAGACAGACAGACAGACAGGCAGACAGACTGAGACAGAGACAGAGATAGAAACAGAGAGCTTATTTTATTTAACTAAGCCTTATTCCCAAATGTGTGGCACTTCTGAGTTCTGAAACTCCAGCACTGGGGCATAGGGAGTGGTTCTGTGCTCTTTTAATGGTACAGCAGGACTATAGAAATCTGTTTAATGTAAGTATAATAATTGTACGTACAACGTTACATGTTATATCTAACCATTTAACTATAAATAACTCCTTTAACATAAACTTTACTGTGTAACATCGACAACGCCTATATACTTGAATCATTTTAGAGTAATATACTTATAAGTGTATATATTGCAATTGTAATTTTAAAAGTTTTGTTTAAAGTGTAATATCGAATAACTTGGTTTTAAATTTTTTAAATAGTAAATACAATTTACGGTTTTAGTACTATAAAATAAAATATGTGATACATTTTTTATGTACTCTTGTTATTATAGTAAAAAAAATGGTATTAAAAATAACATAAATAAAATTATTAAACGTGTTCAACATTTCAAGCTAAGGAACATTTTTAATTTGTGTACCTACCAACTATAAAAGTAAAATAGTAATTATATTGTGTGGTATTAAAATTTAAAATGACAATATGCATAATATATATTATAATAGGTATTTCGTCGTCACAAATTAAATTAAATTCTTGAAAGTACACAATATTGGCCAGACTAACCTGTTATTTATTTTTTATTTTTATTTTTTAATTTTCTGGCATTATAGTTTATTATAAAACTTAACTTACCTATACTCGCTGTGAATTAAACATTAGGTACGTATACTTTTTTTCGGCCAGAATCCCAAAATTAAATTAAAATAAAATAATGATTATAAGCTAAAATGAAAAATATTAATAAATACGATATAATGTAGGTACCTACAACATCTTTATAGTCCATAATATAAAATATGTGTTTTTATCTATAAGACAACTTTATGGCGTTGTTTTATTTAAATATACACTGCATTCATATATATTATAATATATTAATGTAAAATATACAGATCACTGGCATTCGTTTTCATTGCGTACTTAAATATATTTTAATTTACGTGTCATCTGCTTTTATAAAATATAAGTGAAAATAGTTTTACCATGTTTTACATTAACTCCTAAAGCGATAGGTACATATCATTGAAGTATAAATCGTCACCATAAAATTACTTATTCACACATTTACGTATATTACGCACCTGTTTCTAATATCGTAGTTTTCAATACCTGCCTAGGCACTTATGCAAATACGGTAAGATGTTTTTGTAATTCGAAGATAATTTACTCGTGAATTATCAGTAAAACGACTAGGATAGGAAAATCGTACAGGTATCTACAGTTTTTCGAGTACCTGTAAAAATGTTAAACGGCACATTTATCATCGCCGGTAATCATTCTACTATCAGGTTGACCGCCAAGAGATCTTTTTTGGGCTCTCACTAGTTTACTCCCTGACGCCACAGGGTTTTTTCATAGGTTTGTTTGGAAACAGTTTTGAAAAAGGCTAAATATATTTAGCCATGGTTTTGACGGCTTAAACAAAAATTGAGAAAAAAAAACTAATAACAATATTATATGCAAACTTGTTATACCATCAGAAAGTGGCAACACTGTACATTTTAAATCTGACTAGAAAATACTGATTATTGTGACTCCAAACGAGCTCTCGCTGAAAATCGATTTCAGTGAGACCCCGAATGGGGTGTCAAATGTCAATAATTATTGTCAATCCTAGTAATGTAGGTACTAATGTTTTTGAGAATCCAAATAGAGTCTCAAAATCGATTTTAAGTAACTTGAAAAAAAAAAAACCGTGGCGGTCAACCTGCTATTCTATACTTCCATTATATAGGTAGGTAGTGTAAAAAATAAACTAATTCAATAACGTATTTACGATTGTTTAGAACATAATAAAATATGGCTTGACAGTTTTCGTTGACTGTTCCCAATATGGTTTCTTGTGATAATTATTTTGTACTCGGCTTTACATTACGGCGATTTTATTGTTATTTATCATCGATATAATAATATTATTATTATTATTATTATTGTATTCCATCTCGTTCGGTGCGTAGATAATAATAATATAATCGCCGCCGGTTGCCGTAAAAAAGACTTGGGCGGACTAATGGCTGTACGGAATAAAAATGGTGAAAAATAAAAATATCAACACACGTGACCGTCGGTAAATAATAGTTATCGTCCGATTTTCTCGAGATTTAAAAACAAACACAGAAGAGTATCGTATACATTTATTGTGTACATTTACAACAGTTTTACGGCCGGTCTGGCGACAATCGTATAATTTTTTTATTTTACTTTTCAATCGTCCCGATATCTTATTGTACCCTTATATTTAGTGAGTAAACAGTGATACGAAACGTGAGTATTTCTGAATGAGTATATATGATAATATGCACTTAAAGGACCGGTTGACGGGACATTTTACGAACTGGCCACCCCACAACTTGACGTTACGTAGGTACACATTACGTTCTATATACGATTACGAACCGCGCGTGTGGTATAATAGTAAATAATAGTGTAAGACAATAAGTGAAAAAATTATTTTAGTAATTTCGATGACAACGACGATAGCTGTTGTTATAGTATAGGTAAACCTGCGGGATTCGAACAATCGATATAGTTGTTTTTTTTTTTTAAATGTTTTAATAATATAATAATTCTGTTTGCTTCCGTGGTTAATATTACCATAGAAATATTATAATATAATGTGATTAAGCATATTGTATTATAATTATAACGCGTTATACATTAGTTAATAAACAATTTCATGAAATTTTATAAATTTAATCTCGCAAATCATGTTTTTTACCATAATTTTTCTTTTTATCGTAATATGTTGTACATACTTAATTATAAGCAGAATGATTTATGGAGCTGTGAATTGGCGATAATTTTCAGAAGTATGATACCTTCCAAAAGCTGCAGTATAATATTATGTAAAGGAATATTTCAGTTAATTGTACATTTATCGTATTATTCCTACGTAGTACATAATACAATAATTATGTGGTGAACATGTATAATAAATTGAACTCATTTTTTTCTAAAATTTCTAATATTTATTTATTATTATGTTGTGAGATAAATTACATTTTAACTTTACAAAGTTACGAGTTGGAGCTATGAATTGGCAATAATTGTCCGAAGTATTATCCAAAAGTATAAGCAGTTAGTATATTATTATGTATAGGGATATAAGTATATTCTTTATTCTATGTATATTTTAGTTAATCGTACTTTTATCGTGATGTTCCTATACATAACATACACAATATAATAATATTTTTAATATGTATAATAAATTGAACGCTTAGTTTTCTAGAACATCTAATTTCATTTTCATTTTGTTCTGCGATAAATTAAATGTTAACTTTACAAAGTTATACTAGTAGAATAAATTACATAAACACTCATTAAGACCAAAAGTTATTGGGTTGTTATAGAGTTGTGATAATGACGTTGAAAACACTTCAACATTAGAATATAGCGAGACGTTATAAAAATAACGTTTTTATTATCAAACGTTTTCTATAAATCATGGATCACGTATTTTGTTTAAACTCGAACACAGAAAACTAATAATAAAAAAAATATTATAATTATGTATGACGTTTATGTATGTTTTAGTTTTATAATTGAATCTGAAATGTTATAATATCTACTGACTTGTGGTCTCTTATAGTACAAATTAATTTGAGTATATGCAACTCCTCCCCCCCAGTGGCGCTGAATTCGGGCGATTCAAGTGATTTAAAATTACAACCGCATACCCCGTCATCGTAATATTATATATTATACTATATAAATTATAATATTATGATTTGAGTTTTGTGTGAATAATAAATTACGGACTCGATTCCGATTATAAATCCACAATAATAATAATAATAGTACCACGGGCCCACGTAGAGTTTAACCATTTTGATTTATATTTTATATTTTACGAAGACAAACATCGAGCGGAAATCTGTAGTCTCTTTGTACATAATATTATATACGTATTTGAATAGTGCCGTTTAAACGGATCGAATACGGAACAGTATATAGGTACCTACACGCGTATCGAACACGTTTGTTGTCGGAATAATGTTATAATGTAAACAAATTCGTTTCAATGGGACGATCGTGACGTCCGTTAAAATAATTTTAATATTAATAATATTATAATATTATCATATCCAAATTCTACAAGAGCTGAGGTTCTCCGGCACCTGATCGATCGATGGATATCGATGGTGATATAATAATAATAATAATATTATGTCGTGCATGAGAGAATTTGAATTTTTTTTTTTTAATCATGTCTCCCCTGGACAATGTTCAAAAATGTCTTTCACGAAGAACCAACTCATTCTATACCAGAAGATCGTAATAATAATGATAATATTAATATGTAGTAGCGAAATACGAAAAAGAAAAAAAATCAATAAAGTCGAAACCACGCGATGCCAACGCACCCGGTTTTCTTCGGCCTTGACAATGAACGTTGCGAAATATTTACATGCTCCCTCGTACCTAGGTATTGTATAGGTATAATATAAACTCTGAATTGATTTACGTCGGCCAGGAAGTCACGACATTCTCCGAGAACGGCTCCTCCAGATTCGTTTTTTTTTTATTTTTGCTCACTATGCGCACCGCAATATACGTGTATGGCGTACTTATATACCTATGTGGTGTGTGTATGTGTGTGTGCAGTTAAATTAATAATAATAACTTTATAGACATACGGCGGCGTCGGCGGCGGTATAGCTTTGTGGTGTCGTCCTGCAGCCTGACTTCGCAATTTTCCTTTTATTCACATTCGTTGTTATTTTGTTCTTATTACATATATTATTATTATTATTTATAATACTCGCCTGCAGTTGCCAATTGCCATATTATATTATTATTGAAATATTCTGACGTTACGAAATGGCATCGTATGTATTCGTGTGTAAAGTTAAATCGAAGATGTCGTTCACGTTAAGTGTTATAGTCAATGTCGGTACATTAGAAAATCGATGGACGTTTCCTGAAACTAATATTACAAAACCATTTTAACTACGCACCATCGTGACGAACGCTTAATTCCAGCTGTATATTTGCGTTTTTGTTTTAATTTAAACCAATCAACTGCAGAGTTTAAAAGCGATAGATTTGATTGATAGTTTTAATAACAAAAAGTAAGAACAATAAATTAAAAATGTGATTTTGGTATAATATATTAACTTATATTTTGAACCACTTTCAAAACTATTATTTCATTAACTGCATTCATATTTCATATATTTTTATTTTTTATTTAATGGCACGTGCTACTGCAGTATATTATTATGTACATTTCAAATATTAACTTGAAAAAGTCGATTTCAATGCAGTTAAAAAATTTAATTTAGTGTTTTATTTTCTTTTTGTATTCTAAAAAGTACGAAAAGTACGAATACTTGCAAACAAATTTATGTATTTCTATGTTAATCTCAATTTTTTCAAGGAAAGAGCGATTAACGAAGTATAAATAAATCTGTACATAAAAAACATTTGAATATGATAATATACAAATTTCACATAAACATCTATAATGTCTCATCTCACATACATATTTTATTTTTAATTTTTACGTTAGATAGTAATAATAATATGACGATTCCTTACTACTAGGTATAATATAGTTTAGTCTTGCGGAACGAAAACTTTTGCAATATTAAAATATTTTTTATTTCGACGTAACAGAAACATAATGATAATTATTATGTTGTTTTAATAATAATTAAGATTTTAATTACATAGTTTGCCTTACGAAATCAGATATTAATAAATTGCTTTACTTTCAGATGAAACTCAAACGATGGCCATGGTCCCCGAGTCACTTAGAAAAAAATCATCAATGGTGGATACGTCGGATACCAGCCGGTTCGAACGAGAATACGTAAAGCCAATCAAGTCAATACCCGAATCGTTGCACACACACGATATTCTTTATGGCGGTGACCAAAACAGACGTAAGTTTCTCATAAATACTATTGCCATGCCCATAAGATATACAAACCATCGAATATATTATGTTTTTATTTGATAGTAATATATAAACAGTAATTGATATGTTATTATTATTATTATTAATATTATTGTATAAAGTCGATCGAGAAAAACTTGTTAAACACCATTCTGGGCAATATCGACACAAGACAGCATTTATATGGGATCCTCATCCTCAATACAAGTTTACGGCATTTGGACATTTATTTCATTTGGTGCTTATTCAAGACTCCAAGTTCGTTTCTCCCGATATCAAAGTAAGTGATCGTTTTAAATATTTAAAAATAAATAATGATGTAAACATTATAACATTACAATGTTGTTTCCATACATGGAACACTATAATGTAACAGCGTATTGCACATTATATTTCAATTGCTGGTACCTACAAGGGTACCTGTCATACGTCATATGCATAAAAAAAATATAATATTATGTTTTTAAAACAGTTTATAGTTTCAATGCAACACGTATTAAATTTACATGGTATATCATTAAGCGTACTACATAAGATTGAAATCGATGCATTTTCCTCGTTAAAAAGGATTGTTTTACAAGTCCAGCAATATTTTTTTATTAAATAATTATTGTTAGGATATTGTTCTTTGTGTGCATAGGGAGACTATTACGAAAATTACTTTCCAAGTGTTTGGAACACTATATTACTATAATAATATCAGAACAACGGATTAAATGACCTACATGTAAAAATATCTTACTCGTGACATGAAGTATATATTTTGGCGATTCAATTGGATGTGATTATATTGATTATGTGACGACAAAGAAGTAATAACCGTCGTTTGCTTAATTGCTTTATAGGGTATACATTAGTTCTTTTCGAGATCGATTAATTTTTGTTATATCAAATAGATAAACGAATTCATAATTCAATTCTTGAGGACATACGTGTATACATATACATGTATAGGTATTTCATATTTAGATCCTCTTCAAATATCCATAGCAAATTAATAATTGTCATCATAATTATTAATATCGTCTATAGCAGAAACAAATTAACATCAGTGTTAACAAATTGTTAAACTTTATGACAACTGACAAGTCTATATAAGATATTTATTTGATTAGCACTTGAAATAAAAAAAATTAAATGGCAATAGTTATGGCACACTATAGAAATGATTTATACCGTAAGGCGAAGGTACATATATTAATATCTGCTTGTATTTACTGCAGCACTTTTAAGATGCCAATTACACACTAAATATTATATATATTTTATTATTAATTTATTTAATTGTAGCCTTAATATACTATTTTAATATAATTTATTTATTATTCTCAAGTTAATCAATTATTCAACGATTACATAGTAAAATGAATAATATGTGTAGATTAAATATAAATATAATATTTTTAACAAGTACCTAACTACCTAGTACCTACCTAATTATAATTTATTCCAATTCAATAAAAAGGTAAAATTGTAGTTTAAATAGATACCTATATAATAAGAAAATGATAATACCTCTTTTTTAAGTAAATTGTAGATCATCCAAACTCGTATGATATACCATGTACGCTATGATTTTACGATTGAATAAAGTCATCATTTTTCAATATCAATCGTAGTGTTATTTTTATTAAATATATAATATATATTATATATAGGTAGATATGTAGGTATATTATATCAATAATATATTTACTTAATGTTAAATTGCATTTAAGTATGAATTCTTCAAAAAAACAACATTGGAGATTTTATAAATCCAAGGCTAGAAAAAAATCAATATTAAATAACATTTTTGATATTTGTATATGTACTCGTACATAAATATAATATAAAATGTATGTAATTACTTTAAAGCTACCTACTTTAGGTGTATAAAAATATTTTTTGTAAGCTTCTGCAGACCAAAGACTAAAAGCTAAGTGTACTTATATAGAAAAATAATTTAACTCTTCAAATAAAAAATTCAAATATATTTGTGCTTTTTAAAAATATAGCTTCAGATATAAATAATCAACAAAATAATATTAAATAATCGTTTATTTTTGGGATTTAACAATCCATTTTTATCTAGTATTAAAGTGAAATACACTTGTCACAGAAACACAATATACTAATAATTTATTTAAAGCAGTTCACGATTTATTGTATAAGTATTTTTATTGATTTAATTTTCTAATATAATATATAGCTATATTGTACTTGAATAATATATTTTCTAGGTACTTGAAAACCCACTTTTTGGGAAAAAAGAATATTGTGTTTTCACAATATTTATATGCTAATGTTTTTAAATTGATTATTTGATTATTTCTTATCTTATTTTAAATATTCAATCTACTCTGCAGATGAGGTCAAGTCAAGAATCCGGATAATTGTTTAAGATAGCGGCATTCTTAAGTCTTATAATTTAAGTGCACCTAGAGCTGTTTTTAAATGTTCGTAATATGAATACCTATCTATATAATAATATTATGATTATAATATTGACTACTGCAGTGATTTCGTTTTCACTTAGGTAGGTACGTTTATAGTTAATAAGTACCTACTTTACTAATTGTTCGATAAAAAATAATTATAAGTATATGTTCGAGTAAAACTATGCTAAGACAATTTACGACAATTATTCCGTATTGTGTTTCATAAATTCCACGATTTTCGTCCGCGGTAAACGACACATCTCTCTATATTCTCTGTACAAACCAGTTGGTTGTTACCGACATATCCATACACACGTATATTATATAGGTTTATATATTATAGAATATCGGGTTTCGTATGAATTATTTACAGAAGAAAAGTTTTTTTTACGCATAATTAATTATTTAGTCTTTTCCACTGGAAAAAAGAAACATTATACATATACAGGGTGATTTATCAAGCATGCTCACCCCCACGTTTTCTTTTTATTCAAATTTTGATTTTTGAAATTTTTTATTCGGTATAATCTACTCAAAAACCATATTTTAAAATCCTTAGATTTTTTTTATGCCATTTTAAGAGAATCCGAGGCAATACCAACTTCTTCATTTTAAATTTGAATCACTTTTTTTTGAACATTTTGATGTACCTTTATACCTAAATTTAAATTCAAACAAATAGTTTTGGAATTTATTATTCAACGTTATGCACTATGAGAATGTCCATCGACCATTAATATTGGGCTCAAATATATCATGCCTATGAAGATTTGAAAATTATAATAATTAATATTAATTTATCAGCATTCTATAATTTGTAATAGTTATCCGAGTAGGTACCTATAATAAATGCTGGATTCAATGTTAGATACTATAGATATAGGTAGGTATATAAATTTTATATTTTGAACAAAACAATTTTCAAGACTATTATCCCTGCAGATATACGATACAGATTTTAATAACTATAGGTACGTCCGAACTTTGATTAAGATACATTAACTTTGAAAAAAAAATCATCTTCTTAATATAATCTACAGTAAAATAGGTTGGTATATAAAATAGCCATAAATTGTATATCAATAAAAATAATTGAAAATTTGGTCCCCAAGTACCTATAAAGCATAATATAATATAGGCACCTGCTTAAAAATCCCAAAAATCAGGATTTGAATAAATTCATTATTGAAGGAAACAAGTGCGCTATGCAGTACGTGCCTGGTACGCACGCCCTGTATATATTTTATCCGACTGTTTTTTAACAGCCATTAGATTTAATTTTTCTATTTATACACATGTAGGTACACACATAAATTATAATGTAATGTAGTATATTTTATGTATTTTATACAATATCGGTCTTGTCGAAACAATTAAACGAGAGTATAACAATATAATAATAATAAAAGTGTCCACCGGGAGACGCGTTCTGGTGTTTTCTGCCGCCGCCGCTTATTCATATAATATACGATGAATATCGACTGTTGACCCGTAGACTGCATAGGTATTATACTGCGGTATACAAGTATATACCTATTATATAGGTACTGTTGTACGACCGTATAGGTTTTACGTAGGTACACACACATCGGACATAATAATATTATAGCGTCGGTACATTTATTTTTTATTTTTATTTTATTCCGTTGCAATACGCGTGCATCGTCCCCAGCAGCGTGTGATCTCGTATTTTATTGCTCATGTGATTCAGGGGGGTTACACATATTACAGTGACCGTGTAATCCGTCGTTCGTCTGCGAGTATAATATTAAATGTTAGTGGCGTTGGATTGTGAAATCGTCAGGGAGGACCGCAAGAATAATAATAATAATAATAATAATATCACATCGTTAAGACTACGGACTACAATATTATTTTCCATAAGTCTTCGGGATTTAGCTAGATTACTATAAATTATAACGTTACTACAATTATAATATTTAACTGCTATCTAAGTAACGAGTAAACATATTAATATTATAATAATATATTGCTATATTTATATTATATTATACATAAAAATATATCGTATAGCTAAATTTTAGATATAGTTATAACTTCTAAACTTGAAAATGTTTGATAAAACCCATAGGCCATAATATATAGAATCGAGTATGCGATTAGATTGTAATTAGTAAAAAAAAAAAGTACAAATCATATTGATTATAGTTATTAAATAATTATAGTAACAAATATGAATGTAGGTAATATCAGCATTCCCTGATATACACCCAAAATATTACGTGGGAAAATTAATTATCGTTTAACTGATTACAATATTGTAAATTAGCAACTTTATCTATGTACCTACTGAAATAAGAAAATAAGCACCTCAATAATATTTAAAATAACATAATATTACTTGTACTTATACCAGGAAATAATTTGAAAATCATAAATTATACATATTTTTTTTTATCTTCATTATAATAATATACCTACCTAACACTTTGATTTTGAAATATATAACTTATTTACTTACATGTAATGATAACAAACTGTAAAAAAAAATATATTTCATGTACCTATATTTAAATATGAAAAATACTATAAGTACCTAAAACTTATCTTAAATGGGTAGTTATAATAAATATATGTTATTATTATGCGTATCACTGCACCATTTCATTTATAACAATTTTATTTTGATCTAGTTCGATGATAAGACACGAATAATTTTTAACTATCTACCTGGCTACGGCTACCGCCTGGTTAAACTTAAACTAAAAGAATGTTATAACAGATTATTACCTTTTATATCTATACTTACCTAAATAATATTAATTAATAATTATATTGTCCAAACAAATTTAGACATGCATGATGCATCTCTAAAATGTTTGAAGTACGAAATGAAAAAAATGAGGTACTACTTTTGTCATTATAATATATTTATATCTAATATTCATCATACAATCATGCATATCAATAGTAAAACAAAAGCCTTTGTCTTACAAAATAATAAACGTGATTAATATTTTATAAAGCGTGACTATTTTATTTCTTCCGATGATATAATTTGTTTAATTTTAAATATAATTCAGACTTTTAGAAGAAACAAACGATTATTTAGTAACTGTCTGGATATTGGTGAAATGCCAAAAAATATTGTTGCTAATGATATTATCTGTACATGATGCTTTAATAAATCGACCAACAACCTATTTTATTGTCTTGTATAAAATATACAAGCATTAAGCGATTTATAAGTTCTTATGTTTTCCAAAATAATTGATAAAACAAACAAAATTATCTTGAATTTACATTTGTTATTGTCATAGATTACTCGTGTGAAGTACAACGAGACATGGAGAGAACCACCCAATGTGAAGGTTAATGGATGTTTCTATTCAGGAAACGTGTCTGGTGAACCTGACTCGGTCGTTTCCGTAAGCCTTTGCGATGGAATTGTGAGTACCAACCTATTTTATTTTCACATTACGTTTTTCAAAAATGTTTTTAATTCATTTTAGGTTTAATTTTATCAACATATTATTATAATAATTTGAGCAGCTTATTTAGTAATATAATATAGGTATATAATATACTTGTTTAATAATTCATAAAATAGGTGCCTATATCTCTTATTTAATTCTTTGTAAAAGAAAAAAAAAGAAAAACATAAACTCAGTAGGTAGGTTACAACAAAATAATAGCTATGTAATAAACATATCATCATGTTACCGTCAACAACAAAATATTACGAAGATCGAACAATTTTTTTTATAATACCTAATAACAGATATTATATTATAGCTGGTGTATAATGGATATTTCGATGAAAACCTATGTAGGTACTACCTATAGTAACCACCTACTATATATATAAAGTCATGTAGAGTGTATATAGACTGCAGAGACAGTGTTATCGGTCACAATCTACCACGTAAGAGTATAAATTTACTCAAATACATAATATTCTACATTTACATCAACGATGAACAATACATTAACTTTACGATGTACGATTTATAAATTACAATCCTTAGTAGGTATAATATTAAATAGGTACAACATTCTTTGCCGGTTCTTCAATAACAAAGATATCTTGATCTTTGGTTATTTTCAAAATTAAAATATTTTCGTAAATCTCAACGTGCCTCGTTAAAATTGCAACATTAATATACGTGCACTGTAGTCTTTATACACTGCTGATATACTCTATACCTACCTGTGTTTTCCAACCTTTTTTGTTGTTGTGACCCACAAATTTACTTCTATAGGTAGTCGACACCATACCGTAAAAAAAAATCAAATATAATATGCTATTATAATTTATAATACCTATAGTAATTTTAATAATCTTTTTTATTTTAAGCAAGTTTATCATTTAAATTTAATGGTTTGAATTACTGAATAATGAATAATAGTATAATACTTAGGTAATCCTTTTAAGTATAAAGATTATTTAAAGATATTTAAAACATTTTTTATTTTCCTGTTGTCATTAGTTGTAGATTGAGAAACACTCTGCAGCTCTTTAGGTACAATTATTATTAAAGTTTATGGTCAATTCTCAATAGTCATAATAGTGAATAGTCATATTATTGTTGTTATGTTGTACCTACCTTGTCGGAAAAAAAACGCATCGCTATTTCAGTTCAATTAAATTAATTTTACCAACCTAACCTAACATAACCTATCAATAAATTAAATTAAGGGTTTATTTTTTTTCTATACAAAATAGCCAAAGTTCCAGTAAGTGGCTACCTACTTAAAATTATATAGGGGAGAGTGGGGCAGATTTGAATGCGGGGTACATTTGAATTTGTCTAATATAATTTGTTACAGATTATTTACATTCATAAAAATAATAATCTAAGTTGGTGACAATATTTTGTATACCATATGTGATAATCAGGCATTTTTGAATAATTTTGTGATAAATAAAAATGATAATGTGATTTTCCGGCTTTTTTTTTAAAAAAAATAGGTGTTTCCATAAGAACATTTTGGAAACTAAAATTCAAAATAATAAGTTTAGAATTAAATATACCTATTCAAAATATTGTTGCCTAGTAATACATTTAATGTACATACATTATTTATAATTATTAAAATTTATATTACGATTATTATTGATTATTTTGGCATGGGGTAGATTTGAATCTTCATTAATAGGGTGTAATAAAGTTTCCTCCTTTTTGAAATATCTATCTTATGGATGGAATATACTAGTTAACTGGATTTATGTCACAAGATGTGGATTTATCTATAAGAAAACTCAAAAATACTACATTTTCACAATAAAAAAAAAAATTGACAAGAAAACATCTAAACATAATTGTAAAAAATTGTTATTATATTATATTGAGCTACTTTTATTATTAAAATAAATAAAAAGTTTAATTTAATTTAATATTTAACATTCAAATGTGACTTTTAAGACACATATTCAAATCTACCCCCTGCACGTTCAAATGTACCCCATGGGTGGGGTACATTTGAATAAAAATATACTTCATTTCATAATTAGAAATTAAATTGGTTATTTAATATATAAGGTTGTTATAAGTCAAATAGTATTCACAACTATCTAGACTACAGATTGTAATTATCAAATATAAAATTTGTCAAAAAATTAAAAATTAAAATAATAAAATGTAAATTTCATTCAAATCTGCCCCACTCTCCCCTACCTATTTATATTATTGTACGATTATTTTTTTTTTTATACTTAATAGTTTCTACTTTCTACGATATAGGTACGATATACCTACTATACTTATATACTGATGATTATATACCTTATACCTACAACTTACTTACTATATGTATAGGACATAGGACTTACTTATATAAAACTGTACCTACCGGATACCACACTTCGTATATGACGTATACGATGTGCATAACTATATTAATGCAATAAAATTTATATTATATATTTATTATAATACACTTAAATTTATAATTATATTTTGTCCTATAGGTAATAGGGGTAATACTGTAATAGAATATGTTTATAATAAATACTATACTAGATACATAGGTAGGTACTATACTACTATGGAGCAATAACAGATATAATTTATAATTAGGAAGGTACCTATAGCCAGTGTATTATAGGTAGGTAACAACTTAGCACTAGGTAAGTACCATCGATTAAAATATAATATATACCTATTTAATAATAAATCTTATTACCAGATTACCCATATCTACCTAGTTATAGTTTATACTGTGCATTTTGAATAATTCTATAATAAACTTGCAAAATTAAAAGTATATATTATTATATACACATAACACATATTCTTTTTAGTTTTGACGCCTCACTAGAGAACTACATAATATATTTTGAGCGATCAATATATTTTGTTGATCTACGATATTTTCTAAAGTGGTTTAAATTAGTCTTTTTTGACTCGTCCTTGCACGAGACGAGGTGGCCGAGTGGTTAAGGCGTTGGACTGCTAATCCAATGTGCTCTGCACGCGTGGGTTCGAATCCCATCCTCGTCGGTACCGTGTATAATATTTTTTTGTTTTTTTTTTACAATTTTTTTTTGGTTTTATACTCGATTAATTAGTATCTAATACTTTTTACTATTCATTCTATTATATTTACTCTTTATTTTTATTAAATCATATCGTTTTATTATATCATATTGTTGAAAAAAAAGTATTTAAGTAGGTATATAATTAATAATTTACATAGTAATTATAAACTATAATTACAATTTATCCCGGTTATATACAGGGCAGGGATCGAAACCGTTTCAAATTTTAATGGTTACGGTTTCGGTTATTGAGAAGGGTTTTCCATATTTTATGGTTTTGATTTAGGTTCTAAGATTGGTTTTTCAAATTTTATGGTTTTGGTTTTTGGAATAGTTTTTTAATTTTTTTTTCTATTAACCTACCTAATAACTGCAGACTTACTATCTATTTACTATTAAAGGCTGAGCCTAAAGCCCTAAACCATGTCCGACTTTGTAAAATTAGTGTAGGTACATACAATATATTATAGCAAATTTATGTTCAGCAGTTCAGCAGAACTAATTTCGTGTTGTTCACTATAATATGTTATAGATACTTTTGCATACAATATATGGTTGAGATCATTATTCTAATATATTAATATTTAATTGTTATTTACAATAACATCACACTATATGTATAGTAGATCTCTTATTATGATATTTGAACAAAATATTAATTTAAATGGATACTGAAAAAAGAGTATTGGGCTATTGAAAATATTGTTATTTAAAAAGGTTTACTGATTCAAATATACGTTATACGATTTGGTACACACAATTGTAATTCAAGGGATTCTGAGGAGAATGATAATAATGACATAAGCAATCAGTGGCGTGGACAAATTCTTAAATTGGTACTTAGAATTAACTAAATTGTATATTATAGTATTTTATAACACATATTTAATAAACCATAATCGTACTATTAATCAATTAACCAATTACCTACTGTATAATATCAATTATCAATTATCATGAGCCAATAACCATTGATGTTTGCTACTTTCATCTAATAAAATAAAAAATTAAATATTTGTAAAATTGGCCCAAGTACTAGTTCCAATATTACGTCTATTTCATATTTTTGTTAGACCATTTTTAAGGACTATTAGGTATCCTTAGTACAAACATTTTAATAACTAAGAAATTACTCATTCGAATTTTGAGTTATGTACCTAGTTATATACTACCTACATCAAAATTTAAAAAAATCATCCACTACATAATTAACAGTAAAAAAGGGAGCGGGGTACTCAATTGAAAAACAAAAGTTTGTATCAACGCAATAAGGCACCCCTTAAGTACCTAATACAAAAAATTCAAGAATTTGAAAAATTGTTTGTGTACCTATATTTAAAAATTCCAAAAATCAGAATATGAATAAATTCTTTATTAAAGGAAAAAATGGTTGGCGAATCATCCAGCATAGTTACGTTAAATCCTTACCAGGCATTACCAGCTACCACATAATATATATTCAAAACAGTAATTTATAATATTGTATACAAATAACAAATTACGAATAGTACCTATACCTACCTCTAAAGGTAATTATTTATTTTCAATTTTTCAACAGTTAACACCGTATCGTTTTGTTCAAATACAATCAAATTAAAAATGCACAGACATTAGTCACATTCAGATTTCAGATACCTACGTACCTAATATTATAATATTGTATAATATTATTATAATTGGCACCTTCTCTGTTGTTGTCTGAAATCTGAATGGTATATATATATATAGGTACCCATGTGTATTGTGTACATATAATATTATGTGTTTATTATGCGCCTGCAAAGTGCAAGTATAGGACCTGCATAAGTAGTATGTACCTATATGTCCTATACTCCTATATATGCTTAGGCACCTATAGGTATACTACCTAAACCTTCAATCGTCCAAGTATGTATATTATGCCGCATATATTATATATTATTATTATTATTATTATTATTATTATTATTTATTCCATATAGTCAATAGCACCTATAATAAATAATTATAAATATTAAATAGGAATAAATAGGGTTGCATAATGATATATTACAGTTGTCTGTCGACATAAAGCAGCAGTACACATGGTAATTTTATATTCATTCAAATGACATTTCGTTCGTATGAATGAATGTTATTTATAATTCAGTATTCAAAACTGTTTTATAGAAAGATGCAGAAGACGTTATAATGGAACAACTCCATTACCTACCTATTTCAGTATTTCATAATCATATTTACTAACATTAAAAAAGTTTTTTTACCCATTTCATAAAAATATAATTTACCGTTTTAACTTTAAAATAAGGTACCCATAACTACACGTGTATTAATAATTTATTATAACATGGATGTTATTATATTATATATATTATATACCCATGTTTGAATTCGTTTTTGTTAAATAATAAATTTAGATTATACCTACTATTCATAAATCATAATACACATACAAATAAACAAGGTAGGTACTTAGTAGTCAGTATATAGGAACTAGGTACCTCAAGACATAGTCACATAGTCACATATTATAAGCACTATAGCCACTAAGTACGCCTTGTACTAAGGTCAGTGCCGACGCGACGGGAGTGCAGGAAATGCGGCCGTACTAGTAGGGCCTCAAGCTTAGTGTGGCTTCTCTCTTTTTTGGTGTTATTATTAGGGTCCATGGACTTGTGGCATGAAAAATTATCGGAATATACATGCAAGTGTGCAGTCAAAATCGTCAAAATATATGGTGAATTGTTTACATTATTTTTGAAAAACCACTTATAACATAATATTATTACCTAACATTTTAAAAATAAAAAAAAAAAACATCTTCATGTTGATCTGTAACAAAAAAAAAGAAAACATAAAGATATTATTATAATTTTTAATTATTTTTTTCATAAGTTCATGTTCAAATAATATTGCACGTCTGTACGACTATACGGTAAGACGTAATTTTCTTATGTTCTCGAATTTGAATGCATGGCGATTATCGGTTATCATATTTTTGTAGGTACATGGAGAAAGATCGTTCTGCGTCCGCGGATAACGTAACCGATCGGCGTGTACTTAAGATAAGAATTAAGAATAACACTATTATTAAATTTGAATCAATTACTGATAGGTATCTACTGATATAGTAGTTAATAGTTATAGCCGTATTATAAGTAATAGACAATAATTGAATAATGTCGGAAGTCGGAACCTACTTTTAAACTGAAAAGAATGATTCAATGATAATATTATATAGAATTAACTATTAAGAATAAAGAAAATTGTTACGGTTTTTTACTTTTTTAGTTATCCGTGGACTAAAGAGCATAAATTGCATTATATATTGTATAAGCTTCGCAAGTCACAAATCTCAGCGCCAGCACTGTCCAAGGTAATCTACCTACATGGCTACATATAATATATATAAAGAATATACCTATCTCTTAGGTAGGTACCTACTTTAAAATTTATTTTTATGGATTATAATGCTTTTATATGTAATTACTGATCAGAACCAATGGGGGTTTAGAACGAGCATCAATCAAATAATTGAATATTTGTGATATGTGGGCACTGGGCAAAAATGTAAAATTTAGGTAGGTAAGTACTAACCCGTAGGTACTTTACTAAACGGCTTAACCTAATATTTTTTGATTGAAAAAAAAACGAATCAATAGATTATAATATTATAATACATGATGCAAATTACAAATTATATTTGTATATTGTGCATAATATAATATGTTGGCAACGATACTTATATCTGCTTTTCACTATTAAAGTCTGATTCTAAAAATTAAAATCATATTACATTCGGTAATAACCATCTCGTCTAAAATCATAAAAAATATAAAAAAAAAAGGTCTGGCCCATAAGAGCCATACAATAAGCCTTTTTCGCTCACGGGACGAGGTGGCCGAGTGGTTAAGGCGTTGGACTGCTAATCCAATGTGCTCTGCACGCGTGGGTTCGAATCCCATCTTCGTCGAAAACGTATCAAATTTTTTTTTCGATTTTATTGGAATATTTCTAAATTTTTTCATCGCTTCAATCCATCAAATGAAAAGCAGAAGCAAAGTACACCGTCTGCGTGTTTCTTCGCGGGATATATAATTATCTGGCACCATATCAATCGATCGGTACTGCATCAGCAGCAGCTGAGCAAAGAAATTGAATTATACACACATATATAAACAATTAAGTATCTATTTTAATTTTGATTCTAAAAACCAGAGTTTATTTTCAGTATAATTGGCCAGACGTTTCACTTTTTTCCACTGCCTTCTGTGTATAATATAAACTTTAGTATAGTTTTGTATCAAACTAAATCGACGGTTCGTGTATTATTATTATTATTATAATCATGATTTACATTCAGTATTTCACAAAGTGTATTTGATTCCGAACTGGTTAAACTCTATCCTACACAATTGATATTTTTCGTAATATTTTTTTACTTATATGTATATAGATATTATATAGGTAACATTAATTAAAACGTTAATACTCGAGAATATTATTGTAATATTGTATTGAACAATTTTTGACATTTATTGTAAATAATATAAATTTGAAAATGTGTCCGTTTAGTTTGCTAGGTACGTTAATATTTCAAGCGTCAAATATTATAAATATTTTCAACATAATTAATAAAACAACGTCATTATTATATATTTTAATATTTTATACACTTTATAATTGTCTATTATTACGCCGTAGTGGACTTACCTATATTATTATAATGCACCTACATTTGTTTAATGTTTAGTATTCCAAAATAATTAGTTGCCTTTTCAGTCATAATAATCGTTTTGGTTTCGTGACATTTCTTTTTTTTAGGAAATTCTTATAATTTTTTATTGACATTTGTTAGGTTTTTACCTTTACCTAAGTTCATCGACTTTTCACTTTTTAGAAAAGGTCAGACAATAATTTATTTGACTAATGTCCGGTTATGTTTAATTTTATTAAGCTTTGATACATTTATTAAAATAATAATAATCGTCATCTAGAGTTACTAATTAGCTATAGGTACCTAAATATAGAATATATCGGGTGATCCACTCAACATGATCATCCCCCTTCAAATTACTTAATAAAGTATTTATTTAAATTATGAATTTTGGAATTTTCGCATACAATATAAATTTTATGTGCATTTAATAAACATATTTCCAAATTCTTAGATTTTTTTATCGTTTTAATAATATTCTGTGGTGATAAAAATTGATTTTTTTTTCAAACATAACCAGTAACCACCCTTTTTAAGATTAAATTGTTGATGCATCTATATCGAATTATAATTACCCAATTAATTTTCAAGTTATCCGAGTTGAGTTAATAAACTTTATCTACGAAGTCCTTATGAATGCCTTTACACAATATTTAAAATATATTATTATGTAATATATTTTTATCTAGTGCAGATCTTTTGCAACTTATAACATATTAATAAATGTTAATACTTTTAACCATAGTTTATAAGTTATGGGGTTTAGCCATTTTTTATGTCTATACATATTTTTATGTCATATGTCTATAACAATAAAACCACTATCCTTAGAAGATTCCAACTTAAAGTTCGATTAGGTACTATGAAACTTCGAATTTCGATTTATATTTTTTATAATATGAAAAACAAAATTAATATTGTTGACATATGAAATTATTCATTTGAAAATAGCAAAAGAAAAATCGACCTAAAAATGTTATAAACAAAAAGTTATATGTGTATTCTAGAGGTACGTTAGACGATTGCCAAGAATTAAAATATTAGATAACGTAAAAAAGGTTTGGACATTATCTGTTCTGTGGTTTAAAGTATATTGTATATCATTCAATTGTTTTAGGATAATTTATTTTAGCCAGGAAGTGTGTATTAAATTTGTGTGCAATAATTATTATTGTAATCGACTAATCGTTGGTAAATAGCATTTATACCTATTGCACATCCCTTATTACGAAAAATTAATCATAGATAGCACCATGTTATTTATTTTACATTATGGTTTCCTCAAAAAAGTGGCGTAACTTAATAAATTCGCCACCGATATATTATTCAATGTGAGGTGTAATTAAAAATATATTTATGTGAGTTTTGGGGGTTCAACGAGTGCCCCACGTGTAAAATCGTGAATGGATTTGTTTACGTGTTTTATATATTTTGTTATTAATATATAGTATATACCATGGCATGCTGCAGATCAATCAGTGTTCAATGTTCATTGATAACTACCAGCTACTTGTTATAATAATTATTTTGATTGGTGTGTATATTTAAACTAAATTAAATTTATCTATAATCGATTAAAAAATAATAATATAATTATATTATATTATGTTTCATCTAATACATTTAGATTTAAAAATTATACATTTTTTGCTGATAAATTAAAATAGCCACAATGATGTTTTGATTACATTAAAATATTAATATTATAACTATTACTACCTATTCACATACCTACTCATGCATTTATAAGTTATAGTTAGGTATATTATTGATATTCGTAAAGTTTTATGTTCATTCTAGAATATTAATATTATACCTACACAGCTTGAGCAAATAATGATTCGAGCAATTTAATAGCATACTTACCGAATAATATTGTGATAGGTATTATAGTAAGGTACAATAAGGAAGTTTATATGTATATATTATGTTATAATACACAGACCATTCCGGTGTACCATGTATACCTTGTATACCTTATTATAGCTATTACTTATTATATGGAGTTGAATGTTACGACTTCCAGCATTCTTGTTCATATCGTTATTTCTCAGTAAATTGTATCTAATGGCATCAAAGCAAGTTATTTATTATTATAGTTATTTATCACACGTGAAATAATTTTACAATACCATATTTGTAAATAATAAGTTGTATTTTGATAAATTAACTCCATAGTAAGTTTTAAACGGTACGATTATTGTCATAAATTATAATTAAAATAGAAGTGTAGGTCACAGTTTAAACGACTTCGAAGTAAAAAATATAAAAAAAAAATTAGTTTGAATTAAAGAATCATAAATCTCTCTCAAGCAATTTAATATTTGGTGGGTTTGCCTACACTAGTTTCTGGTGAAATGAATTGGGGGCTCTTGTAATATTCGGAGAAGGTATATAACTTCAAAATATACATTTCGGGTAACATATTTTATTTGCGAGGTGTAATTTAGATACACCGGTCTTAACGTCTAAAATATAATTATTTTAACATATATAGGTACGTTTGTGTAAGTGCATAAAATAATGGTTTTGTAAAAATTCTGCAGCCTTAAATTATGACATACGATGGCACTAAGTATAGTCATTATTTTTGATTACTAATAATTTGCAATAATAATAGGTAGTGGTATTTTTTTTTTTTTTTTTAATAATTTTTTAGATTATCCAGAATAAGATTAATTGTATTAACGAAAACATAATGAATACTCGGGTTTAGTTTAAATTAAATTTGTTCACGATTTATTTCTTTGATCTATATTTACAGTTGTACACCATTTATCTTTCATGAATCATTTTAGGTACCAAATTGTAAATGCATCGTCATTAATCCATTCCAAACATTCTTTTCTGTAATCTCAGACATCGGTGTTAATAAAAACTGTTCATCTCGTGTACCCGTCGAAAATAAAATGTTAAAACATTCGTGAAAACACATAAAAAATTGAGAACATGGGCTTCAGACAGAAACTTTTTTTTTATACTTCCATTTTTAGAACCCAACTCGCGTTGATTGAACATCGTCCCTCGTACGGAATAAGCCCTCCGGGTGTACTAACCACTAAGACACGTTTTTAAAAGCGACAGCGATGATAATCTCTCTGTCAATAGAATCAAACAAAATTATATATTATCCGTACGCTATTGTCGATTACATGTCTTTATTAAAGAATCGACGGGCTGTTGATACTGGCAGTAAATAAAAACCCGTTGTCGATAAAACCTGATTATGATCATAAAACGTACATTACGCTATTGGTAAACAATTCTAAATGCATATAATTTTTTAATTTTCATTTTTTTGTCTAATAGTTTTTAATACTAAACTCATTAGTTCAGCACGAAATATTGGTACCATTTAATTTGTGAAGGATGAACATAATATTATTTTGTAAAATACAAAAATATCATATTTACCAGTATTATAGTATTATTTATTAGGTATATTATATTGTATTTTGAATTGTATTTAAAAATAATTTATCATTCAAAACGTCATTCTTAATCATAATATTAACTGTTGAAGAACATCTTATAAAATGCACGGTTTTTAGATGTTAGTTGAATGGATAATAATATAGGAGTATAATTTTATTGCTATTGAATATTATAATATATTTGTCAAGGATAATTAGCAATAACCAACAATATTCATAAAATATGCATTTTAACTCGTAATTATTCATAAACTCACAAACGACTTCATATTATAGTAGGTATTATTATTACATATTCTTATAATATTATACAGACGAAGAAAAATATTAAATTAAATAATTAAGCCAAAGATCGTGAAGAAACTTTACACCTGTCTGTCATTCGTTTTCGTTGGTCCATTAACACATTATTTTATTTTTGGCACAGTGTCTAAAATCCAAAGAACTTTTGTTACTGTCTCAAACTAAGTGGTTTTTATTTTTTAGTTTTTTTTAGTTATTTGATCCTGAAATACAAAGTAGGTACCTACGTAATATAATTACATATACGCATAATATACATCAATAACATTATCTTAGCAAATTATAGTGTTATAGTATACAACTCATATTATATTTGTTGTGGTAGGCATAAGTTAGATTAGGTTTGATCTCTTTTTTTTTAACACGAGTAAAATGTCTAACGTTGTAGACGGTAATAATTCATATTATAGCCTCGCCTACCACACTCCGACAAACTCGTTTTAATAACGACTGAGAGGATCTTTATGATATTGTCTGAGAAATGATTTTTATCATGTTGAAACAAATAAAACCGCGTCTGAAATCGAAATTATTTATGTTCCCTTATTTTATGCAGATCCGTTAAATGTTTCAATACATATCTGGTTTTCTGCAACAATTCAGAGTGCCCATAATTCTGGTCGTAAAGGTTCTTGATGGTTTTACTATATTATACCAAACTGATAAAACATTTTTAGATCACGTGTTCGAGTGTTTTTTTTATGCATATTACACGATTGATCACTTTACAGCGGTATACCTGCCGGTTGCTTCAGATGTACCTTATTATATTATGCCTCTATATATTATATTGAGAATTGACATTTACCGTATTGGATACTTGTAATTATTACATTTATTTGTATTTTTTTAGTAACTGATTAATGGCCCCTTTTTTGTATAAATTTTTAAGAAGAAAAACTATAAATACCTTTTATTTGTATAAAATATAAACGGTAAAGTTATGTTTATGCTATAAACACCGTGACTGACCGTAAGTCGAATGTTTTTAAATAACTTTTCTATAGAACACTCGAGAGTCGCGAGTGCTTTCAAGTTAAATTATATGGAATTTATCCATATTAGCTGCACAACTATGTGGATATAGTACATCAACACCATTGGTTATAAATTATTATTCATAATGATCCTATATAGTATAGCTAAATCAAATGCTCAATTATAACTCACTGCAGTTATATAAGGCCATAAGGGTGATATGAATATTTTTTTTAATTACCATAACTTCGATTTGAAGTATAAAAAATATAGCTTCATAATTTTGATTGATTAAAGTATTCATACAAAATATATAGGTACCTACCTATCTATACGTTTTAGCTTAGTACTTACCTATTATGTTTAATGTATATCTATCTATATTATTGAATCAACAATAATAATATTATAGTATAACCTTTGATGGTTATTATTTTAGAGTTTTAACCCATTATCGCCATTCGGTTCAAACGTTATCGTTTCGTTAATTTTATAAGACATTGGACATTTTTATCGTTACATTAGATATATATAATGTAATAAGAATATAATACGAATTCTACCACGCGAACATAATATCACACGTAATACCTACCTATTTGTGCAGCGTACAAAAACTATTTTATCCATATACATAAGTACCGAATATAATAGTATAGTATATACCTACTCACTCGCCGCGTGGTGCACCTCATCACTCGTATATAATATTATTATTTATTAGTATTATAAATCTACAATCCAAGAGTATAATATTAGGTATGTATAAAAAAATGTACCTATATGGAATATATGTGCGGTGATACCAGAACGATACCTATAGATTATGTAATGTATAATGTAATATATAATATATACAAATGTGTGAATATGCATATACATAATAATAATATAATACACACTGCAAGAAAAATGTATCTATAGGTACCGGCTATTATAATGGGACGAGTGACGTTTCGTGAAACTCGTTAACTCGTCAATGTCCGACGATAGAAACGATTAGGGGGGGGGGGGCAAAACAAAAAAAAAATCGAAAATTTGTGTCTATAATATTATTATATAATATATACTCGGACGTGCTCGCGCGGCAGTGTGCGACAGAATAGCAATACTATTATAACAAAATATATTATATTATATACAATATTTTAATAAATATAATACGTATGATACCGCGGTCGTTGGCCACGACTATACGGAGCTTTGGAAAAGAGGCACGTGATCGAATACCGTTTTTGCTCGCACACTCACATGTGTGTGTACCAAATACGATGAGCGTTATCGGGTTTACGTGCTCCAAGTCGCAAGATTTTCGCTTAAAAAAAAAAGGACGCTTTATTATCGGCAGTCACCGCCGTGTGTGTTTCGTAAAATGCACAATAATATACAATATATTATATTATTGTTATTATAATATAGTGCACGCTCTGCAAGAGACCATCCGCATCGAATGTAAGTGATACTGAAAAGATTATTATATAGGTACCTATACTTTCGCCTCCGTCGGCATAGTTTGAAATTACAATATTTTTCAGGGGGGAGGGGGAGGGCACTTATCGAGTCATTTACCGATTATTTACTCTTATCGTAAATAAACTCCTATAACATGTATTTTATGACTTTGACAGTTAAGTCATTAGTTAGAGAGCAGCAGATACTAAGTTTTGTAGGCTCTCAAAAGGTTCATTTAAATATTAAGATACTAATAAAAACGCTGAAATAAAACATTTTTAATATTCTTTCGGTATCCAACCGAAAACTGGTAAAGTATTATCAAAATGTTTTACTATAGGTACGTATGATTTTTTTCGGATTGAGTGTCTATATAATATTATAATATTGTTAGTAGGTACTTAAAAGTTCTGTGTATACATTATTTTCGGGTTAAACCGGGTTTGAACATTATAGATTTATAGGTAGAATTTAGATATTACAGTTGATGAGCGATTTGGTCGAACCGACAATCCGAGAGGACCACAGAGCGCCCGAAACTACCAATTCAGTAAATTACTTAGAGATCGGTAAACAAGTTATTGAACGATTTCTATAATTTGTATAGTGCAATTTTTGTTTTCTGTGACTTAAAAAGAAAATGTTCTCGGTTCACTCCAATCGAGTTCTCCGTTTTGCATTTTATGAGTACCTATCTAATTTTTTTTTTATTTCATAGGTGGATTTATGTTATACAGTGTTATACATTAAATTATTATATTAATATAGTTTAATGGCACGCACCGCCCTTCAGAGACTTATAGTTGCGAGTGCGTTTAAACGAAACGTTGTAGTAATAATATTATTAATGGCGGGCGCGGCAGCTATATAGTAGACGCGGCGGAGACGCGACGACCGACTTCGCGGGTTTTGGCAGCGCGGAAGAGATGCAGGGCGGCGGCGGCGTCGAGACTGGTATAATATTATAAAATATAATATTATTTTTATTATTACGTAGAAGCAGCGTGAAAACGAAAGGGAAAGCATCATCGAGTCCGCGAGTCTCATCCTATATCGCCGCCGCCGCAGACCGTGTGTTAATAATATTAATTCGGATTTTTATCTCATATATACACACACGCCACGACCGCACGTAAACATCGCCAAAACCGTTTACGAGCTGCCGAATGAGCAATAGCAGATAAAATATTATATTATTATATTATTATAAAGTCCGCGAAACCGCCGCTGCCACGTGCTTAATACTATTATGATCGTTACACCGTTATCATGCTTTACATTATCGTCCAAGTCCGTATTGTACCGTAATAATAATATTATATTTTAATTGTAATATTATTATTGTTATATTATTCTCGAGTATAGGCGGGGACGCGTCTGCGTAATGATCCGTCGATCATATATAACTACCAATCATTCTATAATATATATATATAATATTATCTCATATACTTATATTAAGCCTCCGTTAACAAATTCATTAGTTATATAAGGTGATCTAACTTAAGAAATATAAAATCGAGACTTGGATTTGAGACCCCTCCCCTCCTTCACACAAAACTACGTTTGGAAAGAACCCTATTTTAAATTTATAATTAAAAGTTAAGACTAGGTATATCTATATCACTTATAGGACATATAGGTCACAATCTACTTTTATAGGTATTTTAAATGCAAATTTATTTTGATGAATCGAATAAAAATATAAAATTATACATAGGTCCCGAAAAACTCAAGTTGTACGTCTTATTGATGACACGAGTAATTTAAAATGAGCTAATTTCTTTTAAATTTAGATCATCTGTTGTCTACTAAGATAACTGCAAACCTTGAATTTTAGTCTACGTTTTTTTTTTTTTTTAATACGTTTACTTTTATATTTACTTTATTATTGGATAATAAAAACAAAAAAATCGAAAAGTAATGGATTTATTTAGTTGTATAATTGTATGGCGGGCCAAAACTCCTCCCGTTGGCACACGCTAGTGTTGAAAAGTGGGACAATCCAGTCTTATGAACGGGAAGCGTAACACAGCCACCCAATTTAGCATCCCCTAAAGGTATATGTCACCCCAGGGTGAATTCCAGCGCGGTAAATACGCGGTATATAGGTATCATGCGTCGTATTGCCAATATATTATAATAACACATTATAATATATCGTCGGTTACGGTTAGTTTTACGATGTTTACTAGAACGGGATACAGGCGCGCGCGTGCCCTCTCGATTTATAAATATCGCCAGACCGTCGTCGTGGCAGCCTCCGTTGTTCCCGCCGAGATGGTCGGTCGGCCGAGTTTTATTTCGCACGTTCTACATATTGCGCGCACACACACACACACACGTTCGGATGCAAAACCACAGCATATACAGGGTGACTTATTGAGCACGCGGGTTCATCATATAAGTATATAATCACAAATCACTAATCAAGATTAATCACTGTTGGCATTTTGTAATATTTTGTAAGAATTGTATAATATAATATTATGTTCCAAGGTAAATATTACGTCAAACAATTTTACATTTTGTATAAATATAAGTAGGGATGTATTTTAGCCTCCTATATCGTGGAATTATAATATGTAACTTAAGGTTATAAAATAACTGAACAGAAACTAGCATTTTCGAACTTAGATTTTTTCAAAAAAAAAAATAAAAAATATTTTCTTAGCAATTTACAGCAAGAGACGGTTTTGTAGAAGTTTGTATCGCTCGCTCAAAATAATTGTTGTTTTCAGTTAGTTTTCTTAGTAATTATAATTGGTAGCTTTTTGTATAGGACAAAAAATATTTATACAAAATCAATAGTGATTAGTGATTCCTGATTATTGAATAACATATTACCACAGAATAGATTAAATTAGATTTTAATCTATTCTGTGATATTATACGTTCAATTTTAACATCAAAACAATACTTAGTATCTAGTATGTACTAGTAAAATCAGAAATTAATTAATAGCAGAATATCGGAGCGAATCGGAGAGGCTTGTATAATAATGATATGCTATTATTTATATAAACTAACATTTTCAGTAAAATAATTAAATATTATCTTGAAGTATATTAGCTGCAGTATTAAGTAATTATTTTAATAAATAATAAATTAAATATTATTAATATTTTACAATTAAATAAACGTTTTATTATATTTTAACAATATATACTAATTATAAGGATCTATATGCAGTGGTGTTTCTACTAAAAATGTTTGTATCGGTACATTTTTTAGGCCCGTGTGTCTATATTACCCCTATGGGTCTATAATAATATTGTAGTATATACATATGCTAACAAATATTATAAAGCCGCCCTAATATTTTCCTCCTATATGCGCACTGCAGTCTGCAGGACACTCCATGTACAAACTGCATTCTAAAATTTCAAAACATGGTCTTTAGAGGCATACTCGTAAATGTTAAAAATAGGAGTTCGAATAAATGCTTGGTTCTTAAAATATGATCAAATGGGGGGTGAGCCCTGTTGGCGAATCGCGCTGTATATATACGCGCGCGAACACGATGACGTGCAACGCACATGACGAGACGACTCTCCGCCGCAATAATTATACTATTAGTATTATAACACTATATTTATATATAACAATATATTATATTATATACTTCCATTGACCTCTCTCGATGCAAAAAGTTCCATATAACATTATAGATGTATAGTCCGTAGGAAATCGCTCGACGCCGCCGCCGCAGCTGCTGCACCGGCGCGGCGTGTTTGTACAGCACGCACCCATTATAATCATATGATGTAAGTACGATTTAATATAATAATAATATATTGCCGTTCGTTTAGTTTCTGCAGCCAGCGGACCGCCACCACGTGTACATAAAATATCATTTGAAATTTACATTGCACACAATAATATAAAATAACTTTACCATACATAAATGCCGTGTCGCATATTATGAGCATAAAAATATAATAATATTATAGGTAGGTATTACCCATATTGTATTATACCGTATTACTGGAGATTTGCCCACGCCGGATGAGGACCACGACCACTGTTAAACGGCGATTGTCGTGAGATTAGGCCGAAGTGAAACACTATACACTGGTAATATTGTTATAATATGCTCTGCGAAGAGTCGGTTTGCGTGTATGTACCCGCTACCCGGTCACCACCTCCGATCCACCCCCGCCCTAAAATATTATTGCAATTTACATTAAACACATATTATAATACTATACTATATAATATAAATCCTATATCGAATATTATTACGAGTATAAAAATATATAATATTATAGACTTACATTATAGGTATATTATATACCTACAACTGTTACAGTGTCACTGCAGTATTGCGGGAGATTTGCCCACGACCGTCAAACGGCGATTATCGCGAGATCAGACCGAGGTGAAACTCTAGACGTAACTGGTATTAACGCCGCCGTCAACCGACCAACCCCCGCCCCAAAATATTATTTAAATTCACCTTTTACACATATTAATATTATATTGTACTGTGTACAAAGCCTATGTCGTATCATGAGTATAGAATAATATATAATATTAAAGACGTATATAGACTGTGGTATACTGTGGAGATCTTGCCCACGCCGGACCCGACTGTCAAACTGCGATTATCGCGAGATCAGGCCGAGGTGAAACATTAGACGTAGGTAGCTGGTACCTGCGACGCCGCCGCCGCCACCACCCCCGCCCCAAAATATTATTGCAATTCACCTTATACTCGTATTATTAAACAACACTATATTATATTGAGCCTATATCGTATTATATGATTGTACGAAATATATATTATAATATTATAAGCGTATATTATAATGCGAGTATACTGTACTATATACTGTAGAATTTGCCCACGTCCACGACTGTCAAACGGCGATTGTCCGATTGTCGTGAGATTAGGCAGAGGTGAAACACTAGACATGGCTGGTATAGGTGTTATTACTATGCTCAGGCGACGGGCATAGGTTTGCACGTATATACCCCTAAAGCACTGCCGCCGAGTCATCCTCACCCCCAAAACCTACACAGGTTTCCGAGAGCCAATATCATTATCGTACAGGGCACTACAGGCACATATTTTATGCATGATATTATAATATAATAGTGCTCGACAGACGAAGACGGATTATAACAATGTAATTATATTATATTATAATATATTTTATTAATGTGTATTATGTGTAGCATCGTAGCGAAACTCCCTATAGTCTCAACTAATATTATTTTTATTGTATTTTTTTATCAAACCCGCGTAGTATATTATTTTTAATGGGACGTACGACTAGAGTAATACGACTCCGCTCGGTTGTTCGCGTGTACCTGCAGTCGTAGGTATAGTAGGTAATAGGTATATGTAATATGGTATTATGTGTTTATCATATAATACTATATGTGTACAGTGTACGTACAAATGCTCGCGGTTTATTTGTCTCAGAGGTATATCAGCTGTATAATATAATGTTCTTATTATATTCACGTGGTTTTATCACACCATGCATGAAACGAGACCGCAATAATACTATACCTACACAAAATTATAATAATATTAAAATAAGCTCGTTGAGACCGTCGGTACTTAGTCAAATCGGCATATATTATTTTACCTATATGGATGTATTATAATATATACATTGTATTTATTATTATTACGTATATAGGTAACTACATAGTATTATAATAAGCACGTTTCACGCCATTCCCTATACCTATTATATTAAATCGGAATATCATTACAACTCGCATTATACCATTATTTCGTTGGATCAGAAAAAATTGTGTAAATTGTAAATAATATAAATTTTGAAATTATGGTTAGGATTTGTTTTCAAAATCATCGAAATTACCCATAAAACAATGCATTATTGTTTAAAATGTTATTAATACCACTTAAATATAATAATAATATTAATATATTATACTATCGTTTTGTACATAATACAATATCATGTATCCATCATTCATGTTTATTGTTTATATACAGCTAAAGATAAGAAAAATCAAATCAAGCAAATTTATAATTATTTTTTACATTATTTTGGCATATTTTTGGATTTAGTTGTCGTACACACTCAAATTTGACAATAAATGTTATGGTTTTTGATAAACTCTTAATTGTTAATTTATGTAAAAAGTGGTAATGAGAGAAACGTTAAAATTTAAATATTGTCAGATAAGTCAATGCATTCGTATACATTACTTATTCCAAATTTAAAAATTATTTATGGCCTCTTGTAAGATTAATTGCTTATGCTTTTTTTTTTTTGATTTTTTTCGTCTATTGTGTTTTATTACATCCGCAATACAATAGAATAACATTTTGTATAATATTTTATACAGTTTTTTCTATTATACAGTTTATGACATACATTATATATTATTATTATTATTTTAAAATATGTCTTGTTTATGAATTATTGTTACAATAATAGTATAATGTTTATCAAGTTGTTTTTGAAATCTGTGCTAACGATATTTTTTTCACTTAATTTACATATATTTTAATTTGTACTCTATAGGGTATTTTTTCCATGAACTAATCACATTCAAATATGGTTTCTATTTGAATGGTATTTATTTTGCAAATGTAAATATTAAGTATTAATAAATGCATAAAAAAACTAAACACATTTATTAATATCGAAGAAAATAGGAGTAGCTATTATACCGGTTCAAAAAATGCATTGATTAATACTTAAAGTGACTAAATTACTTTTTTTTGTGTTAAAGCACTTAACAGATACTAAGTTAGTTTTCTTTTTTAAAACTTGAAAAATGCACATAATATCATTGAAAAAAAGTATACAAATTTGAGATGTTAAATTATGTTCATTGTGAAGTATAAATGTGGGCTATACAATTTTTACGATAATTATAATTGGAAGTTGAGACTGAATTTTGAACAAATTTGAGTGGGTTTAATTGTTTGACTACAATTATTATGATAATTAGACATGTGGGTGGCTTCAGTTTGAGTTATAACTTACAATTATAAAATGTTAGATAAATTTATATTTTCATCATCTTTTCAGACAGTAACTTATTATTTCAGTAGCACATAATGTATCACCCATATAATATTCTAATTTTATATCAAAACAAACTTTATGTATAATATTAGCTAGAAATGTGTATTATTTTAAAATGTTTGCATTTAAACTTTGAAGATTTAAAGATCTATGAATACAAAATAGCAGGAGTAATAATTTGTAGGTAGTGAATACAGAAATAGGTTTATTAGTATGAATTGAATAATATAATGGTTGTTATCAAAGGACCTTACGACAAAGTTATAACTTATCAAATATATTTTTTTTAATAGGTAATAGGTTTTTAGCAATAAAAGATTTCTAAACTAGTTTTACAACTATAATAAAGAGAAAACAAGTTAAATTGATTTGTTACTCTTTATGTCATAAATTAATGTCAATAATCCTGCAAAAACCTATTGAAAAACCAGTCGATTATTATAATATTTAAAAATATCCCGTGGCTGTTATAAATTTATAAACATACAAAATGCAAAAATTGGATAACTGGTTAAATTTGTAATTTTTTGTATTTAAATCATTTTTAACTTTCAAATAATTGCTAACGAGCTGTTAGCATATACCTAGTATTGTATCAATTTTTAGTTGTCAAAATAAAATTAAATAGTTTCCATTTTAAGCCTTAGAAAATATGTAGGTACCTCCTATTCATTATTTGTATATCATTTATTTTAGTAATTAGTTAGCAATAATTTATTATATAAAAACAATTGTATTTAATGCGTTTGGTGATAATTGTTTTTATTTGTAGTAAACATTCTAAAATAAAATTATATAACGTAAATTTGGTTTAATTTCTACAATTTTCATTAGGATCTACTATAGAAAAATAATTATCTAGCTAGGAATGTATTATGTTGGCTTTTGAGGTGAACCAAACGAACCGAATGTAGGCAATATTTAGCAGTCCATCCTTAAACTTTTAGATGCTCAATTTATTTAAATATAAATCCAAGCCAAATTAGATTTTCCGTCAAGAAGCATTTGATAAAAGAAACTTAACCGAATAAAGTCTCAATCTCTCTGATCTGCTTAATTGTATAATATAATTTGAGTACTTATAACTTAACATTAAAAGTACAAAGGTAAAAGTTAATAAATATTAACTTTAAATAAATGTATACCATTGTGTCTACATATTAACAAAAACATATAATTATATTTATCATATGGATTATAGCTACGAGTAAGACACGTACACAAATGTATTTATGTAAATTACCTAACTATATGTCATTTAGACATATTTACTGCTCTTCGAAAATCTATGTTGATTTATGAATTGAACACCTAAGCCACCTAAGACGAAGAATATTTCTTCTCTCCAATATTGCAGTTAACAAATTACCATCGATATTCAATCACGTCTTAGATTGAAGTTCAAACACGTGTTGACTATTGAATCGCGGATGCCGGGTGACCCTATAACCATGCAGGTTACCTTCGGTTCTACAATGTTATGTGGTTGTATAACCCCATATAATATGTTCGTGACGGTTAATCTCACAATAATTATTATTATGTTTTAATCGTGAACGGCTTTTGAAATTTCATTTCGGTAATTTAGATTTTTAGACCCGACCGAACAAGGTAATAAATCACACATCTCTGCGCATGTACGAGTGTATCATTGATGGTAGGTATCCCGTGTCCATTTACAATATTTGGGATATCGAGAGCCTTGAGATGTAATAATTGCCGGCCGTACACCGAGTTATATTTCTCAAAGATAAAATTAGGTTTTTTTTCGCATAAAAACTATCACGGCCGCTAGTGTTTACATTACGTCGATATGTAATAAGACACGACATTATAATATTATTATTATTATTATTTCTGTTCTTGTTTGCCAATAACTATTAGCTGTAATGTAGTGTATACAGTTCCATGTTATTATATATATATATTTGTATGTGTGCCTTAAGTATCTGCAGATATTGCAGTTGTAGGTTTTAAAATAATGTACATAAATTACGTGGTTTTTTTTTATAGGAAACCATATTTTTTTGGCTAGTAAAAACGAGTTTAAAATTTCAATTTCACCCTATTAATAAAATATGTTCGAAATTAAAAACTGCGGATTGTGTAATCTAGAGACAAATACATATTTTTTTTAACTTTCTCCACAATTAAAAACAGTGTGATACGTATTTTCAGGATTGTGGAACAAAATAGTTTTGTACTCATTTGCTAAATCGGGCTAAATCAAATTTTAATTAGAATTTAATTGTGTTTGCGATGATTTATAACTACATACATACCAAATTATAAAAATTAATAAATAATAATGCATGGAAAAAATTTACTCCAAGGAAGTGAAGTGATAAAATTATTACAACATTTATACAAAGAATAAGAATAATATATAAATATATAAATATATAAATATATATAATATATATATACATATATATATATAAATATACGTACCTATTTTTTAAAATATAGTTGAATATTTTACTATGTATTGTAAATATTAATAATTGTATTTGTCCCGAGCTGATAACATTGCAGGCGCTTAGAAAGTTTGATTAAAATGGATATAATATATAAACAAACGTTAAACGCATACAATTGTTAAATATTGATGACTTTAATTACTTATCATTGTTGACTGTTATCTAAATTATTTTAATATTTTTCATATCAAAAAATGTAGAACGGATATAGTATACGCAGTACGCTGTACGAAACAAAATTTGATTAGGTATAATGGTCCAAACACTATTTGGCAAAAAGAATTAAGAATTAAACAAAGTACTGAACTCATAATGTTTTAGTTTGGTGTACTACAACAGAGGAGAAGCAGATGAAATTTTATAATTTTAGACTACGATTTTTTGTTAATGGATATTATATATCGGATAGTAAGGACAAATAGGCTATAAATTTAAAGATCAATGGCAAAATTATTATCTGTTTACCTTGTATGCGATCCCTGTTTATCTATAATTAACCAAGTTTATATTTTGTGTGTGCTGCAAAAATTTGCGAAACGTTGTATTCATAAATTTAAACAATTTAATATTCGAAACGGAAAGTGCTTTTAATATCAATAATACAGAGAAATAAAAAAATATTATGTATTCTATAAAAAGAATTTGTTTATTGTTGTACGACGGTAACTGTCTTATAATTATAGTTATAGCTTATAACTAAAACAATATTAAAATAAATAATAAATAAAATATAATATAAACAATATTAAATATATATTTAATATAATAATATAAATAAAATGTTCGCCTATGTTTGTACTCGCACTTCTCAGTGCGAAAAATAAAACGTTGCATGTGAATGATTCACTAGGAAATATGATTCATTTTGTTATTGTTATTAGTTTTTTAACATTTAATAAGAACTTCGTGTGCGATGTGAGGAAACGAACAATATAAAACAAAATAGGTGTACGCGGCTTATCACCCGTTGAGGGTTTAGAACAAAGGAAATCATATCCAAAAGCCTTCCAGCAAGGATAGAGAATTTATTAATTCAATGATTCACATTTTATCACTATTGTGTTCGTGACCAATCCGTCACACTGTGCGCACAATATTATTTTGTGTCATTATAATATCTTAACACTATTCAATTTTTTAATTGTATCATAAGAATCAATGTTCTTTTAATAATTGTGGGCATTGCAAATAGAGATGAAATAACACCACTGCAGTTGTATGACAAACACTTCAATAACAAAAGTTCCTCGTGCGTGATGATGACTTAACACGTTTCGGTTTAGTTGATTTTGATTAGACATTGAATTGTTTATATATTTTATTGTTAATAACACTGAAAAAATAAACTGTTTAATGTAATAAATTTAATATGGATACCTACCTATTTGTTTGATAATTTACTTCCTTTATTTATTTCCTTAACCTAACCTAATACATGATATTTTATGTATTAGGATAAAAAGCCAATTTTATTAATTCCGATGAGTTATTTATCATTATTTTAGATATTTTATTACCTATATTATATTATTATTTATTTTTGCTCAATAATTAAAATTTTTTTTTTCGATTCGATTTACTGATTGTAATTTTCGATGTATTTGGAACACCAACATATACTGACATTATTTTGTATTTTTTTTCTTCTGTTTCTCAGACAGGATACATTCGCACAACCACTGGCAATTACTTTATAGAGCCCGCAGAGACGACAGACGACCACGTGACTCCGGCATTACACACCATTTACCGGGCCGGTCAGTTGGCCGAGGGTGACAAGTTGCCCGGGCAAACGCAACAATCGCATCAACCCGAGAAAAATTGCGGAGTACAAGGTACGTCCTGTGTGCAATAATAACATTCGACTCCGTTGAGAAAACATTTTATTGTATATTATTTTAAAACGTTACACGATTTTAATGGGCCGTATAAATGTATAATAATATAATATTATATTATATACACGTGATTTTGCTCTTGCATAATATTATATTATATAGGGTGGGTCTCGTGTCTCGATTATCCCGTTTTAATGTACGAACAACAATCGTACACACGCTGCACGTACACCTACATATCTATATATTATTATTATAGTTAGGTACTGTATAGGTAACATTGGTGGTGCGTACAATCAGACCATTGTAAACATCCAGTTAACGGGCACGACCATATACTGGTGTAGGTATAATAATATATCGTAAATCCAATCGGCACCGCGAAGCTTTTCGAGTGCATATAGGTACACGCTGCAACGCATTATATTGTATGCATATTCGTCGTCTCCGTCACGATAACATTAACATATATATGTATATATTGTACGAGGAGCAAGGTATACACGCGTGTTGTGGTACCCTAACCCAACGCGTTATGGGAGTCGAAGAAGTAGCAATAACAAATCATGATAATTGAACCCGCTGTTTAGAAAGACGCTGTTTAGATAGCTAGTCCACCGTCGTCCGATAACGATTATAATACGCCTGTTGTACGGATGATTTAAAACGCGTGTCTTGTATTTGGAGTCCATTAGTGGTACAAGATAACATATACAAATGCGATATACGTGCTCGTAGTAATAATATTATGTAGAATTGCAATTCCCACATAGTCCAAGATCGTGTTGTTTCTATAGAGGAAAAACAATAATGGGGATAATAATAATAATAATAATAATGATAATAATAACAGTAACATTGGTACCTATACCCATTTCTATATTATTATATCGATAAATGGAAATTTGTAACCGGGAATCGGCCATCGGGTGGTGTTTGATAATAATATTTCGTCATAGACAAGACGTATATTAATATAAATTCAGAATAAATAAAATCCCACTCACTATATACTCTGCAGTGGCTTCATTCGACTTGTCGGGTAACTGCATTTATTCAATGTCAAGGTCCACAATAGAACACTTTATGGAGAGAGAGAGCTGAAGTCTCCCGTGGAGACAGGAGTACCTACATTTTAAAACCGTCACTAGGAATTATGAACAAAATCGATTTTCTCTCAGCCTACGTAATAATATGAACACATCCGTATTGTTTGATAGATTATATTATTAATATTTATTTAAATAACCGTATACGATATGTACTATTCGACCGTAATGAATTTGTAACTCAAATATTATAACAATAAAATGTCGTATTTCTTTACACGGTCTGCACTTAAATTTTCTTTTCCAGTATAGACATTCAATAATCAGGGACACAATATAGTTTTTATTATGTATTGAACTGTCAATTTATTTCGGGTAATTTAAATATGTACACAATACAAATAAAGTTATATTATTCCATTATGGACTATTTTAGCCATATTCACTATCTGTCGCAATAATATTGCCGCGAAGAAATAAAAAAATTGTTTATATTAATTGTATTCTTGTAAAGCAATTTATTCGTTTTTTAGACAACGGTGATTCGGATACCATCTCTGACGACGATAGTGCAACGTCCGAAGTCAGACAGTTTATTGTTGGCGACGGCGGTCCGAACCGTTTGACCGAAAATGATATATTTTCGAGCTCCACCGGTTTGCCGTACACTAAAAAACCCAGAAACAAGCGATCGCTGACTTCGGAATACGTCGTAGAACTAATGGTCGTCGCTGACAAGAAAATGGCCGAATACCACGGGAAGGAGCTTCACAATTACGTGCTCACCCTCATGTCGATCGTAAGTGCAGTCTCCGAACCTAGTCGTTATTGTACGGCGAGGCACGTAAAAAACTTATGAACACTGCTTATAAGTGTATTATACGTAAAAAAAATGATGAACACCGCTTATAACACGTTTGAAACTGTAGGTATCAAAGATATACAAGGACAAGAGCATAGGGAACCCGATGCACATAGCCGTGGTCAAGTTGGTCGTCTTGAGAGATGTGCATTTCGTCGAAAACCGTAGTCGCATGGGCGGTATCGCGGCTGCAGACATGTTGCACAGATTTTGCGAATGGCAAACTCACCACAACGACGAGAACGATTCCAGCTCAAACCACCACGATTCCGCTCTACTATTGACCAGGTACACTTATTATTATTATTTTTTTAAAAGTATAAGCGAACGAGCTGTCTAGACGAAGACCGCCGCATGCGACAGTGACGCTCGTATATATAATAATAATTTTATGTAGTTGGCGACGACTAGAATAACTGTCGTATTACACAAACAAATTACTCTTGTCAAAGTATAATTTTCAAAACGGTCGTTCACGAACGCACACACACAATAGTAATAATAATAAATAATAATAATAATAGTGATAATACTAAGCGAGACTATGTCGCGGGGTCATAGGGCGGTGACTCGTTTATTGTTCGTCATATCGGAGATAGTATCGAAACCGGTTGTAATTCACATGCGGTTTTTATTTTTCCATTTCATTGACTTGCGTACTATACCTATGCTGTAAGAGTTCATGAATGAACACCAAATGCAATTTATCAATCAGTTTACAATACGCGTCGTATAGATACGAATTTGACGTGATCGAGACATTTTGATATTCCAGAATTGTTTCGATATGGGCACCGTTTTACAGTATTTAGCCGCATTCTTTGCGTTTGTATATACCAGTCACGCTTTTTAGATAATTTGACATTGTTACTAGAAATTACTGTACCAATACCTATAATAGTTCGTATTCTGGTGTACGTGTTTATTGTGTACCTACACTTTTTTTTTAATGTTTTACAGAGAACACGTCTGTCGAAATCATAATCAGAAGAAATGTGATAACACCCTCGGATTGGCACAGTTAGGAACTATGTGCAATGTCAATAGTTGCGCAATCGTACAGGACAACGGGCTGAGCGCTGCATTTACAATTGCCCACGAATTAGGACACGTGTACGTCTGTTATAATAGATTTACGGTGGCGGTCTTATAGTTGTATATTTTATATTATATAATGGTTGCTATAAATATCTTTTAGGTTGAATATGCCACACGACGATGACAATAAATGTAAAGATTTTGTACAGCAAGACGGAATGCATAACGTCATGTCAAGAATGTTGGATCACAACTCGCATCCGTGGACCTGGTCGGCTTGCAGCCGACACTTTTTGACAGAGTATTTGGAGTGAGTTTTGTTGATAATAATAATATTAACAACGGATGACAGCTATTTAAGTTATTATTTAATAATAACTCATTTACAGGGCTGGAAACGGTAAATGTCTTCAAGACGATCCCAGTAAAGATTATCTCGAGATCGAAAATCAGACAAACGAAAAACATTTTCCCGGCGAAAACTATTCGGGAGACAAACAATGCGAGTTGATTTACGGGTCCGGATCAAAAATATGTTCTTATATGGTGGTTATTACATTTTATTTTTTAAGTTAATTTTACTTTCTCTTGTTTAATAATAATTATGCTCTTAGCCGGTGTGTCAGAGATTATGGTGTACCACTGGTTCCGGGGAGAAAGATGGCTGCCGTACACAACACATGCCTTGGGCGGATGGAACACAATGCTGGAGCAGTAAAAACTGGTGTCAGCAAGGGAAATGTGTGCCCAAAGATCGAAATGCGTTAAAACCAGTCGATGGCGGTTGGGGATCTTGGCAACCGTAAGTGCATATAAACTTGATAATTATCAATGAGTTGTGCAGATAATGCAGTAGGTACCTACCGTTTTACTTGATGCCATAAATATAGCTTTTAAATGGCAACCTGAATGACGCATAATTTGATAGGGCTTATATTATATTATTAATATTATTATTAGATTTTCTAATCGAATAAAATATGAATACCATATGGCTGGTAAGTAGTTAATACGGTTTAAAGTATGAAATTACATTTAAGAAGATTTTGTTTACTTTTTATATTTATATGCATAACATAATATTAAGAAAAAAAATAAGAAATAAGTATACAGCCTTGAGAAAATCGCACACTGACGATTTATTGCAGTAATTTGAAAAAAATGTTCCGTTAATTTGGAACGCGATCATCATAATGTAAAAGCTTACTGCAATGTGTAAGTCATTGAATGCAATATTATATCTATTATAAAATCAACTCATCGAGTGTATAGTGATATAACATTATACCGTAAATGTCGAATAATCTATGTCCTATATTATATGATATTATATGATATAAATCCACTTATAGTTATGGCGAATGTACGAGAACGTGTGGTGGAGGTGTGAAGAAGAGTTACAGAGATTGTACCGACCCACCGCCGTCGAATGGCGGAAAATATTGTACCGGGAAACGAGTTCGAGTGCGAAGTTGTGCGACGAGCGACTGTCCGCCTGGCACTCCGGATTTCCGGTGAGTTTTTCCGTCTTTACCTTACCTGCAAGTACATAATATTTTCATTCCGACGGCGACTTAATCGGGCCATTGGCATTTTTAGCGGTGAACAGTGTGCAATGTTCAACAACAAGACGTTTAACATAGCAGACCTCGAGCCGGACGTTCAGTGGCTTCCAAAGTACGGCGGATGTAAGTTAAAAATAATTTAATAATTTAAAAAAAACATAAGCCGGAAAATAATCTTAAGCCCCGTCACCACTCACCGCCACGCAATTCCGTAGCCAGAAAATTGTTGAGGGGGGGCACTTAAATATTGTTCACTAGTCTTTTTTAGAATTTATACTTATCAGTTATCACCCATTACTTTATGATACCATTGTTCATGAACAAAATGTCGGAGGGGGCACTTGCGCCCCCAGTGCCCTCCTGGCTACAGCATTGCCACCACGACGTTTTCCTCCAAACATTAAGGAAACACGCATGTTATTGCTATGTATTATAAGATGTGTAGGTAAGTGCATACAATTTTAATATCGTTGTATTAAATACTACTCAAGTTCCAAATTGATAAGATCGGGTAACTCGTTGGACGTAATTTGACCATAATTTATTTACATTGACAAATTGCGTCAAATTTCTTTTTCTATTTTGTTTTCATATAAATTACCGCAAGGCTAGGTGGTACTCTTAATGCGTCTGAGTTCAGTTGATTTTAATTGATTAACGCGGAACATACTTATGTCAATAATAACAAATCTAAATAGAAACAGTGAAATGGAACATAAAACAAGACATTGTCAACAAATTTATATAAAATTAAAATTATGTGTATATAATATAATGATATATTATATAAACATTAATAAATCACTTTATTCATAATTTTCGTTTAGTGAGACAGTTTTTGTTTATAATAATAACATCCTTGAAAATTATATAAATACATAATTCATGTATTTTAGATTCAGAGAATTTATTGGTTTTAAAGTTATATGGGGGGCTTTTTTCATTATTTAATGTATATTTTTATCACTATTTTGATTATTATTGGTTATTTATCATAATTTGAATAAATGATTCCATATTTCCATCTCAGTTTTATTCAAATTTAACACGTCATATATTACTGTAACTTATTTAATGACTAAGTGGTGCATTATTACTAAACAGCAGCTGAGTGACTTACCTGGTTTTTTTAATTTAAAATTGGCTCTTTTCTGCTCAGACTGTACATAGGTGTCGTGTGCAGGTACTTCTTGTAAACTTGATACGTCCTACTCCAATCAGCAGACCGACTTACCTGCGTTTTTATTATTCGACTTATTTTAATATTTATCGTTTCGTTTCTGTCGTTCTCGCAATGTTATTTCGGCACTACAGTACTATGATGTAGGTAGTATCATATTCGGCTGGGTCATACTATTATACTGTAGCACCGAACCGAATGTGGAACGTACCTATATTGTGCTGCACAGCGTACCAATTAATGATATTAATGTTTGTCGTTCCGTCGAGGGCAGACGACGAAGAACGGTGCAGGCTGTTCTGCCGCGTGGCCGCGTCCACCGCTTACTATCAGCTAAAGGAGAAGGTGGTGGACGGTACGCCGTGCGCCCCGGACAAGTACGACATATGCGTGAACGGTATGTGCGAGAAGGCGGGCTGCGACCACGCGCTGGGCTCGGACAGCCAGCTGGACCTGTGCGGCGTGTGCGGCGGCAACAATTCCAGCTGCCAACAGGTGGCCGGCACGCACAACAGCAGCTCGCCGAACGGCTACTCGAAGGTGTTGCGCATCCCGGCCGGGTCGTCCAACCTGGACATCCGGCAACACGGCCACAACGGGTCCAGCAAGGACGACAATTACCTGGCGCTGGTGGACAGCGTGACCGGCGAGTACGTACTCAACGGCAACTACGTGCTGAGCACGTTCAACAAGGTCATCGTGTACGGCGGCACGACCATCGAGTACAGCGGGTCGGACGCGCCCGTCGAGCGCATCAACTCGTCCAGGCCGCTCAACAAGGACGTCACCGTCGAGGTACATAATATTTCAGTTATTTATCCACCGTAAGAGAAATATGAAATATCGTGATAATCCGTGGAGTTTGGGACTAGGGAAATTGTTCTGGGGTGGCTGGAATATTGTATCAGCGCAGCACAGACCCTGATAGCTTATGTTTTATATGATTAAAAAAAACTGGGGTGGGGTCTACGAATAAAACTAGGCGGGCTAAGCCCCCACTAAAAAAAACCTCTTAATTGTCCTATATAATTGTATGATTAATATTTTTTTGTACTTTGGGTAATTTGATAAAAAGAGTTATACAATTTGGATATGTTAATATAATATAAATTATTTTTTTTGTCTGGAAACGTTGCCACTTCATGTTATAAGAAAATGTATAACAATATATAGTAATACCTACACCACTGAGAAGTTTGAAAAATATTTTTGTAACGGTCAAACCAAACTTTATACCTATTTTAGGCCTGATAGGTGTTTAATCTTTTTAATCTGACAATAAAAGTTTAAATTATTTAAATGTTGACTACTTATTTATCGATGAAAAAAAAAACTAGTCAGTTGTGAAAAAATCATTAAATATATCTTAACATGGAGAATTTTTTTAAATATACACAAAAATTAAAAATACAATCACATATGCACTATCGATAATATAAGCAGTGAATAATGCAACAATACTAGTTGAAAAATGCAGTTAAAAATAAAAATATATGATTTTACATTTTACAGAATGAATTGATAATAGTGAGGAGAAAACGTTGAAAAAAAATATGCATTTTTTAAATGTAAAGAACTGTATAGGATATTATTATCCATCTTAGTGTTCGACACATTTTTACATATTACAAAATTCTGAATATTTTATTGCATGGCTTCAAGAATAAATAATATTATGTACAAAACTCGATTTTTCTCATACATTATTTAATACTAAATTATAAAATGTTATAAAACACGTGGGCAATAAAAACTAAATAAATATTTAAAACAGTCATGCGCGTATCAAATAAACCAAAATGTGCACTATAGTTTCTTAACATATTAAATCCGTGCAACATCCCGTACCTATATAACACTCACTGCAGTCCTGTAAAGAATACTTTTGAAAAGTACTTGAGTAAGTACTCAAATACATTTTTTTTTAAGTATTTAAGATACTACTCAAATACTTTAATTGTATAGTATTTCAAATACTATTCAAATACATTGAAAAAGTATTTGGAATACTTTTCAAAAACTTTTGGTTTTTAAAGTGGGTTTCTAATTATTGTAATATAGACACATAGGTAGTAAATTTATAATCATTTTTATTTATTATTTATTAAATAAATATTTATTACATTTTTTTTTTTTATTTTTACATGAAATTTACAATCTGTTCTTAACTAGAACAATAAGCAAATATGCATAGGGTATTTGCGTATGATTTTTTTTTGAGGGAAGAAACCACCCATTGGTGATACTACCTATTTTGTGTTCTTAATTCATTCTAAAATTTCTAAAATTATTTCGAATAAAAATAAAATGTTCGAAATAAAAAACCAAAGTATTCAATACCAAAAAGTATTTAATACAAAAAAAAGTATTTAAAATACCATTCAAAATACTTCATGCTGAAAGTATTTAAAAAGTTATTCAATACTTAAAAAAGTATTTGAATACTTTTACTCAAATACTTTTACTCAAATACTTTACAGGACTGTATAACAGTCGTAATCATTCGTAAATCGTAGATATCCAATCGGACTTATCGCATTGGCGAATACGTCTTCTTTTCAAACAGACAAAAATCAAAATATGCGTATCGAGTCCCGCGGGCCGTCGATAATATTATATTTTTTTACCGAAACTCGGAAATCTTCCGGCGATCGAGCCTTCGTATTATTATGTCGTGTTGTTAACTATGGTTGCATTTTCTTTCCGCAGTTGTTGTCCATTGGAAACTCGTACGCTCCGGATATTGAATACCAATACACAGTGATGCGAGACAAACGGGACGTCTACGTATGGGCATTGACCGACGAATGGGGACAGTGCGATAAGATGTGCTCGGGTATGTGGATACGGCGGCGGTCGCGTGCAATATATAACCTATTGTTTGCTTTGCCGACGAAATATGTCGTGTTTTGGTATAATATTATAATCGATTTTCCGTGATTCAGGTGAACAGACGAAGATTTACGTGTGCGTCAGAAAAGAAACCGGCGAGGAAGCCCGAGGGTATTGTAGCGAACACGACGCACCCCGCACGAAAAAGCAACCGTGCAATCTCCACTGCACCATCAAGTAATTGACTAGATTTTTATAGAAAAAATATTTAATACAAATTACAATGCAATTGAGCTATGACGGTTTTTATGCTAGAAGCTAATAATAATAATAATGAAAAAAAATATGTACATAAATAAATTCGATGTAATTTATTATTGCGATTTCATATCTATTTTTAAGAAGTGTTATTATACCTATTATAATTGTATTATTATTTCCGTGGTGTAATAAAATCAGTTATGTGTTTACGATTTTTGGATTATAATACCTAAGTAATAATTATTGTCTTTGTGCAGATGGAAGACAGTAAGTCAGTCTGAATGTTCTGCTCAGTGTGGCCCAGGCACACGGACCCAGAGCGTTGCGTGCGTTCAGGAGCACGACAAACGAACACCCTCTCAAATATCGGACACTATGTGTTCTCATTTACCAAAACCTGCCAATACTATTCCTTGTGACGGAAAATGTTTGGAATCAAGATGGTCGTTCACAGAATGGACTCCTGTAAGATTAACTTGTTTCGTGACACATTGCAATTTTTTTGTAACTAGTAAAATATGTTGGTTAATTCTCCATCCTAATCGGTTTTTTGGTATTTCTTTCAATTCTTTGTTTGTGCTAAAACTATCTTATAATTTTTTTAAATTTTTCTCAGTGCAATACATTCTCTAAGTGGTCCTGTATTTTTTTTTTTTTTTACAATCGTGTCGGTATTGAAACTTTTTTGGACACCATGTGCATTGTGCACGTCTCATCCCACGATCGTTTATTAGCATTTTGTTTTAATTTCATCTGTTAAAGCAAGTTTTCTCCAACAGTCTTTAACGCCCTAACTCTATTTTACATAATGACAAAATAATCGTAAACACACCCATTATTTATTTCTCCAGCAAGTTCAACGCGATCATATATTTTTATTGTAATATATACTTATATACTAATTAAAGTAATGCATAATTGTTTCCTTCAACGTCCATTTTAATTTATGTTTTGTATCTATTATACTTTCTTTGATAACTTCAACAATAACATTATCATAATAATTTTGGATTGAATTAATATTCATATAATTATATGCATTTTGTGTCTAGTGTTCTAAGACCTGCGGGTCAGGCGTTCAGCACAGGGAAGCACGCTGTGTAAATGACAATGGTGAACCGAGAGACGAAACGTCGTGCAATGACAGCGAGAAAATAATTACCCGAGTGTGTGGGACAGATAAATGTCCTCAGTGGTCCGCCGGAGAATGGTCATCGGTGAGGGTTGATTTAAAATAAATACATTTTTTTTATTTTGTTTATTCAACTTGTGTCCCTCATATTATTAGTGTTCGGTGACTTGTGGCGAAGGACAAATCGAGCGTTCCGTGTGGTGCCGTATGGACAACGGTAGGGTGTTAGCTGCAGAATATTGTGGTTCAAATATGCCAGCCACCAAAGAAACGTGTTCTATGAAGCCATGTCCAGCCTGGACAACAGGTCTTTGGTCTCAGGTAAAAGATATTTTTACGATCTCATTTGTATGAATGTGAAATACACTTTATATTTTAGATTTGTAACGGCCAAAAGGTTAACTAAATATACGTTGGACACTAATCTTTTGTAAAATAATAACAATAATAATTCACTTTCACATAAGTAAAAGTGTAAATGCTCAGCTAAAAAATAACACTGATCGATATTCATCTTATTTATCAGAAATTGTAAATAAAACATTGAACTTTTTTTAATTTTGAGCTGTACAAGAAAACTAATGAAAATGATTACGTAAAAATTACAATATATCTTAACTTAAACGACACACTCTGTTTTATTTTTAGTACACATTTTAAGATTTTATAAGTCATGAGAATATTATATATGTTAAAGTTCATATTTTTAAAAATATACTGCCAAATAAACGAATTTCTGAAAAATAGATAGTTTTTTTTAAAGTAAAATACTCATACAACATTTTCACAAAATTATCACATGGTGTTCATATTTTCAATGAAACGACACATGTTTTACATTTGTTAATACCAGACACTGGCTTTTAAGTAAAATATTATTTATAAATAAACTTGAATTATTATATATCGTAATATTTTATCACTGTCGGTAAAATAGGAGTAAGTACTAATGTTTAAACTTCTCATACGATCACAAATCTACAAATTAGTCGTATCAAATAAATTATAATATTAATGCTAAATAATAAACATCACGACATAATGAATTTTTTTTTCCAGTGTTCTGTTACATGTGGCGTTGGTATAGTGAGGCGTATGGTGCGATGTAATGTACCAGACGAATCTGCATGTGCATTGATCGCGAAACCACTCGAAGAAGAAAAATGCACTTTACACCCATGTCCGGCAGGTGTCGATGACGAGATACACGAAAATGAAATTCTGAGTAATGGACATGACACAAACTTAATACAGAGCAACAAGTTCTATACATGGCGAACAGACCACTGGTCAAGTGTAAGTTACCATATTAATATACCATAATGACAAGCCGACACAATTTACCATATAAATACTAAAATTATTATAATATGTTATTTACCATTGTGAAAATTTAATCACCTCGGCGACATTTCAACGATGTACAATAAATAATAAATAATAATGTGTGAATTATAATATTATGACGTGCGTTTACATAAATTATTTCACTTTCAGTGCTCGGCGTCGTGTGGCAATGGTTACAGAAGGCGAACCATTGACTGCATAAATACGATCAGTGCCAAGCCAGTTTCGTGGAACCTTTGCAAGTCAAAAAACCAACCGAAACGCGTCGAAGTGTGTACAGCTCCGATGTGCGTTACGTGGCGGGCCGACGAATGGAAAGAATGTTCGGCCGAATGTGGCAAAGTACCTATATTATAACAATAAACAAAGTTTTTTTGTGTTCTCATAAGAGCGCGAATTTCGAGTGTCATACTCGATCTAAACCTGAATCGTAATTTTCAGGGTTTTGAGGAGCGCGAGGTGACTTGTGTGTCCTCGGCCAGTGGTAAACTCGTGGACGAAACCCACTGCGTGGTGCACAGAGAAAAACCCGAAGCCCGAAGGTTGTGCGAGAGCCATAAAAGCTGTAAGCCGGCGTCGACGTGGAGAACAGGATCGTGGGGAGAAGTAAGCACTCGCCAGTTATATATTTATGCGATTGAAATCATTGAATGTAACAATATTTACGAGTCCGATATAACTCAACAACCTATCCTTACAAATGCGTACCTACTATACGCTGCGATATTCCATATACCTACTGTATATTTTTCTTTTCGAAACGTTTGTAAGCAAACTAACATTACACAATGCATCGGTTCCAGTGTTCAGAAGTGTGCGGAGGTGGCATAAAAGAAAGGAAAGTGGTATGTCAACCGTTTGACGGGGCAAGAGAACTATTCGACGAAGAAATGTGCGTGGAACCTAAACCGTCGACTTCAATTCCTTGTAACGAACATCCGTGTAAAGGTCAACCGTCGTACGTGACGATAGCTTGGAACTTCGGGGAGTGGTCAAAGGTAAAAATCTTTTGAATTATTTTCGATCACGTAATCATATAATATCATACGATTATGATGGTTATTTAAAACTGTTCAATTGTACCAGTATATACCATATTAAAACAATATTCTAAAATATAAACATATTTTTTTTTGTGAAGACAAAATGTCTAAATCAATATATTATTGAACTTGATTTAATCCATCCAATAAATTTAATTAACTAAACTCAAATATAAATCCTGTAGCTTATTTAAAAAAAAAACACTTGAGTTAGGTATTGGGTAGTGCTGAGAGTTATACTATAGAAATTTTATATTTTCCAATGATCATTCCAACCAATATACTAACTGCTAAGTATGGTATATGTTTCATAGAAACCAAGAACTTAGTTATGGTAAACAATTTTTTTTTCATTAATAAGTGGGTGTTTTTTATGATTGCATGTATTACGTCACATTATATTATTTTGGAACATGCCCTCTTTTATTGTTTTACAACTTGAAGAAATCGCACCATGCAACCTTAAAACTTTTATTTGATTTATAATATAAATATATAATACTATGATATTATAATTCTCGCGGTAACCCATAGTTGATCACAAGTTTATTGTAAAGATTATAATCAACCTATAATATATTTGTGCACAGTGTAAAATTTCAAACTTTGTTACGATTGTTATCCCACCGTTTTTCTATTCCAATTTTAATTATTTTATTAGGTACATCAGTTAACTGCTCAATTTTATAATTTTCCATATGTATTTATATATTTATTATATATTTTAGAATATTTAAGCAATTTTGCATATTTTAAGTTTTATTAAGGTATTACGTCGATAACGCATGATCAATAACCTATTTTATAAGATGCATTTTCTAATATAGATTCAAAATTATTTTGAAAATATTGCAATTTTAATATTTCTATGCTGTTATAACAAATATACATAAAAAAAATATCGATAAGACAGAATATGGCACGTTTATAAAAAGTGATAAATATTGTAGTTGATATAATATTATCTTTACAAGGTATTTTGTTATACTCTATTAATAATTAATAAATCATATTACGTGCTCAAATGTAGTTTGCCTATAATAGTATACTACAGCCTATAGGCATATTATATTAAATGTACATTATGTACCTATTTGAGATTTTGGTCAATATTTTACAGTTTAGTATAAACTTGTGAATTGTATTATGTCTTTATAAGAGTATAATAATAAGTAAACGAAAACATAGATTATTGAATGATATAACTTACAGATCTTGTACAGGTTAGGTTCCCAGGGTTTTAAAAAATATCACTTATTTCTAGTCATTCCCAGAAATAAAAACATTTCTTCAATTTTATTGAAAATAAAATAATAAATCTATACATAAAAAAAAGATTGAATGGTATAGCTTTTTAGCTCATTAAAATAACATGTTTTTTAAACATACAAATAAAAAAAAAATTATAAAATACATTCTAACAAAATAATTCTAAATTAAATTGAATATACTGTTCTGTCGTATACCCAACAATTTAAAATAAATATATATTATGTATATCTATGTAGACTTTAGGTATAGTGTATTATATAGGTACTTGCGCGTAACAAAGATTGCTCTTCCAACTATACATCTAAACATCATAAAATACATTTATATGCAATAATATCTAAAATATGCTAAATTATTCCAAGTGAAATGAAAACATTTAAACCAGCGTTATAGCGTGGTATTGGATTTGTATCTCGTTTGTTATATATTTTCCAGTTGAAATTGATCGAGAAGTAGGTATCTAATCAGGCACATACCCAGTTAATTTATTTCGTAGGAGGGAAGAGGCTGATAAAAAAATAATAAAACGACGACGACAAATCAAGTCACCAACTGGAAATAATTTTAAACGCAGTTAATCATACTTGGTGTAATAAATCAAAAAAGTTAATTAAAAATCAATTTTCTCACAGTTAACATTGTATTATGTTTATGATTGTGTCGTTAAGACAATGACTAGCCACATAATTAAAGTATGCCTTTAAGTGTCCATCGCTGTAGTTGTCACAACTACTAATAAAAAAAGTAACTAAATTTGTTATGGTAAATATAATTTCACAAAGATAAAACATAGTACAGTACTGACAAGACGTATAGTCAGTTTTGGAGGGGATCAGTAAATAGGTATGTTATGATACAGGTAATAATGTATCACATATCCTTGATCTCAAAAAGTTGACATTGTATTACGGGATTGCTGTTCGGTATACTAATTTTTCGATTTGATACCTAAGGAAATTTAGTTGAATTATTATATTAACGTTGAATAAAATATTACGAGTTTATAGTTAATCAAAATTCCTACAAGGTCCCGTATACCCACTTACTGATTTAAAGATTTAAGCCCACTCTATAGGTACACACGAACCCGTAATAGTATTAATCAAAAACGAATTCGTAAAATCTACTTAAATAACGGTAGCGGATATACCTGGTGCTCGGCTAAAAAATAACGTACAAACACGACTTGACAAATTTGCTGTCTATACATAAATGGACACTGCGAGACCTGACGAAACATTTCCACATTTTTGCTTCCGATTCTAATTGACCCAACAGCTTCCAACACGCTTTACGACATAGGTGTATTAATGTGTTATAATCAGTGTTGTAAAGTATTTGAGTAAAAGTATTCAAATACTTTTTTCCGTATTGAATACTTTTTCAAATACTTTTATTTTTGAAGTATTTGAACGGTATTTTAAATACATTTTTTTACTATTGAATACTATTTTATTGAATACTTTTTTTATTCCTTCAACTTTTTATTCATTGTCAAATAATAATAATGTCTTAATAATATTATAATATATATTTATCATTTATGAACAATTCTATATTGGTTTTAGTTTTCGTCTATTAATAGCTAATTAATATTAGTTACTCTGAGAAACCGTCTGTTTATCGTCGACACTCGACGACGATTGGAACGGTACGTTTCGGTACCTACTACTTACCAATATAGTATATTATCATAGCGAAATATAATACGAACATTAGGTAGGTAAGGTATGTCGTATACGTACGTATTTTTTTGTTTTGTATTTGAAAATTATTTCAAATACTTCTAAAAAGTATTTGAGTAATACTCAAATACTTTACAATAGATAGTATTTGGGTGGTATTTTAAATACTTTATTTTATAAGTATTTGAGTAATTACTCAAATACTTTTTAAAAGTATTTTTTACAACACTGGTTATAATATATTATTAACCTTTTATAATATATAGTCTCTCACAACACTAGAAGTTGTCTCACAATTATAACTATAGGTAGGAAAAATATGACGAAGACCTGATATTAAATGTTATAAAATATGTATTGGGTATCGAATTTTCTTAATCAACAATAATGTAATCATATATTGCAGTTAAGCCACGTTAAAAATTATTTTAGAATATTTATAATTTTTAATTATTAATTAATGACCCAAATATAATATACTATATAGATATCACAGTAGCTGGTAGGTAGGTCTTAGGTACCTAGTACAAGCATGTTATAGTTGTTTCCCTATATACAAACGAACACGTATTATAATGGTGCTTATGCTTTTTCCTTTTTTAATGCGTTAATTTGTGTTTTGATTTTTTTCATGAAGAATTAAATAAAAATTGTTATCGTGAATTTTTGATTGAAAAGTATTCATTTCGTTTTCACAAATGTTAATAAAACAATATATACCGAATGTGTTGTTCTAAGAATATATGTAACTCATAAATTTCATAGGATTTGAATATTTTCATGAAGTATTTAATCTCCAAAAAATAGCAAGCATAACAGTTACATATATTGCATACATAAATCGAGTCGTTTGATTTCACGTTTATTAAAAAAAAATATTCACAAAAATAATTATTCTATTTTATCAAAGATCAAACAATATAGGTAGCAGTTAATTTCATGAAGTTACGTTATTGGATAGAAAATATAAAAATAATCTGTTAGGTAGGTACCCAACATAACTAATAATTATTATCAAACCTTAGTGGGAATTTGTTACAACTCTTAATAATTTATGTTAATGTCAATAGTTAAAAAATCTGATCGTTTCTTCTTAAATTTAATTCACTTTGCCAAAATTATACAAAAAAAAAGAAAGAAAAAAGGTGCGGGCCCATCTGCCATATTCGAGAGAAACGTGGGACCCAACTAACTACATGCTTATATAATATAAAATAAATTAATGATAATGTAATTGTTGGCGACACGTTGTCGCATTACAAGTCATATCATCATTATTCGGGAAGGTCAAATTGCACTTATTTTTGTCGAATTGCAATGGGACAGAAAAAGGTTATGTTGAAATAAATTGCACTAGCGTTCATAATAGGAAATGTTTGAATTGCACTCATTCCTATATAAAACCTATTGATTAACGAATACCAGTAGGAATTTTCATTTTTAATAGCTATCTAAAACGTATTGTTGTCATTATAATAATAATAATAATAATAATAATATATGTAAAGCAACAATAATATTTAAAAACAATAGTATAAAAATGAGTTTTTTAAAATTGAAAATAATAATATAGTTACAATTTAAATATTACACGGATGTATAGTAAGTTGTACAAAAAAAATATGTGGTCAGGGTTATTTCTAAACTAATTACTTCGTGCACTATAACGTCGACCTTAGCATCGAGTGCAATCTGAACATTTTGGTTTAAGTATAACCAATAACCATAATATACCTGGTGCAATTCGACAATCTCCCATTATTCCTATCATTCCAATTACACGTCCCATACCTACGCGGTTTGTAAAAAACAAATTATCTACCATGCAATTAACGTTTGTGTACCTGATTGTTTGTTTGCACGACCGTACAGTGCAACGTGACGTGTGGCAAGGGACACCAACATAGGCAGGTGCAGTGCCAGAACAACGAAGGTGTCATACTGGCGGCTGTGCAGTGCGACGGACTGGTAAGACCGGCGGCCGAGCAACCGTGCCGGACGTTCGTGCCGTGCGCCAGACCGACCACTGCGGCCACCACCACCACCACGACAACGGCCACGACGACGACGACGGCGATGGCCACGACGGCGTACAGATGGAAGACTTCGCAGTGGTCGGCTTGTTCGGTGACGTGCGGCCCGGGCACTCAGAACAGGCGGGTGAGCTGCAGGCGGCACGGCGCCGATCCGGGGGGCAGGGATACGGCGGCCGACGACCAGAGGTGCGACGCGGCCGCGGGCCGACCACCGGCCGCGCAGAGACCGTGTCCGCAACAGCGGCCCTGCGTCTTCGCGACGTCGGTGGCGGCCACCGCAGCTGCGGCCACGGCCGCGGTAGACGATTACGGCTGGCTGCCGGACGTGTGGCGCGAGTGTTCGCACTCGTGCGGCAAGAAGGGCCGGCAGACGAGGCGGGTGTTCTGCTTCCACAGGGCGGCCGCCAAGAAGGTGCGCCGCAAGCACTGCGACTGGGCCGCCCGTCCGCCCAGGAAGCGCAAGTGCAACCAGCGCCGATGCGCCGGTCACGCGTCCTGCGCCGACGTCCTGCACAAACAATCGCCGCAGGCCGCAGCCGCCCTCGTCGACAAGGATTACGTGATCAACGTGCTCGGGCGGAACGTGTCCGTCTACTGTCACGGCATGCGGTCCGGCAATCCCGTCGAGTATCTGACCTTGTCCAAGGACACCGAAAACTATTCCGAGATCTACGAACAGAGGTAAATGTCGGCCGACAAAACGCACGTCGTGCATGTTTCATACGACTGATCGTAGGCATAGTTAACGTCTAAACGGACTGCTGTAGTTTAACCTACTGCTGATAAGATAATACCAGATTAGCTATGGTAATAAATAATATTACCATGTATTACCATTTCTCCATTTCTCTTGGTCCCAGAATATTGTGTACTCGATTGATTTATGGTACCTACTTTAATAATAATCCTATATTTTTCATAATACTATACCTATGGTATAAAGTAATATTATAAATACTGTAAAAAAGTAGAGAAGTACCAATTCAATACATATTTTGTTTAAAAAAATCCATAAGTTAATTGAAATGAAGTGTGAACTGTTACCGCCATGTCCGTTTAGGTTATACACTTATATCTAATTGTTGTTTTAGGAATAGTATGACGTACTACACTGCCTAAATTTTAAAACATACCATTCAGTCATTAATGCAATAGTCAATTAATCAAATTTTAAGCCCAGAGGTCTTAATAATTAAATTTAACTCAACTCAATATCATGCTATTTTCAATAATAATATATAATGTATCTATATGGTAGCACATATCAGCACGGATTTAGGTATTCTGCTGTTTCGTATTTTATATGAATAGATTAAAAAACTAGGTATCCGCAATAACGGCCGTAGAAATTGAAAACGAAAAATATACTTAAACACTATACCTAACATTGTCTATTTTCAATGCCATTATAGCAGAAGGTATATCCTAAAAGTAATTTAATATTAGGTAGAATTTTCGGAGTGCTACATACTTATTTGACAGTTGTAGTAGTTGTAGGTAACAATAGTGACTGTTCAAATATAATTTACATATTAATATAACTCACCCGAGTCACAATCAAACTGCTGATCCCCGATTTGTGTTTACACGGTTTCCGTTGCATTTATATATTTCATGTAAACATGTTCAACTGTGCCGAGCATATTATTATTGTTGTGTTCAAGCAATTTTATATATCGACACCACCGCAGGTCAGAGTCGTGTATAAACTTGTTTACTTCGGCCGTCGATGATAATATTAGTGTATGATACCTGTTAAATGGTTACGGTATAACGTCATAATATACCGCGCACGCGGTCCATTTTATTTGATCGCGAGTCGTAATCTCCGACGGTTTTGTTCTTACAGACTCAAAGACCCGAGCACGTGTCCGTTCAACGGCGAACGCCGTCAAAACTGTCCGTGCGACAACGTGCCAGTGCCGTCGTCTGGACTCACCGTGTTCCTGAAGATCCGTCTGAACATCACTTCGTTGAGGGTCGATTGTAAGTGATCTGCACGCACGATATTAGTGTATTATTATTATATTGTATGGTATTATGATAAACGCGTTTTACCGCGACAACAATACATAATAGTATAATACATCATTCAGGGATTGGAACCTTACCGAAAAGAGCCGGTTTCGGAACCGGAAGCCTTTGAATATCGGGAACCACAACCTCACAGAAACTCTTATTTAAATTAATTTTTACACCGGAACCTCACTGGAACCATTATTTAAATTAATTTAAAAACTGGAACCTTATACCGGAGCCGATACTTTTACTTTACACGTTGTTTTACATAAGTATAAAACAAAAACCGGTCACAATTTTTTTATTTTTTAATAACCGAAAAGAAACCGTAACCTAAATTTCAGTTTTTCTGGGAACCGAACCGGAACCAAAACAGAATTTTTAGTTTTTCTGGAAACCGAACAGGAACCGGAACAGTAAAAATCATCAAGGTTCCAGTCCCTGAATACCTTATACAGGTATAGCATTGTATATCAGTATGAATTGTGTACCTGCAGTGGAACACAATTTTGCGGAACAACCGCGATTGTTCCAAACTTCCGATATTACTCCGTTTTTATAAGTGCAATATTATTATGACGTAAGTGATTCACGATCAAACGACTTCGGAACAATAAAATCATTATATTTCCGAGGAGTAATAGTATAATACCTATAATATTGTTGTTCATTCACCGCGATACGATATTATGTTTTGAACAATAATTAAACGATATTATTTCATTCCAACATGCGACTTTGTTTGGAGATTTACGGCTTCCAAAATATTACTCGTATCGCTACTCAAAAGTAAATTTTTGAAAACTGGGTAGTCCTCTCCTTGGGAGGCTGTTTTCGGATAATTCATCTTCCTATACTTTCTCATATGTAGTTACACAGATCTTAATACAATTTATCAAAATTATTTTATGTTGTTGCAACTGTTTATCCAATATACTATCTAAATAATATTTTAAAATGTTTACCAGCCGGAACAATATTTAGTACATTTTTAGTTAATTACTTCTGCGTAAGTTATTATAACTTCAGATTATATATTATTTTTTTTAACATAGATAATATGTTTTTGAGCTGGATGCAACTTTTTCAACATAAATATGTTTTTTGAGGTGGATACAAGATTTTTGTTGTTTCCGACCGATTTCTTGTTAGGTTTTCGTCGTCATGGTTACTTATTAACAAAAATATGTTTATGATTCGTAGATTTTCCTTGTAGATCGAGTAGCGTGCTATGGCATTTTTCTAACCGATTTGCGTAACGCTTTGCTTATTGCTACAGTAACGTAAAACAACAATTATTATTCTAAAAATCGATCTAAAATAGCATAATATGCTGCTTGATATTTAATCTCTGCGCACTATACCCAAAAACATATCTATGATTCCTCGATTTTCCTTGGATATTAAAACTATCTTGTGGCATGCTACTTTATCTCGGGAGGGAGTTACTCGAACTTGTAATTTTCCTCTATGATGACATTTTAATATCAATAAACTATATGAGTTACGAGTTACAACATATACGCATCATTGTTCCGCACCACTTGCTGTATAATATCACATTATAATAATATAATAACGGCTATTATACAATCTCCCGTCTGTATCAGCGGTGTTTTAAAATTTTCGTTGTACATTTACAGCAAAGGATTATACGTTCTCCAAACAAATCAAAGGCAGACCCGTGCCCTTTGGTGAAGCCGGCGACTGTTACAGCAACTCGAAGAGGGGTTGTCCGCAGGGAAGGTTCAGCATCGACTTGTCGGGCACCGGCATGAGAATATCGCACGACACCACTTGGGTGGGCAAAGGGTCGAACACGTCGTTTTGGGTGAACAAGATTGAGGTAACGACGACACTATTATTATATATTTATTACATATTTTGTTATTATCGCCACGGAAATCTTTTCCTTTTTTTTTTTCACTTTCGAAAATTCCTCCTCTCGTCACAATATTATAATATACACCGGGGATGATATTGCTCAAATTTACCCCGAACCAAACGTCACTTATAATATTATTATCCCGTTTTGGATCATATCATTATAATAACAATGTTCACGATATTATTATACGACTGAAGACCGCGTTGCATATTATAATATAACAGGTTGACGTGTTCTGTAGTCATTATAATAATATGTTTTCACAAAAAAATTTAACTACGCCGAGACAATCGACATTGTCAGTGTTCCCACACCGTAGTGGTGTCCCGACCGCAGTAATAATAATTATTACACTCGCTATTTATATTGTTTATTGTTCGTTTTTTCTGTTTTTTTTTTTTTTTTTTGTTCGTTCTCGGCTCACAGTCCTTTCCTCGCACGTCCTAAAAACGTTAGGAAATTAATAACACGAATGCTTACATATTTTATTTACAGGAAAACATGAAAATAGCCGGCAGATGCGGTGGTTACTGCGGCACGTGCGTGCCGATGCAAGGGATAATATTGGACGTGGTTACGCCATAACAACGCACACAATAATACTAAATATTATAATAATAATATATTTGATTGAATTAAATTAATTTAATATTATATTATGCGGCCAAAAGCGATCGGTGGTCGTACGAGGCGGTCATCGAGCACAGTATTATTATTATTACTATTATATTATACGCATTATACCTATTATATAATAATAATGTAATATTAATATGTCCGACGGAGACTACAACTCTGCTTACACGGCGGCGTTTACGATATTATTTTTATTTATTATTATCATCGTCACGATTATAACTATTATAGTTTCATGACATATCGATTACCAAAACGGTCTGGAGTATAGATGTAGACACGATTCGAACCGAACGAGTATATTATAATATAGGGCCATAAAACTAGGATATTTTATTTTATATTTACACAGTTCGTTTTTATTTTTTCATCATTACCAGCAAAGACTACGGCGTGCCATTCATATCCATTATTGTTATTATTATTATTAATTATTATTATTATTATTATTATTATTGCTACCTATTAACTATACTAAAAGTGGATACCTACTCGTGTTTTTATTATATTTCACAGTGCCAATACTTTTTGTTTAGCAGTTAAATAATAATTATTATAGGCGTTTTTTTTTTTTTTTTGACCCGTCTGTTGTTTACCTACAGAACTATACAAAATCAAATGCCGCTTCAAAATGAACGGAATGCTACTTCCGTTTTAAAGCGACATTTTCAAGTCAATTTTATCTGATTATTGATCGTGAACATTATGTATTTTAACAATATATTATTAATTATCCACGGAATTACAATACCGTTTTTTAATACAATATAACAATGTGGTATGAGATATTAAATTAAAGATAATCGTAGATTAAGATAAATTTTTCCCTAATAACTCTAACTATTAAGTGTATTAACTAAGTACCTAAGTATAGTTTTGACGAGTTTCAATTGCATATATAATTAAGTCATTTAAAGTCGGTCTATGTGTGTTCAATTTATTTTAATTTTTGTACATTTTCCATGTTATTAAATAGTATGTGTGCGTGTGCCTATACCACAATAAAGAAAAGGCATATTATTTGTAATAATTATAAATGGTCAGTATTAAGAACGATATTTTAATCTGATACGAACAAAGACTTCCTTTTTATTTTATTTATTATTTTTATTTTTATTTTTTTTTTTGTTGATCTCTAGTCATAACATTTTCGTGGTTTGAACCACATTAACATAATATAATATAAATAGGTACATACATAGATATAATTATTTAAATTTATAGCTAAATTTTATACGTTTCCTTATACATAAATGATTTTATAATATAATGTATTTATCGTGCAAATGTTGTTTTTCCTTACACGAGTCCTTTTACAGGTTGAGCGACAAATGTTTTTGAAATAAAACTGAACGACATCGGTAAAAAATAGGTACTTAAGCATAAATAATATACCTACATTGTAGTAAGTCTGTAACTACGATATCAAATGAGAATCAAAAACGAACTACCTAATATTATTATGCACCAATTGGTTTGATTGAACATTTGTTTATCTTACAATAAGTAACATATAGGGTACCATTCTAGTCATTGGTTGTTACTTGGACGATTTTAATACAAACAAACTACAACAATATTTTATGAAAATTACGAACGTAATTAATTTTTATTTTCGTCGAAGTACAAAAATATACTCATAATTAATTGAGTTCATAAAATTATAACGTGTACATATAAATGTTAATACAATGTTACATATTCAATATTTTTGATTCTGACTTCTGAGAGGAGCGATAATTGTATTGATTTTACAATAATGAAAGTTTTTAATTTTTATATCAGAAAAAATATTTCAATTTTCAACTTTGAGGTATCTGCCATGCCCGTGTGGCGGCATTTATTCTCTGGACAACACCGTGACTTGCCCGAAGAAAAATCGGGCAATAATTTCAATAAAAATAAACTAAGATACACTCAATATCTTGATATCTTTTACAGTTATTGACTCCAATTAAAATGTTTATTTAGTCGTTCATTAAAATTAAAATACAAATTTTGTACTTGAGTAAGATATTATATTGAAAAAATATATTATAATTAATAATTACAGGGAATGCAGTGAGGTAAAATGTACAGTGATTTTGTTGATGCTCCATTTGATAAGCTTTTGAATTAGATACTTACCACATCAATGCAACAACATATTTTTTAATTTTGTATTATGTACGCTCAACCAATTGTTAGTCTTCAATTATAAGTTTATACAAACTCTGAGTATGATTTTTAAAATTTTTAAGCACCTATGTATATAATATATTGTAGACTTTAAGTATTAAATTAATATTATAATATAGATTTCAGTATTTTAGACATTATTATTAGGTAAGTATACTAGTCTTTACTTTTTTCAATTATTTTTACATTATAATTGATTTTCAATAATGGTATCTGGCCTACAGGCTAAAATACAAGTATATATACAGTATATTAATATAAATACTATGGGTATTTCTACATTCATTAATAAGTCTGCTAATGATATCATCTTTCGGCTAAAAAATTACAAAATTTTAGAATTATTTTGCTTATAATATTACTGTGTAGCATGTATTATTACTTATATTCATAAGTCATCGTAATACAAAAATAGAAAAAAAATTAATTATTTACTATTTCATTTGTTGTTTCTGAATTCATGCGGCTAATTTAATATACAAGAGGAGTAGTGAATGTTTGGTTTTTTGTTCAATGCTCAGCATATACAGCTAAACAATTGAATGATATAATTTAAAAATGCTCTAGTGAAAGCAACCCTTCCATAATATTTTAATCTTTTAAGAACCTAAAAATCTGCTCTCTACTAATAACTCATTGTTCATTAACTACTCATTGATAATTACATTTTTATATACAGAAGTACTCCAAAAAGTATTCTGCCTTGGATAAGGGATTAAAAATGTAATTTTCAATTTTTCAAAATCCCAACCCATCGCTGGATGTTACACGTGAGAAAACTTACGGAAATGATATCCATTAGGGTCACTTTTTCATTGAGTGTTATACAATCTATATTTTCGACCTCTAATTTAATATTGTTCAATTCCAATTCTTCTGGGCTAAAAATAAGAATATAAAGAACCATTAGAGTATTGAGTTTAAGTGCCTCTATGATTTCTTATAGTAACGGACTTACATCATCACCATTTGTTTTTCTGCGAATTAACATCAAATAATGTTACATTTAAATTCGAGTTCAACTCTAATAGTAGAATACTTTACACACGGTACTCATTCAATATGCTATCTACCGCACATTTGATGGTTTAGTATGCTATCTACCGTAAATATTTTAACAACATCATAAATTGTTTGGTTTTTAATTTTGGTACATGTTTGGTCAGTTGGTAATAAAACACGTATTTTTAAAAAAATTGCCCACATCTCTTCGTTTTGAATTTTATGCCGTTATAAATAACTCATATAGTTGACAAACTCATAATAATTAATTAATAAATTGTAATAAATAAAACACAGTAAAATCACAAATAATCGACACGACTCGCAAACACACACTAAAGAGGTATAGCTTAAAGGTATACCTACCTACTAAGGTATAAATATAATATAATTTGGGATTTCGATAAAAGCTTAATGTTAATTACTAAATTATGAAGTATACTGTATAATATATAATATATCCAAGTATATCATACTATGAGAGTATACAGTAGATACAGGTGATGCAGCATACGGACATACGGTAGATATCATACTAAACTATCATAAAATTACGGTATATAAAATATTTACGGTACATAGTACGAATTAATATATACTGGATACGGAACGGGCGCTTATCAGTTGATGTTAAACCTTCTTAGACCAGGGGTCATCAAACTACGGCCCGCGAACAAGTTTTAACGGGCCCGTGGCCCGCATAGGACGCATAGGTAAATATAGATAAAAAAAATTATTTCAAAAATGTATTTATATTATATTATATTTATACCTATTTATTATTATTTAAGAATATTGTAAAGTAAACAATATTTTATACAAAAATATAAAGTAAACATATTATTTATATAAGTACCTAAAATTAAAAATGATATGTGTTAATAAGCTTTTGGCCCGCTAAGAGCATTTGATTTTTTTGTGGCTCTTGAATAAAAAAGTTTGGAGACCCCTGTCTTAGACTATGGCATGACACACAGCGCTTTATAGTATTGTTGTGATAACCGGGAGAATAATGAACTATTAGTTCCTTATTCTCGAGGTTAACTTTAAAAGCTAGTTGTAAAAATTTTAATTTCAACAGCTCATAAAAATTTAATTTGACTTTCTTAGATTTTTTTTTTTAATAAAGGTAGAAAATCTTATTAGGAATCTTATATTACATTTTAAAATCTTAGTTTTAAAAAGAAAAATTTTTATGAATTTGCAAATTTTCGTCATTTTTACGTATTTTGTCAATATTTGAACTTTAAATGGTTATAAAAAAAATTGAGACTGTTGATTTTTAATTTTTTTCATCTGCCCTTGAAACAATATACTAGGGGCCTTCTATTAAATTTTCAAGCTTTTTTAACAAACAAATACAATTTTATTGATATTTTAAAAAAAAAAAAAACAAAAAAAAATGAAAACTGAAAATGTCCGCAAACAGCTCAAAATAAGTCAAAATAGTTGGAAAATCTTATGGTGTATAGTAAATCATAATATAAACATTCAGTCCAAATTTCATATACCTACGGTCATTTGTTTTAGAGTTGCACCAAAAACCAAAATCGATTTTCTCGTTAACAGATTTTGATTAAAAATTCTAGTTTTTCTTAATTTTTGTTTTGTTTTTCACGTCGCTTTTGAAAATTACTGGGAAATTTTTACTTTTGACCCCCCAAAGTACCAACTAGATTTACTTTCCTATTAGTTGAACTGATACTTGATACTGTTGAAGAAAATCCAAGCATTTTTACTGTCCTAAAAGGTGATGAAAGACACAAAAAAAAAAAAATAAGAAAAAACACACATCATTGTAAAATCAATACATTTATCGTTTCACTCAGAATCTACAACTATTATATTATAACAAAATTGTTTCCTCTTATATTATGAAAAATATCAAATTATCACACCATGTAAAATAAAACGTACCTGCAAAATGTCCTCTTATGACTATTTAAAAATAAAGTTTCACTGTTTTTCATATTATATTATTTTATTTTAATTTAACTTGTGTCATGTACAAAGACTACGAATTCCACCGACGTGTCGACGGTGCAGCTCGTAGGTCACCAAGTGTTTCCATTGTGTGAATAATAAGCCCCTAAAAAAGTCTCACAAAGTGTATGAGCTATCATATAAGTTATTAATAGCAAGAAAAAACATAAAAATATAAATAATAAAGCAATTTTACAATACCAAGACTATCCTCAGCTAGATATTCGAGGTACGTTATATAAATAATAAAATAGAACATGGTTCTTACTTCTTTTTTGATTTTGAAATTTATTTTTATAACTAGTGTAAGAAAAATGATACTAATTTTCATGATAGTTTTTCTAACTATATATTGTTTTAAATATTTACTTATAAACACAATATTTATAATTACATTATTATTTTTACAATGTTGTATAACTAGGTACTAATTTAATGAAATTTAACATTGGGCACTGGGTAGACAAGAAAATATTTTATAGGTAATTTTATTCTATTTGACACAAATCTTCCCATCTTTCAGAGAAATTATTGGTCAAAAGTTTTTTGAAGTCCTCAAATTTGCAGGGATTACCACAAATAGGTATTTGGATTTCTTCACCCTTTTCATTGTCCCATCGATCAAAATAGAATACCTAAAAAATGATAATTATTTCAGTTATTAGGTAGTTAGTTGTTGCTATAAAATTGTCTACCAAACCTAATTTTGTATTAGTTGAAATTTGATCAAGACAAACAGTTTATGAATAATATTATGAGATTTGATAAAAAATAATAATTAACTATAGATAGGTTATAGGTATTTTATCCTAAAAATAAAGATCTCTTGTTGGAGCTATATATTAGGTATTAATTAAATTATAATAGTATGCAGGGATACCCTGGGGGCCAGGGATTGCCAATTCTACAGCCCCGGAAACCTAATTCATTAAATGGTATATTTTTCCAAACAATTAAATATTTTATATTACAATTTTTTTTTTTTTTTTTATTAAAATATAATTACAATCTATACAAAATTTAGTACAATAAGTAATATTGATATAGTATTTACATAATAACGTGAATGACAGATGGGGGAGGGCACTCAGTAGTGCCACCCGACGGATTAAATTAGAAGGTCTCTAGGCCAGGAGCGTTTTAAACGTCTCTGGGGGTTATCAGGGATTGTTAGAGAAGATATGCGTTTTATTAATGGATTGTAATGTTGGATTAACTTGGAATGAAAGGAGACGTAGAGAGACTTTGTTAATTGAAAGAGCGATGGAATATTTAGATCTTTGTGGAGATTATTATTTGAGATAAACCATGGAGCAGAGACAATTTGCCTCAGACAGATAGACTGGAATGCCTGGATTGTTCTCGTGTTGGAGGGTTTGGCAGAGCCCCAAATCTGGATGCCATAGGACCAAACGGGTCTGATGATGGTTTTGTATATTAATAGTTTATTTTTTAATGATGTCTTGGATCTAAGAAGTGGGCGGAGTAAATGGAGTCTGGAGTTGACTGTTTTTCTTTTTATTTTAAGGTGTTGGGCCCATGTGAGGCGCCTGTCAAAGATCAAACCTAGGTATCTTATTGTCGGGGTGATTGGGATTTGGTTATTATTAAACGATACAGAGGGGCAGTCACCTGGTCTAAGAGAGAAAGTGATAAATGATGATTTAGCTTCGTTAATTTTAATCCTCCAGCGGTTTGACCATAGTTGAATCGAGTTGAGATGATTTTGAAGCCGGAGAGATACTACCCGGGGGTCATGGTTTGAAGCCAGGATTATCGTGTCGTCAGCATATGTACCCAGTGATGTATGAGGAATATTACAATTAATAACAAATTTATACTAACCATTATGTAGGTAAGTATCTAATTATTAGGTAATCAATATAAATTATAAATCCTTAATTTTTTAAACTTCATCATAAAGATTTCATTAAACTAGGGTTAGGGAACGGTGATCCCCCCCCCCAGCTTATAATGTCACTAAAAGTATTTTGCACCTATTTATTGAGCTACTTATCGAATTTTGTTTTTGGGGTAACTTTAAAACAAATGACCGTAGATACATGAAATTTTCACCGATTGTTTATATTTGCATTTTCTATACACGATAATATTTTGAACTGTTTGGGGACATTTTCATTTTCCATTTATTTTTATTTTTTTTTTAAAAATATCAATAACATTTTATTTGTTGGTTAAAAAAGCTTGAAAATTTAATAGAAGGCTCCTAGTATATTTTTTCAAAGGCAAATGAAAATTATTTAAAATCCTTAGTCACAGTTTTTTTTTTATAAGCATTTAAAGTTCAAAAATTGACAAAATATGGAAATATCACGAAAATTAGCAAATTATTTTGAGTTAAGAATTCGTAATAATTTTTCTTTTTAAATCTATGATTTTAAAATATAATGCAAGATTCCTTAAAAGATAATCTACCTTTGTCAAAAAAAAAAATGTCTTTAAGAAAGTCAAATTAAATATTTATGAGCGTTTGAAATTCAAATTTTTATAACATTGGATATTCACTCGATTTCCCATGTAGCGATTTCCTTATTTTGTTGTAATTCAAAAACGAATAACTGTAGATACCTGAAAATTTCACTGAGTGTTTATATTAGCATTTCATATACGATATACAATTTTGAAAATATTTTGTCTCTTTTTTAGCTGTTTACGGACATTTTCAGTTTTCAATTTTTTTAGTTGCATTTAAAGATCGAATTTTGACAAAATTTATCAAATTTATAACATTTTTAACTTATATATCTAAGGATTGAAAGTTTAAAACAAGATTCCACGTTAATAGTTCATTCTGTTACCAAAAAATCTAAGAACTACATTATCACAGTTTATTTTTATAGTCATTTTAAGATCAAATTTGGACAAAATTACATATTAAAAACCTATAGAATAACTATTTTAGTTATTTTGTTGTGGTTGTGTAATATTATTCGTGGGAACTTGAAACGTCTAAAGTACACTATTATATATCTATGGTAGTATCAGGGTTTGTTGTTGATGTATAACGCGTTATAAGTACCTAATGGATATTGTGATATGATTAATTTGGAATTTATTATAGGTACATTTTATGGGTGAATTTTTTTTAATAGGTACCATAGATAAGTATATACTATGTCTTATACCTAGTTTGACATAACGTCTATGCTCAGAATCGTTTTTCTTATACAATGATATTATATCATTGAATTCTAATTTAATATCATCCATTATATATAGTGACCCACTTGTAACCTACTGTACAGCAGAGCAACTTTTTTTGTTGTGTTATTGAACATATAAAATGCTTAGCAATTGATAATGAAATAATTGATGTTAATAATGAACCAATTACAGCATGCAATGCATTCAATGAGTAGGTATTTCATTACAATTGGCTCACCATTGTCTAATAAATTTTTTAAATCGCGTCATAGAGAAGTACATTATCCTTATGAGAAGAACTTTCATATCATTTTTACTGAACCTGTTGATAAGAATGAAGTTATTATGTTCATATTTTTAATATTTTTCAACTGATATTGTAATAATATATCAGGAGACTTGTATTACATTTTTACACTTTTTGTCCCAACAGATAAAACTTTATTAATATTTATAGAAAAAAAAAACGAAAAAAATTGAAAACTGAAAATGTCCGTAAACAGCTAAAAAAAGGGTAAAAATATTTTCAAAATTGTATGGTGTATATGAAATGCAATTATAAACATTCAGTGACATTTTCATGTATCTACATGTCAAGCTTTTTTAACCAACAAATAAAATTGTATTGATATTTTTTGAAAAAAAAATGGAAAATGAAAATGTTCCTAAACAGCCCAAAATAAGTCATAATATTTCTAAAATGTTATCGTGTATAGATAATGCTAATAAAAACATTCAGTCAAAATTTCATGTACCTAAGGTCATTTGTTTAAGAGTTGCATCAAAAACCAAAATCGATTTTTTTCGAAAACAGATTTTGCGTACAAATTCCCGTTTTTCTTTAATTTTTCTTTTGTTTTTCACAGCGCTTTTGAAAATTACTGCGACATTTTTACTTTTGAATCCCAAAAGTACCAACTAGATTCACTTTCCTATCATAAAAGATACTGTTGAAGAAAATAAAATCATTTTTACTGTCCTAAAAGGTGATGACAGACACAAAAATAAAAAACAAAAATACACACATCATTGTAAAAATGTATTGAACATTCATCGTTCCATTAAGCATCTAAAAATACTTAAGAACTACTAAAATTAATGTAAATAGATATATAAGTCAATCATTATTATGTGAGCTTTAAAATACTTTTAAACTTTATATAATATATTATTTAATGTATAGTATATGTATAGTATATGTATGAGTATAGTATAAGTATGTACCTTATTAATATGTATTCAAATTTAAAAAATGCTGTTCTTATATTTTTATTTTTTTCTCATTTCTTATTGTTAAATCTGTTTTTTCTTAGTTTATATTTAGATAAATAATATTACCTATCAGTAAATCATTAAAATTTACCAAAATAAATTTCTACCTCCAACACAAGCTTTGCTTATAGGAGGTATATAAAATTATAAATCATAGAAATTGTATGATGTTTGATTATAAATTGTAATAAATGGTTATTTTACATAAAAAAAAATATATAAATTTATGAATATTTGTGGGACATACATTTTGTACTAGTTCTTAAAGGTTATTAAGATTAAGGTACCTCTATCGATTAAAAAGTAAAATATTTTCTTCGATATAGGCAAGGAACTTAAGTTGACGAAATTATAGAAATTAAGACTATTATATCCTTTTTCATTGTATTAAAATATTTTATATTTCAATTATTAATTTGTTTTAATACTAATTCAAAATTAATAACTTAAAAATGTTATCAATTCTTATTTCTTATTTAAAAATTATATGAGATCAACTATTAAAATATATGGGTACCTATACTTAACAAAAAAAACATCTTAAGTGGTATGAATAGTATTGAAAAAATCTATAAAAATGTACTTTTGTATTTCCAATAATATGGTTTATTAAGTGGTTTGAGAGTAAAACACCTATTATCAATATTGTAGAAGAGAAGTTAATCTGTGCCTGTATAGAAGTCAAATTTTAATATTTGTAAATTGTAATTACTAAACTCAATAATTCAAATTCAAAAAGTAAAATATCATAAGTTTTAGAGTTAAATATTGGACATTGAAAATAAAATATCGAAAATCGACTCCTATACAAGCCTAGATAAACTCCTCCTTTTCAATTTGTATAATAGGTGTTCATACTGTAATGTCACTCAGTAAGCTATATTATTGGAAATACGAAACTAAGTTTCAGTGTTTCACTAAAATTCACATTTGTAATTAGAGTGTAAAATGTTCCGCTAATGACGTGCGTGCACGTGCGGGTGTGCTCCACTATTTATTTTATACACAGTCACCCACACTAATAATCACTTACTACGCACACATTTACACGACCCGCATGAACATCATTAGAAAATTGCCTATACCGAACTCCTTAGAAACGGTCGGTATGCATACCCCTTAAACATACTTTAAACATTCAAAAATATATAATTAATTCTTCAATACATTAATTTATACCTTAACTGTGTATCCTTTTGTTATGTCGTAATACATATGGAAATGTAACGAAGCACCGAAACCGGGAATTTCATCAACAGCGTTGCCAAGAAAGCTCATTGCCATTCCTATAGTAATATCGCTTCCCGAATAAAGATGCATTTTTCTTGTTGTATTATAATTATTTGAAATCGATTCCATGTTCAAACCAATTTCGTTTAGCAGAGCTCCTTCAACATATTATAATAACCAAATGTACAAGTTTCAACATTAATATTTTGAACCTAAAAATTCAATATGATGTCTATACATGGTTTATGAGTATCATACTTCCATTTAGGATTTCAGTTATGTAGTGACAGGTTCGATAAGCCTGGGAGTAATAGTCTTAGGCAAATCATTTATTGAATAGTACCTACCTATATTTTAAGCTATCTGAAATTCTAAAACCATATTTAAGTACATTTAATTCATTCATATTATTTTAAACACTATTTTTCTAGATTTTTGAGAGCTTAAGTCATAAACAATTTTATTTAGAATTTTCCCTTACAGAACAAAAGTGTTATCACACATAGCTAAATTGAAAAACAAATATTTTAAATGTAGAGAGCTGTACCTACAATGTATATATATATATCACAAACAGAGCTGACATATTTTGTAAATTATAACATGTCAAATAAGAAACACACTTTTTGAGTAAAATGTAAATCAGATGATTTTTGTGAAAATGTTGACGTATTTAAATCGAATTTTGAATGATTATTTTTTTGAGTAATTAACTTGTGTGCTGCCGTGCTGGTACTAAGGATAAAAGATACATTATAACCTATAAGTAATGTTTTTAGATGATATGATCAATTTTGTTATTAATATTAATCTATCAACATTTAATAATTTATAACGTTGTCTGAGTATAATTAAATAATAAAAAGGTACTATATTCAATAATCTATTTTAGTTTTTTGTAAAGCGATTTTAAACGACTATAGTCTTTAGCTTGTAACGGAACAGCCGTCACCATATACGCCGACCACCCAAATAATCACAACACATAACCCACGAGGCCAAGAAATACGACACACAGTAAACTTAGGGACAAATTTGGGACCCACTCGTTGAACATACGAACCCCTCAAGTGCGGCCATAGACAAGGGAGGTCATAACGAAGATAGCGGTGCTCTAACAGTCTAACCCAAATACCGACGAAACGGTGACAGAAACCGCACCGACAGTAGACACTGGTACAAGGAGGTACGGATCACAGTATGTATATGTTACGGCTAAAGTCCGAATTAAGCTAATGTGCACATTATCCGGATAATGTACATATTATCCAATTTCGGACTTTAGCCGTGAATAAAATCTATTAGGAAATGGATTAAGTATACATTACCCGGCTAAAGTAACTTTAGCCATCGTGTTATGGCTAATGTAAAATATTATTAATAAGTTCATAATATATATTTTATTTCAATAAAATTGATTAATATAAGTTAACAATTACATATTAAACTACATTTCATGCAATATTAACTTTATTTCTATTTCTATTTATGTCTATTTATTAGATAACATTATTTGTATTATTTATTTAAACATGGTAAACTTTGATGGCATTTAGAATTGCATAAAATGCCAGATGCTTTGCATTTGCATTTATTTGTTTTGCAATTTGATTTACATGCACAACGTTGATAACCCTGACCACCTAACAATGACATATTTTTTGCGATTTCTCTTAACGATTTTTTTGTATTTGACACTTCGTTTACTGTAATTAATGGCTCGGGACAAACATCAAATTGAGACCTAGAGTAATGTTGTTCTATCGTTCCTTCTTTATTACCTAGTTCATAGTATTCTCCATCTTTTATTGATACTACTGCAAACAGAATATTTCGCGGATCTCCTCTACCTCTATCCACGTCTGGTATGGCGACTCGAACTGTATCACCGATGCTGGCAGGTGGAAACTTATTAATTGACCTAAACTTCATTTTTTCAGCTTGATGTTGTAATGCTTTTATACTAAGGTCTCTTTGAGACTTAACCATACCCTGAAAAGTTATAAAAATATTAGATATGCAATATCCGATAACGAGACATGATAAACAGCCACGTGATGTTATAGAATCAATTATTATAGACTTATAGTGACCAGACGTACTCTTTTTCGTAGGACAGTACTCTTTTTTGACGTGTGTCCTAGTGCCCTTAACAATAGTGTTAAGTACATAATATTGTACTCTTTTCTTAAAATTATTATGGGCTAATACGTGTTTGCTGTTTACCTATATGTTTTTACTGTTTTTTATAATTTGATTATTAATTTATATTTTATGGTTCCTAAAGCATTATTATTAGTTGGTGGCACAATTTAAGATATACTAAATCGTATATATTTAAGTTTTACACTACCTACCTTTAAATAATAATTTATACTTTAGTTTAAGTTTACTTTAAATACTTCAATATCAAAGTATTTTCATCATAAAAAATAAGTTGACATTATAACTTCAAATCATTGGTTTTTATAATTGATAATAATAATAAAATAAATAACCTATGGAAATATGTTTTTTTTGAGTATGGAATTTTTTAGTATAACATAAATTAATTTAAATAATAATAATTATAGTAAAAATTAATTTTGAAAATAAATTACCTCTTTTGCACACAAATTACAAATACGCCGTTGATTGTCATCTTCGTTTAATATTGCTTGAATATTATTCCCACAAGACTCGCATATTTTATGTATTTCTTCGTCCTAGGAAAAATAAAAATAGTACCTAGTATAACATTTTGTAAATCGTATTATTTATGTAGGTATTCTTTATTATTTTTTCTATTTACCTGATTAGCATCTGCAGAATTGCTTTCTTCACTTTTTCCTCCAATATTCTGCAATACATTTTCTAAATCTTCTTCTGAAGATATTTTGTTAATAATTTCTGGTGGAAGAATAGACGTCGATAATCCAATTTTGATATCACTACCAAACATCGCTTGATATGGCGACCTTTTTATACCACTGTGAAATGCTCTATTCTTCATTAGTTGTACGAACCTCAAACCCTCGGACCAAGATTTTGAATTATTTGTTTGCATCCATGTAGTTAAAATATTTTGAATATCCTGGTTTGCCCTTTCAACACTACCTTGTGATTGGCTGTGTCGGGGCTTGCCGTGAACTATTTTCAAATTATTCCACATACATTTTAAATCAGTAATTATTTGATTTACAAATTCTCTTCCATTATCAGATTGCAGTATTATTGGAGCACCAAAAATACAAAATATGTCTATGATATGTTTCGCAACCTCTTCAGCTCGTTTTGTTTTTAATGCTCGTATTTGAACAAACTTTGTAACATGGTCTTGGTAGACCATAATAAAACGATATTCCCCGTCTGCTTGTGACTGCATGTCAATTAGGTCAACTTGAGCCCTACTATTCATTTCAGAGAATATCATTGGTTTAGTAACCAGACCTTTTTTTTTACATTTTTGCTTCATTTGGCAAGGTTCACAATACTTTAAATACATTAATATAATTTCTTGTGTGATATTTTTATATTTTTTCTTTGTCTCGGCAATCATTCTGTGTTTCCCCCCATGCCCTATATTATAATGGATTTCATGAAGAATATCGTACATACTTTCGTTTTGAACGTAGTAATAGATTGTTGAATCACCACCGTCTATTGGATAAATCAATTTGTCTTCTCCGTCAATAGTTATTACATCATATCTTTTTAAACGTCGGTAATCTGTGCTTGTTTTTTTTTTGTTTGATTTAGCGTTTTTAATTTCTAATATTATTTCAGAATATTTTTTTTGTGATAAATAAATCGAGTTCTGTTTTTTTTCCGCAGTTAATTTATTAAAACACAAGTAAAAATCGTCTTTTGAACTCATTTTATTCACACTTTACTCCGAACACAACTAAAATTAAACTGATGTTATAGGTAACATCAAGCGATTGCGATAAAATTTAATGATCGCAAGATAAATGGTAGACCCTACTATCTATATTCTATATAGTTCCATTTTATCTTTGTATGGTTTTCACATTGTAAAAATAGCACCATAAGTAATTTCATATCTTACAATTATATAATAATATATTTTTTGTACATTTTTTCTACCCAGTTACTTCATCCATCAATCCAGTGGCGCCCAAGATATATTTTTCAGGTGTAGCAAGAAAAAATTTTAACCACCCACCCACCCTCTCAAAACTCAAAATTATATTATTTAATACATTTTATCATATTTGTATTGATAATATTAGTAAATATTAAGGTATCAACCAATATAATCTGTGATTAATTATGAACATATTTCAAGTTTATTATTTTTTGTTATTATACCCATCCACCCCTTATTTTCAAGGTGTAGCGACCGCTACACTTAGAAATAGGGTTGGGCGCCACTGCATCAATCAATGGATAATGTACAAAATAGCCGGTTAATGTACGAAACTATGATTCTAAATGTTAAGTGTTTACCTTATCCAACTATTGTGGATTATGTGCGCATTATCCGGATAATGTGCACTTTAACCATGTTTCGGACTTTAGCCGTAACATATACACTATACCGGTAGATATATAATAATTATCATGTAATGAACTATGTCATCCAACTCAGATGCGACCATGTCAGTCCAAATACCAAATTAAGCTGATATAAAAACTCACCTTCACCCTCTCATTTTAAATCTACACTGGACACAATTCCACTCCAGAAAACTTTAACTCCAGGCATTTTTCAACTTGCAACTTCCGAAACATGCAGAAGATGCAATAACTCCTTTAAGAAATATTAGAGAAAATATAGAACAACAATTTCAAATTATATATAACTCAGTGGAGGTAAATACTACATTTAAAATTAAATCATACATTTTTGAATAAAATAAACTCATTTTTTCTTCTTCAGGAAATGGCAAACATTTTTGATATAGAAATAAAAATGAAAAGAATTACAAATAAGCAGAAACACTGAGCTAATTACAAGACCAAAAATTATGAAAACTTGGAATTAGTCGATTTTTTCAGATTTTCAATATTTATACCAAATTTTATTTCTCAACTAGAGTTAAGATTTGTGGATCATAAAAAAAAATGTTTGAAGGTAAGTTACGACGTTAAGTAGTTTATTGTTGGTTTTTTTTGTATAAATTTGGGTTTGCGTAAACTAATGGTTCATTCATCTTGCAGATTTTGAATGTTTGTTTTCCAATCAATCCTCAATATCTAAAGAAGAACTAGAATATCATTCAACAATTTATTAGAGTTGTATACGCCTTCAGTAGATTTCAACAGCAGAATTAAAGTTGTGGAAAGTTAAACTCACTAAGCTCAATGTTGATCCAAAAACTAGTCTTGAAGCATTTTTGCAGAGCGATTCAACACATTTTCCAAACATTAATAAATTATTAAAAATTGTATGCACATTACCCTCTTCGGCAGTGACCTCCGAGAGAACGTTTTCAATACTCAAATGAGTAAAATAGTGTATATTGTGTGGCAACGAGCCGTAGACGAGGGTCGAATTTCTCCCAAGACTGAAATCGCCTTCCCGCACGAGCCACACATACTATTTTTGGTCACGCCGCCTCCTGCATTCATCGATCACGGCAAAGGTAATGCAGGGACCTATGCAACAACTAGACCATAGTTCTACGACAACAATATTTCATGAAAGAAACGATTTGGTTTTATTTATTTTAAGTGTCGCGCAGCATGGAGGTTATAATATGAATATAAGATGTAACCAAAAGGTTATGTTTTTTAAGGACCTAGGTTATTAGATTTCAGTGTCTGGTTGTGCAGACTGATTAAGATACGCGCGTGATATGTGTGCCTAGCAATTTTTGGGATTTCCACTTTACCACCCGGCACTTTTAGAGTTCCGCCCGCTGGACAGGAAAAGGACGCTTTCGAACGCTATAACCGCTATCGAAAACCAAACGTTCGGTGCAGGCGTGACAAAAACATATTTAAGGAACACTACAGGTCAGGTAAATTTTAAAACAAATTTTACATTTACTATTGGTTACAATGTGCCTAAATTTGTCTTTAGAATCGACTTAATGGACTTTGCAGCTATTATAGTGCACAAAAATACAACGGTCACACCTCATGAGGTACTCATTAGTTGCAATGTTCTTTCAATGTCAACAAGAAAATTGGACTTTGTTTTTAGTTAATTAACAACATTTTGTACATAATACAACATACATACTATATTTTATTATGAATTAAATGTGTATATTGAATATGTCTATTAAAATATTTATATCTCCCCCCTGGAAATATCCTAGATACGCTAGTGCTCCGGAGCAAAAGCCAGCATCTTTGCCATAAGCATGAAAAAGTAATTTTCACTAATTGCAAGCTGTTCCTGGAACGACGAGATAGTCCAATAATCTCTAAATCAACACAAAAACTCAAGCTACAACGATTTATATTTTTCTCCCCGCGGGGAAGTATGGAATACGCTTCGCAAGATACCTAATAAAAGCACACCCGAACCAGATCTTATATCCAACTGCTCCTTGGAACGTGGAGGGAAAAAACTTGTTATAATTCTGTACAAAATGTATAATGCGTGTACCTGACTTTAATTCTTTCCCAACCAGTAAAAAATTTCAGACATTATAATGATTAATGATTCTAAGACCGGAAAAAGATCCAAAAATTTAAACAATCCAACTAGTTAATTTTATTAACAATATCACGGAAAACCTGAGCTTAAGACTAAAAACTACCGAGACTACTAGACATAGAAAAGGCTTTTGATAAGGTATAGCAAGAAGGCTTCTTATTTAAACTTTTAGAGATACAGGTACCACATCAATCACTCGATCTGAGTTGATTCAGTACTCAAAGGCAGACTATTCTGTATACAAATTGGCGAACCTAAATAAACATCCAGGCACATAAGAGCTGGGGTCCCGATCTGAGATCAATTCAGTCCTCAAAGACAGACTATTCTTCGTACAAATTGGCTAACCTAAATCAACACTCAGGTACATAAGAGCTAGGGTCCCTCAGGGGTCCTGTCTCTCCCACCAACTGTTCTCTGTTTACGTCAATGGCATGCCAACAGAACCAATTGCTAAAATAGCTTTATTCGTGGATGACATTATTTTTTAAGTAGTTAGTAAAAATAATTCGTGCGCAATCAAAATCTTGCAATCACAAGTTGATATTGCAATTCAGTGGAAAATAACTATCAACCCACTTAAGACCTCAGAAATCATGTTCAGTTACAAAATAAATAAGTTCAAACTGGTGATTTTCTTAAATTTGGATATTCTCCCATCAAATGGGATCACAAAATCAAATACCTGGGAGTAACTATTGACAAAAACCTAAATTTTTTCTCCCACGTCAATAATGTCTTCTCCAAAGCTAAATGAGAGAATTTTTCTCATTTACCACTAATACATACGAACATAGTCCTTTATCAATCATTTCTAAACTATTCAACTTTAATAAACTTACATCAGACCTATCATAACTTACAGAGGGCCTGCACGCACCGCCGTCACCATCGTCGCGCAGACGACCGATACCTACTCTGCAACTTAACTAAGTACTGTCGTCCCGAGCTTGACTCACTCAGCAGTAGCCGCTTCATCAAGTCACGCACTGCCAGTGGTCGACTCCGACCCGACATTATTGCACACATACGAACATATTATTCCCGATATTGTAAATAGGACCATATCACAGTGTTGGTTGCGTACGAATCTCTTCGCCTACTACTTAAAAGTTAAAGAAATATAAAAAGGTCAAAAGCAGTATTTGAAAACAATGATTACTAATGGAAAAAATGGGGGAGACCTTGCTTGGAGAATATAGTTAAAATAATATATTTTCCTTACCTATAAGTAATTTCATTAAAGTCGTATTTTCAAAAAGATTTTCAACAATTATTTCTGAATAAAGTGATTTCATTGTTGCAAGGTGGTAAGGTTTAATCCATTCCAGTACTGATAAACCATCAGCTATCTTTAAGAATATTTAAATATCTGAATAGTTATAGTAAATGTCTACATATTATTGATAAAATAAAATAATAATATTGGTATATTAAAATTTTAAAAATAGATGTATGTCATTATCAATTTACTTGACACAAATAAAGGTCGTACAGTTGAACAACATTTTTTCCAGTGATCGGTTGTCCGCAATTTTCCAATATAAACGACTTCAATGCTGTTATATTTTTGTCTGTTGAATAATCTACAATTTGTGTGGCATTTGCGCTAAAAGAATCAATAGACGGACATATTCCCAGTGTCCCAATAATCTGTGTAAAATGGTATAAGATGATAATATAATGATTAATAGTGATTAGGTATAGGTACTAGGTACGGCTAGGTATTACATTATAAACAGGGTTTTTGCTCTCATAAAAAGTAATTAGAACCAAGTATAATTGTATAAAGAAATTTAAAAGCCAATAAAAAATTTTACAATTGTACTTAACTTTTATGAAAGGGCTAATAACATTTTTTTTTACATACCAAATAAATGTGATATTCATCATACAGGTCTTATAATTATGTAACTAAATTACTGATAGAGTGATCAATATATATCTATATACCTATATATATAAATTATAATATATAAAAAGTATATATAATTATAATTATATTATATTATAATTTATAATGCAAAATATTACTAAGGATATTTTCTCCTGTGCAATATTTAATTTTTATTCATTTTCGTTAACCTATTGCATTTACAAAAGTTACAGGCATATACAGTAAGTATGCATGATCTAATGTACAAAGGACAAAGGTATAGCTATATACCTAAAATACCTGAATGTAATCAGATGTATCAATCATGAATTCATGATTGTTGTTAGTCATAATATTTAGTGACCTTCGAAGAGTAACTAGTAAGTATAGAACTTATCCTGTTCCATTTATTGATTTTAAACATTCAAAATACAGAATAATTTATAATTTTGAACGTAATGACTTATGTTTATCAAAAATAGAAGTTTATACCTAACACACATTTTTAGTTACACTGGTGGCCTGCCTACAGTCACTTCAACTATTATCTTTAATTTGGAAAGTGTTAAACATGTTCAATAAGTATTTATTAGATACATACATGTCCGAGATCTGGCGAATTGCTGTAAATGGGAATAGGCTGCCACACAGTTTCTGAGTTTGACCATTTTTGATAATTCTTTGGTGGATAAATTCCTGCCAAAACCATTGCCGCTGACATGAATTCCGACTAGTGTTGGTAGTTTTGGTGTAAAATTTCACTGTCCAAATATAAGTCACTTAGACCCATTATATAAGCGTCGAAACAACTGTCCTTTTTTGTACATATTGTACTTTCCTTTCTGTCAGTTAACACATGCAAAATATTAGAAAACAATACAATAAACATACCTTTTTAATCTAGCCATGTAAATTTTAAACTGAATAAATCATTTTATATATCAACTCTATATAAATATATAACTCTACGTCTGAAAACTCTTACTTTTACCAATAATTATACTTAATTATAACTATATTTATATAAACTTAAAACAAAATAGAGTCGTTAATTTCAATTTATTTAAAAAAAGAGCACACAACACAAAAAAAGATTTTTTAATTTGAAAGAATGTTCAATTATAAGAATAATGATATAGGTTGTACGTTTCTGCTCACATTATTCAATAAGTTATGAGCAATTGAAAAAAAGAAGCTAGACGGTCATTGGGCCCGGCTTGTCTTAATTGCCTATCTTATACGAGTAAAAGTTCCTCGCTTTACACAACGATTTACCAACCTAAAAATTGTATTTTAGATTCTGAGCGGAGCGAGGAAGCTAGTGGTTTTGCAATGGTGTTATTATTTTTTTTTTTGTAACCTGTATACAAAATATCTAGCAGAAGGAGTACTTCGATTCCAACATATAGTACCTACCTAATCTTTTAGCAAATTGGACCAAGATGGTACTTTAGAAAAGATCATTTTTTGATTTTCTTAATAGTTATTTAATGCCACAAGAAAAACCACCGACAAATTACTAAAAACCGCCACAAATGGGATTTTAATTTCTAACGCTTTGTTTATCACCATAGAAACGAATAAAAATAATAATACCTATTATAATTTAAATTCAACTTACAGGGTATAATAAATAATAACAATATCCAGACTCACAAACCGTCTCCGCTCAGAATCGTTTTTCTTATACAATTGGCCATGTAAGATTAGTGTCTAGACACTGACACTGTCACTCGACTTTCAAACATTTCCGCCTTCGAAACGAGATCTCAAAGTCTGATCACAACTCACAGCTAGTCTCATAGATCTCCACCGGTAGCAATAATATAAATGGTCTCAACAAAGTGAACAAAACTGAACAGCGTATTGACATAGTCGTCAGTCGTGAACCAAATACCAAATACTAATAAGTATTAAGTAATAATACCCATACATAATGCCTATAATATAGTATTATTTGCCAACCAACTTCCCAAGCGGTATTATTGTAATTTAGTATCGAATAGGTATCGTAATTCGTGGCTATATTTATCAGTTTTCCGGAAATCGCAATATCATAATTTATATTTTATTTCTCTACATCTACGGCTCAACGCCCCTATGGTCACTTATTTAAAATGTTTTAGTTAATTAGTACGGTGATAAATGATGGTAAATACCTCATTAAATAACCTCATTAATTTTCTAATGTCTAGTTACCGTAATTTCTTAGAAAAAGGTTTGGTCTAGAACAAATGTTGAGCATTCGTGTTAGAAATTTATATTTTAGTATAAATAGTAAATATATTTATACCGTAAATCATTTTATTTTTTAAATTTGGTTTCGGCTAAACAATTTTTAGGGGGCTTAGCCTTCAAAAGTTGTGTTTTTTCTAGACTACTGAACAACCGTATTAACTAATATTAACCCGAATAATAACGGTTATTAAAACACGAACGTATGTTTACATTTTTTATTCTGGTGTAGCTATTAGTAGCTCCATGAACTGACCACTACGCTATCTCACCGTGCCCGATCGTCATTTTGTTTGCGTACCCTCTGTAAAGAAGTTTCACTTCAAAAAAAATTGTTAAACCAATTCAGTGCTCAAAATCGAAATTGTAGTTTTTTGTTATCAATAATATTATGATGTAACATTGTATTGTCATTTCTCATTCTTAGTTAATATTGATACATTATAAACATTTAAACATTTTTATAACGTTTTAATGATTAATTTATTCATACTTTCGTTAATTCCATTATTCCTTCTGGAAAAGCATTCTTGTGTGGGTCTGTTTTGTATTTTATCATTGGTGCTCTATTTCCATGACGGACCAGCTGTAAACATAATATTATATTAGAAATACAAGTACATTTTAAGTAGTGATTTTTAATGTGTAATGTATAATTCATTTATCATTAAGTATCTTATTTAGTCTATTAGACAATACCATCATAGGTACCAACTGGGTTGGCCCATCGTCCATGCTAATCGCTAATCGCCCATATTATTGTATACAGCGTACCTAAATACGTATTACGTAATATCATATTGAAAGGTCATAATATTATATTGTTCTGTGATATTATAGAACCAAACATAGTTGAAAATAAGTAAAAATGTAAAACAATAATCATATTTATTCATATTATCTATGTATTAATTTAGCCGAATAGTATAATAAGAATCAGAAATTCTGAACATTGTATTTAATATTTATTTTAAGAAAATTTAAATGAACTTACAGATATTATAGTATTTTATTTATATTTTGTTATTGCCTTCGACCATCTTAAATGGCCTCGATTATAATTTATAATTAATTGTAATTTTTACGTAAGCACTACTGTACTACTAACTATAGGTAACTATTTCAGTACTTCTACAATACCTAGTACCTACTTACAATTGTAATTTTTTATTGTTAATATTTTTAGATTCTGAGTGAAACGATGAATGTATTGATTTTACAATGATGTGTGTTTTTTTTTTATTTTTTTATTTTTTAATTTTTTAATTTTTTTATTTTTGTGTCTG